>OZ024699.1:12974780-13574780 GCA_964016905.1 Perithous albicinctus
AACATTTTTAATCACTTTGCGAGTTAAATAAAAAAAAAAAATTGAAGATGATATTTTTTTGTAAAAGAAAAAAAGGATTTATTTTGCTTATTTAAATAAAATACTTGTAACTGTGTCGTTAATCTATGAAAAAAAAATTTCTAATTTTGGTATTCAAAAAAGAATACGTTAAAAATAAACAAAATTTAGAAGAGGACCCGGAATAGAGTCGAAGCGTTAAAATAGTGTTTTTAATAAAAACTCTACCCTGGAGCAAAATCATTGCCCCAACATAACCATCATCAAAGTGTTATCAATTTTAGTTGCCAGGACTACCAAAATTTCTCTGACTGTGTCGATATCAAATTTTATCTTTTTATAACAAATTAATTAATTAATTGCCGTTGTAATTAAAACGTTTGTGGCATATAAATTAAATTCGAAACTCTTCAGCTCAGCATTACCTTCGCTTTACTTGCTTATTACTGGCGCCACAGATGCAGCTTGTTTACACAAACGGTCGATCGAATTTAATGGAAATATTTACTATGCGCATAATTCTGGCCACTTTCAGGTATAGTCGAACCTCTCAAATATACATACTTGTCAAATCAATGTTAAATTTTAATTTAAAAGCGTTTATACTAATATAAAATTGGATGACAACACATCAACGGATATTAAAATTAAAGTGAATGAAAAAATTGTGTAAAAACACTTAAAAAACAAAAATGTAACACTAATGTAACTAGCGCATAGCAGAGCAACTACCTTAAAAATGTCGATGTTACATTTTTCTCCAAGTAGGAAAAAAGAAGCGAGGTGGCAGTACGTGCGTTATCAGGCGTAACAAAGTTTCTGCTACAACCCGATGTCGCCACGCTTAAAGTATTTGGAAATATCGCATGGAAACATCTGTCTCGTTTGTAACATCCGGTGTCAATATGCGTTTCACATTGGCTCTTTGTGTATGTACAGGTGGAAGCCGTACTGGAGAGAATCGTCACAGAAATACAAATTAGTTTTTATTGATGCCTGTGCGTTTGCTTCGACGTGTCGCCGCCTCTCTCTCTCTCCCTCTCTCTCTCTCTTTCTCTCTCTCTCTCGAATCTTTCAGAAATAATGCTCGGGGATCGATCGCGTTTTTATTATCACAGAGGGCGGCCCCGCGAGTGACGTCGACCCGGTAGAGGCTTTTATATGCGGGATCTTGCTTTTCCCTTACTCTCTTTTCTCTTTCACTCTCTCTCTCTCTCACTCCCTCTCTTGCTCTTTCCTTGTCTCGTATCGAAGTCACTACACGTGCGTCCCGTATATCCGTTCTACGGTACTACACGCAGCACGAAATTCACTCATAACTTTCGTTCGCCTAGGGCTCTCAGCATTTAACTATTTTTTAAAAAAATAATTCGTTTGCTGTTCCTAAAAGAGTGGCAGTGAAATCAGAGAAAAGAGCGATTTTTCGAGGAATTTTTATGTCGACGTTTCATCATGACTCACCTTTTAGCGCTATCCGCAAACCGGGCACGTCCTGCGATGCACACAATCCGGAAACTTTGCAACTCTACCATTAATTTAATTACAAAAAAAAAGAAAACAGAAAGACTCTACCGCATTGCCGCAAAATATATCTACTGCTCAGTTAAAACTATATTGAAATATGTGATTTTTCTGACCACAAATTTCTTTAATTTTGGGACAAACTTCTTTTTGTCGGGTTCTAATTTTACAAAAAAGAAAGTAGAAAAGTAGGTTGTTAAACAATTTGTATTACTTACGAAATTTTTTTATGTCAATGCAGAAAAATATTGGTAGATTTACCAAGTTAATGAAAAAATTGTGTTAGTTATTAAATTTACATATAAAAAAAAATTTTAAAATGCCATATTAACAAACAGGTTTTGTTATTTCGGAAATTGGCCTAACCATTTTTCAAAATAATAATAATAATAATAATAATAATAATAATAATGGCGGTCACAATTTCAATCTCAGGTTTGTCCTTGTCAAACTAAATTTATATACTTTTTAAATGGCTTCGCTTTCTATATGTCAAAATCAAAGATACATTTTCTGAGCCAAAAGTTGCATATGTGAATGATAATTAATATTCATGCGAATTATAGTCACATACGTTTTTTTTTTTCATGAATTTTATATTAATTTCTTTGAATCTGTCTTTTTCCCTTGAACTACATTTACTTTTATTACTTTTAGATTTTTTATCATTCCAAGCGAAAAATTACTTAAAAAAAAAAAAAACAAAAAAGAAAGGGCATTTTTAATTCACTTTTAAAAAATATTTGGCGTCGAGTATTCCGGTCATCAAATAGATGTATTATTCACAGTTTTTATTCGAATATATTATACGAACACAATAGATATATTAAACTTACATATAGTATTCACAATTAAACTATATCTGCACATATAAATGAATATAAACTAAATAAATTTATCATCCATCAACCGCACACTTTTAGTGAACGAATACATTAAAAATTCATTTAAAAAAATTAATAATTATTGATATAATTAATATTGAAATTAATTATCCAAAAATGTGACAATTTTTGAAAAACTGTAGTTTTTGTATTCTGGTAGATTATTTATTTTCAGTATAGAAATTAATGTTTTAGAGTAAATGTGACGATGGTCGTATATTCGCATCGTTCCCTGATGCTGCTGCTGCTGCGATTGCTGAAACATGGCAAGTTCGGTTGCGTCTCGGCATGCGCTTGTCTTTTACGTCTTCGAACAGCTTGCTGCTGTCGGCCCCTTAAATCAGCAGCTCGCACAGCCGCGCGCGCGCTCGGATTTTAATTTCGCTACCACCGGACCGCCGCCACAGACCTTCGAGGAACTCGGCCGACCCCGTACGTCTTCTTCCTCCAGACCCTTCCCCCCCTTACCGGGGTTTTCTTGTCCACAGCATTATTTTTCAAATAGAAAATACTATGCTGCTTCTACTAAACTTGTGACATCCAAGAAAGTCGCGATTCTATTTTGTCTTCGTACTTTTATTAAATTTTAAGAATTTTCAAGAAACTCAGTAGCATCTCGCCATCATAAAAATATTCTAAGCTCTCTTTAAGCGGTTTCGAGCTAAAAACATATCTTGGAATAAAATGTTTGTGCATTATTAAATTATTATTAACTTATTATAGAATTATCATTTTCTTCGTAGTTAACTAATGATTAACAAAAAAAAATAGTGAATTAAAAATAGAAGCACTTTTTTAATGCAAATTTTGTTTGGCAATTTAGTCTTTGATCAGTCATCAAATTTTCTGATCTATAAAAACTGCTTCAACGATAAAATAAAAAAAAATTCTATTCTCTGAAGAATCTCTATTCTTCAGGTCTTTTCGAATCTACCTTTGTGAATTTATTAGCATTTTTTTTGCTCCTCGTGACGATTTCACGTTTTTCTGCTTTGAGGTTTAATTGAGAATGAATCAGGTAGATACAGCTGCAGCTGTTAAACACAGCTCGTTTCAAATCTCGCAAGAGATAGATCTTCGTCATGCAATAATTTCCATCACAAAACTGAAGCAATCGAAAATTTGGATTATATCACGTTTCTTACCGCAGACAAGACAGAGAGGTGACTCGAAAGATCGAGGATGAAGAGTCAATTTTTTTTTCTTCTTTTTTTTTTAACGCGCGAGACCGTGGAAACACGATCCTAATACCTATTGAATTTGTAGAGAAGGGAGAGAAGGTGAAACAGCAGCAAGCAGGAGGATAGTTTGCCTGACGCAGCAGCGCGATGCCGACCCAGAAGCGTATCTGGGTCATTGATTCGGTTCGCTCTTCTGTATACCTCCCTGCTGCTCTCACCGACCCTTTTCCACCTCGGCCTCACGAAAATAATCTAGCCACCTTTTCACCCCCCCTCCCCCTTATCCCTCCTCCCACTTCGCATTTTTTTAGCCCGTGTGTGTGTACCATTGCTCTTTCACCTATTATTTCGCAATCGGTAGACCATGCTTCCGCGCTTAATTCGACGTTTGACAGAGTAGCTCTGAAACATTTTTTTCCCCCCCCCCTTACAAACATCGCATTCTATCGAGAATGCGTATACTTGAGGGTTTAAGTAATTACAAAAAATAAAATAAAATGTGTTTGTACAAAAAAATCATTACTTTTTCGTAGGTCATCATTTTTTTAAATACATATTTTTCATATTAAAAAATTAGTACGAAAAATGATTACTTCTCTGCAAATCATGGAATTCAATTTTAATAGCAGCAAACGTAAATTGATTCCAATTTTAATTGAGGGAAGAAATATATATATTTTTTTAATTTCTCCATTTGGGTAAAGTTTTGAATATTATTCAAAGTTCACCCAAATGAAACAATTAAAAAAAAGAAAAAAAAAAACTATTTCATCCCTCAATTAAAATTGGAATCAATTTACGTTTTCTGCTATTAAAATTGAATTTCATGATTTGCAGAAAATCATGAAATTGGAATCAATTTAAATTTGCTGCTATTAAAATTGAATTTCATGATTTTTCAGAAAAGCAATTCATTTTTCGTATTAATTTTTTGATCCAAATACAGTTTTTTTAAATTAATTTAAGCAACATACTCAATAGTTGTAGTAACAAATATATTTAAATAGTAAATAGTAACTTTTTTTTATGTCGAATCTACACAAATTTCAATGTATCTTTTACTGTATTTTTTTCTTTTTTCACATCCCTGCAAATTATATTGACTTTTAGTTACGCTTTAAACATAATTTGTTAATATTGTTTCGCCTGTTCAGTTGTGACATGATTGAAGCAGTAAGTGTCTAATAGCCTTAAAATCGTGAGTGTGTTAGACCGCAACCTGGTTGTGTTCCGTGGTCTCCTATCGCGTATCTGTTCTTTCTAGCCGGCTGGGGGCTGCCCGCTCTCCGTTGCTTGCTATGCCTGCGTGTGACGCAAAGACGCGAGAGTTACGTCATCGTGGCAACAGAGCACGGGGAATACGCCGGGCGTCGAGCGTCGACATGGCAACGCCGTTTCTCTCCCTGACTACGTTGTAAGCCACCTCTTTTACCTCTGGCTCTCTGGTTCCTTCGTTCGTTTCCCGCCGCGTTCTCGTTCGTCGTGTTTACCCTCGGGAGCAGGCATCTCATCTAGCGGTGGTGAAGCAGACTTGCCATGGTTCCCTCGTCCCGACGTTGCTCCAGCAGGTATCAAATATCACCGCAGCATCCTCTACGAGCCTCGCGAGTCCACCGACGAATCATCCTTCCCAATCGTAGCTGCGCTATCCTAGCTTGTACCAAACAGTCGAGTCATCGTTCGATCCTTAAGGACGTGCTGGTATTTAAAAGGAATCAAACGTTTAAAGCCAAATTATTATAATTATCTTATATTATTATTATTATATTGAAGGAGAACCAGTAGACAAAATAATTGCAAATAATTCTCAGTTTAGCTTGAGATTAGTGCTTCCGGCATGAGTGTAGAATTTTGAGGTAGAGATAAAGTTAAAAGTTACAAAAAAAAAAGTGAGATGAATAATAATTTAGCAGAAAATTATTTGGGAATATTTGGGTTTCTGGTTCTCTTTCAAGAAAGCGTGGAGTTTATAAAACAGAAAAAGAATTATTCTAGCTGACCCGCATTACCTTATTGAAAAAAAATTCTTCATTTCGTAGATCGATCTACATACTTTTTTCAAAAAAATCCTAGTGGCTACATAAATGAGAGTCTGAATATAAAAAAAAACATTTGTTTACCTGAAATACTTGGACTAATTTTGTAAAACGATATTTAACAAAGTTTTCTTTTTTGTTTTTTTATTGAAAGTTTCGATCCTCCTCTTCAGCACAGTTTTGTTGAATGTCGAGGAAGGCACCGGAGACTCGATTACAAATGTACGTATAGTTGTTGGCGAGGACGACGAAGGCGAAGGGTGTACACATGGAACGGTTCCGCCCGATGAGTATGTGACCCTGCGTTTATAAACCAACTCCACGACATGGTTGCTCGTGGTCGTTGTTGTATACCCACTCACTGACTTACATCTCAATTTGGTCATCGTGTCACGTTCACTGCCGTGGTATATCGACAGCTTTCACTCGTTATGTCCTCAGTGCCTTCACTTTCAAAAACATTTTCGGTTGCCTGGGTCAGAGACGTGGATCTTCATTCGGCGTTCACTATTTATTTTTATTTTTTTTTCGCGCATATTACGCGTGGCCAATCATTTAAATTACAATTCTCATTCATAATTTAATAGCTATTGACTATTTTTTCAAATATTATTTTTTTTTTTTCTTTTTTTCACAATAATTTTCTATTGTGGCTCTTTTAATTTTTTATACATACTATTCAATGACTTTTCTTATATGTAATATTTTTTTTATAATGTCCTATTAAACATTGAAACATTTTTAATATTAGGGCGAAGGATATTCAATCTGAAGCCAATAAGATACGAGGCACTGGATTAATATTGCAGATCCTATAAGCGGCATCGATATCTCGAGTAAAGTGCCCGAGTAAAAATAGTAGACAAGTGTTGGGATTGTAGGAGACTCTCGACGGTGATATTCTTGTAGCTTTGTTGTATATGACGCTGATGGTTCAGTGTAGCATTGTATGTAATTTCGATGCAGCTTCCAGATCAGCCATTGACTTGCACGTCGAGTTTATTCTTATCTACGGGCAACGAAAGAGACCAAACAGCATTAGGGATGCATGCGTCCACAGAAGCTGAAATATAAACCGTCGATGGATCGATAAGAGCGTTTATTCGTTATGCAATCAGGACGATTTATAGTGCATTCATATGCAACTACGTTCTCACGCATTTAAGTGCGTGTACCCAGAGCCATTTACACTTAGAGTATAAGTGCATAGATTCATCGAGTACTATCGTACAGAGGCTCTTCATGTTCTTCGGATAAATTTCTTCAAAAGCTCAATTTTTATCAGCGTTAAAAATCTTTCAGTGACGCCTAATTAATAAGAATCTCGTAAATACGATATAGTCGGTAATTGATGGCATTTTTGATTTTGTGTCAAACGATTGGAAAAATAATTATTAAAAATATAATTAAGAAAAATAGAAAGAAATTCAACTCCTATAATTCTTGTATTCAAATCTGATTTTATTTATGATTTTTCTCTTTTGGCAAAAAATCGTGAAGCCTCCTTAATTTATTATTGAATAAATGTAGCATATTTTTTCAATACTAAAACACTTGAAAACTTGTATTGATTATTCTGACAAAGAAACATTTTCACAGAAAAATATAAAAGTCAAGTGATTCTAAATGAATAGACAAAATAATTCGATAAAAATTATTTGCTTTATTATCATTAACGTAAAATCAACGGGGGGGGGTTTTCCCCTTTATTATTAATAATTGTCACTATCGCTACCAGCGATAATAAATTTATTTATGTCTTTCACGTGAGGGTAACGACTGCAGATCGTTGAGTCTCCAGAATTATTTTTTAATCACTTTGTTTATTACTTTGTATCCATTTTGCAATTAATTTCTTGTAGTAATTATGAATCGATACGTTATTAGAAGAAAAAAAAAAAAAAAAAAAGTACAAATAACATTTTGTTACTCGAGTGTTTCCACTCCATTACTGTTTCCAGCCTGAAAGCAAATCCGACTTTCTTCAACTTGTTGAAACTTTCCTCGAACTCCTAATTACCTATTTCCTCCCCTCCCCTCCCCTGGCCTTTTTAATATTTAGCATGACATGACCCTCTAATAAACTGCGAACACGACAGTCCGATTCGTAGAATGCCGAACCTATTTTTTTTTTTTCTTATTTTTTTTTTATATGCTCAGCCCCTCAAACTTTGGTAAATAAAAAAATGATGGATCTTCGTTATAATTCGAGCGTAGGTAGTAACCATCTAAAAATATTAGAATATTTTTCATTGGTGAGCCTGCATATGCAGCTCATCATCATGATGATCCAGCGCCAGGCGGTTGATGTCTCACCGCGTTGACTCGCGAGAGTATCGTCGTCACCTGTCGACCGGCCGGTCGCCTCGCTTCGCGCTTGCTCGCTCGGTCACAGTCCTCAACACTTGCATACCTACGCAATTGCCGCAACGCACGTCCATCCCGCGCGGGGCGCGCGAAAGCGAGAGAGTCCATCCTCGCATCGCTCGTCGCGCTTGCCGCTCGCACTTCGTAAATATAGATCGTTCGGAGCGCCAACTGCATTGTGACGTTCAAGTAAATATCGTGACGCCGTTGCGTTCTGGGTGGGGAAGCCCGGTGGGGGTGGGGCCGCTCTCGGTGTGTGTCCCCTCCGAGTCCGAGTGCGCACCGCCACGATAGTTCTTCTCCACGATATTCCGATATTCCAGCAGCAAGAGCTGTATTATCGTGCTGCAGAATATAGAATAGTTAACATTTGAATAGAAAAAAAAAAAACTTAATTTTTTTTTTTAATAAATATTATGTCTGGTAGAAATTTCCTTGTTTTTTTAACTACTGGACAAATATGTAAATCAAATTCGTCAAGTTTTTCTGGAATTTTTGATAATATAATAGTAATATAATATAACAATTGAATTTATAATAATAATAGTCTTGTTTTTTTGATACCACAAAAAAAATGTGTGTATTTTAATTTTATAAAGAAAAATTCAAAAGGACAAGATAATTGTTATTATATATTTAGATAATATTTATTATCATTTTTACACAAAAAGAAACTTGCTTTTAAAACTGGCACTTTGTAGATGTTAAAAGATTTTTTTGTTATGACAATGTTCGTTTGTTACATTGAAAAATATTTTTTTCAAAAATTATCTGAAAAATGTGCAAATGCATTTATTGAATTCGTCCGATTAATTTATTTTGTTTATCACTTTACTAGTTTACCGAAAAAGTACTAATGGACATGTTTCTTATTTTACAGCATAATTTTCACAGAACATTGCACTTATGCGGTGTCTTCATAAATTTTATATAGCTTAACGAAAAAGTAAATAATGGATTCACTTATTTAACCCAATTCTTTTACATTATGTGCATATATAATAAAAAATAATATCAAATTAGAATGTCACTTTATGTAATAAATTATCAGATAGATTTTATGAAATAATTATTACACTAAATAAATTATTAATCCGTTGATAAGTTTAACAAAAAAATCGTTTGTATTATCTGAATTTGTTTTTAAAATAAAATGTAATAAAAATTCATTGTAAAAATTACAAAAAGCATATATTAAAATGAATTTAAAAAAAATGACAAATTTACTGTAAAATAGAAATATATATCTCCAACAATTTTATTAACATACATTTGTACTCTTATTGTGCACAATTTCTAAAAATGACAAAAAAAAAATCGTGGACATTTATCATAAAAAAAATCTCTTCGTCAAAGCTCCCAAAAAATTATTTTTCTTCACTGTATATATAAAAAAAATCAAAGGGAATCCAGCCAAACTATCTCCTCGCCATGCAATGACACATATAAAATAAATGATAATATACAAATTACATAATAATGCGTAATCAAGTCAGAATAAAAAAAATCTTTGGATTCAATCATAACCCATCCCTGACCACCCCGGACCATCCCTGACCATTGTCCAACTGTCGCAGCATGAAGTCCCATGTCCACGTCTGCATTTCTTCCCGTCACGATTCTCTTTATCGAAACTGAAAAGTAAAAGCCCACAAAAATCAATTCTCCCCTTCCGATGTCCCAGCAAGCATGACAACCATTTTAAAGTAAAAAAAAAAAAAAAAAAAAAAAATATATATACATATATTCTCCAGTTCGAAGCACGACAGTTGAGCACAGTCGTGTATATCTCTAATACGCGCATTGGTTTGATACAAAGCCTTCTGGTTACACGTAAAGCGTGTAAAGCGTAGACGAGAGGTGGTGTGTACGTAGGTAGAAGAGAAGAGGTAAGGAGAGGAGGTTTGCTTGGTTTGCTTGGAGCCTCGGCTCGCGCGGTCGTGGCCCACCGCGGTGGCGCGCATGTCCGCGTTGCCATGATCGCCCTGGCCCACTGACCTATATTACACTCGCGCGCGCGAGGCACAGCGCGGCGGTACAGGTCCCGCATACGAGCGCTTCTGACGACCAATACTCTCGGCTGTGCGAGCAATGCGAGCTAGCGAGCGACGAGCCACACGCTTCGACTCAGTCCTTCTCTGTATATCGCTTTAATCTCTCTCTATCTCTATCATCAATTCTACAAATATATATCTTTATCATTCGGACCGGCAACGTAAAAAAAAAAAAAAAAAAAGAAAAAAGAAAAAAAAACACTAAATAAATAAATAAAGAAAAAGAAGTCTTCCCTGAACTTCCGGTTTCATCTGCATCACTGCAGTTCCTGTTTTTCGCTCTTAACTATCGCCAGGCGTAATGTCTTAAATGAAGAATTTGAATTTAATCTACCATTAAAAAAAAAAAAAAAAAAACAAAAAAACTGCATAAATTGAAAGCAGAAAAATATAGTGATTCTAAAATCAGTGTGTTGTTTTTTCTTCTTCTTTCTAAACGCTCTTCTTCCAGTCGTTCGTTATTATTCGTGAGTGAGTGTTTTCGCCCTCGAATGTCCGGCCTGAATCATCAGGAACCACCAGCTTCCTGTGTCACCACGAGGATCCGAGAATGTCGTCCCTTCCCTTCGCAACAGTGGAATCGGGTCTCGGCTCGTTCTCGGCTTCAAAACGTTCCCGCTCTTCCTCGTGCACGGTCGTGTTTAACTCTTGGACGGAGAAAACTAGAGAGGATTTAAAGCGGCGGGGGGCTTTCTGTATACTCGCACCAAGCTCGAGAGACTGAAAAGACATTCACTCGTGGATGTGTGATGTATAGCTTGTGAGGCCATACGAAACGTGCTGCAATTGCCGTAGAGGGGAAAGCTCTCAGAGGCTTTACATATATGTGTATGTGCGTGAGTGTGTGTCTGTGTGTGTGTGTGTATTTCTCTATGCGTTTTAAGTGTGTGAATATACGTTTGTGTGAATATAATATATAATGGCTATGGAGTTGAGAGTGAACGAACGATAGGACGATCGGACTGCAGTGAGACAAGGAAGATATATAATAGGCGGTGTTCCAGTGTGTGTAGTGGTGCTGCTGCTGTTGCTGCGACTGCTGCTGTTGGGGACTGCGTCGATGTGACAACTCGAGTAACGGACACGCGTGTGGATCGCGCACTACTCGTGATGCAAGGTGCTTTTCTCTTGATCATCTCTCGAGTTTAGATTATTTAATGATGGGCGTAGAAATTGAGAGGATTGTTGTAATTCGGGTCACCGCTAATGCAGAGATTTTTTCTTTTTTTTTTTTTTCTTCTTTTCTTCTATTCTTCTTTTTCGCTTTAATTTTTTTTAATGATTCATTGCGTCAATGGAATTAATAATCACTTGCAGTTTTGGGATATATATATATATGTGTGTTAAAAATTTGGGTTTGGAAATTGATACAATGTATGTGAAGTATATGAAATTTCATTATGTTTAAGAAAATTACGTTACCGACTTTACGTTGTTCATTTACGCACAAAATTTCAGCCCAATATCTCTCATTTAGAGAAAGTTATAGCGTGAAAATGATTTTTTCAAAATTTTCAAAATACTGTCAATTTTGAATTTTTCAACTGATACGCGTCATCCACAAGGAAATTTCTACATTCACACACATATACAGACATTTCGTACAAATTACTTTTCTCGACGTTTTGGACCATTCTGAATATGGTGACATAAAGATCTAGAAAAAAAAACATTTCCACGAAAACAAAGCTTCCTTTATGAGGAAGCAAAATGAAATATCTTTTTAATATTCAAGTACTGAAGCTTATGGATTGCTTTTACCCCTAAAAAAAAAACAGATTCATATACGGGTGTCTTAATTTTTAATGCGATTACCGGTAATTTTGATATACAGGTATTGTATTTAAAGATACATTATTAAAATTCAAATGCAATGTATATTATTTCTTATTTGATACATGTACGTTTCATATGACTTTGTATATTAAATAGATTACCTGGATGCAATAAAATTATTATTATTATTATTATTAAATATGTTGGAAATTTCATAATACTTTTAACAGTGTATGACGAGGAGTTTCTGACTCACTGATGGAATATTTGTTTATATGGGAAACGAAGAAGGTGACAAATTTGTTTTGGGATTAAACGTTATGTTTTGTATTGGATGAATGTATGACTCATGTTTTCGAAATGTAGAGATCCCAAAATCTTTTTTTTTTTTTAAGTTTTCTATATCGAGCAAAAAACGTGGAATTTTGTATCTCAAGTTTTGTATAAATAAATATGAAAATTAACTTTCATACTAAATAGATTCGAATACTACTTTTGAAAAACTTGTTAGGGACGTTTTGATTAAAGTGAATTGGTGAAGTATTTTATTGATTACATCACCTGACATTTTTTTTCTCCCAGAAACATATGAGAAACAAGTAGAAAAATCTCACTTTTAAATCCCTAAATTCCTTCAAACAATTTTTCCAAAACTATATTAATTTTCCTAGTAAATGAAGGAAAACCTGAACTAAAAAATACTTTTTTAAAATAAAAATTTGAATCAAATTATTACGTCTCCCAAAAAAGAAAAAAACATTAGAAACGAGTTTTTAAAAAGTCTCACTCTCAAACCCTGAAATACTTTCAAACCATTTGTCTGAGCCAATATTTCCGAAAAATTCTTGGGCCAGTGCCAGCAACAAACCATGAGTCCTTTAGCATGAAAATATTTAAATATCACTGAGAAAACTATTTCAATTCACGTATGGCTTAAAATTATCAGAATATATCGAAAGATTAAAATCTGCAATTATTTTTTTATACACGATGGAAAATATATCGAGCGAATCAACGTATAAAAAGGACGTCGATTTTCGTATTAAATATTTCAAATTCTGGAGACGTGATTACAATGCATGCGAATTTTTCGTTGAAAATTTTTTTTTTACTGAAAACGAATATATTTTTGTCCACGTTGCATCGGGATAAAAAATACTATTGAGTGAATCAAGATAGAGAGGACGTTATATTTAATTGGTAGACCATTAAGGCGATCTCAGACTCCGCACGATATCTCAAGTTACGTGGGCCTAGGGACCACGCGTGCACTATAGAAATGGTTGCTCGAAGGAAAAAAAAAAAAGAAATCAGAGCCTTGTCTTAGAGCGGCCTTTGAATTCTAAACAACGTCTAAGCAGGCTGCTTCTAATCCTATCGTCGGTTAGGGCTAGACACTGGCGAATGGCCCATGGTGTACGCCCATCTGTTCCGCTTTTGTACGAGCGCGAATGCCTCTACATCTCGAATGCTCAATACTCCCTGGACTGGCCTCGCTTTATAAACACCCAGACGGAGTTCTCGAAACAACGGAATCATAGGAATAGTAGACTCGTTGATAAGTGAATGGCGAACCCCACGTCCTCTTCTTTCTCTGCAACTATTTCGGTGGTATAATATTCGCTCGCATTAAGGATTCATTGCGCACATACATTCTCAACTAAAAGTTTCATTTCATTAGAAATTCAGTACTGTTTTGACAATGATCTTGGAACTAATTATTTTTATCATTTTGGAAATGAATAAATATATTCGTGATTTGCATTCTTTTTTAAATCATGGATTAGGAAAAATCAGTTTTTCTATCGAATTCGTTCACAGATCTTTTTATTGATTTAGTAATAACTTTTTGACATTATTATTATTATTATTATTATTAGTTGAAAATAATATTCTCAGTATTTTTAGTGATGTTATTTTTATACATCACTAATTATAAATAATATTTAAAAAAAATCATGTCTTCCAAAAATTATATTATTCATTTCATGTAAAAAAAATAAAGTTACTTCTTAAATTTGTTAAACTATTTTTTGGCAACGTTATTATTATCATTACTATCCAAAATCAATGTTCTCGATATTTTCAATAACGTTGCTCATTTCAAATTTTTCTTTCACCTCAAAGTGCTCAATTATTCTAATTAAAAAAGAAAAACTTTTGTTTAGGTGTGCCATGTCCTTAAATCCTTCATGAAATCTGTACGTCTCTTTGCGGTGGTTCTATCCCAAAGCGATATTTCACGTTAACCTCGTACTTTATTTGCTTTCGTTATCTAATATACTTGCGCCAAGATAATTCGGCATTTCGCTAGAAAATGGAGATAAAAGTGTAACGCAGTCAATCATCCTGGCTGGCAGTTACTCAGCACGAAATTGTCTCAAAGCCCTTGTTGCCTTACAGTATTAGCTCGTTATGAGAGTTCTTTTTATGGTGAATCGTGGTCGCACAACGTTCGCCCTGGGCTGCTCCTCCTTGCTGTACGGGTGGAGGAGAGCCAGCTCTCTAACGAACACGAGGAAATGACGATGGAGCCGAGAGGCGAGGGGAATGAAATCACGGCGCCACGTCTCCTTCTTCCCGTTCCATCGTTACAAACCCACGGAGAGGATAGCATCTGAAGGCCCACCAGCGCTTTCATACGCCACAGTCTGCCTGTTCGCTTTCTCTCTCTCTCTCTCTCTCTCTCTGTCGATGGGAAGAGAGGAGAGAAACACGTGCGTCTCACCAAGCCACGTGCGGTATACGACGGTGAAATACGAATTCTACGCTACCAGAATGTCTCCGGTCAACGAAGAATCACGACAATTGACCGATATTTTAGTTCTTGCTTTGTCAAATTTTCCATAGATGTACATTTCCGTTCATTCGGTGCAGATTATTTTAGTCCTGCACTGAAAAAAAAAAAAATTATTGATTCAAGAACAGTGATCATTGCGGGCTGCCAATAAGTTATCAGTACAACTTTATATGCATTCTAACAATTATATATGGAATTGAACATTAGCACATTTTCTTAGATTTTTTTTAGACATTGGTTTAGATTTATATGTAATTGTTAGAATGAAAAAAAAGTTGCACTGATGTGTTATGCCATTGAATTGATAACTGGCGATGAAAATATTTACTGGATTACGAAATTTTGGAAAATTTTTATTATATCTTTTAAATCGTCATATCCATGACTATGTGATTTAAATTTTATTGAGTAAGGTAATCCTTGCTGTGAAAAACAAATGTGTTGATATCATAAGAAAATATAGGCTAAACAGTTGAAAATAAATTGAAAATTATCTAGTTTTAACTGATAGATTGTATCTACGGAAAGTTCTTGTTCATTTAACACACTTTATTATCAGTTTCTAGTTTTGTAGAAAAAAGTATATAAATAATGTGTTAAAAATTGTGTATTTTCATTTTACACAAATTTTAGGAAATTTTTAAGCAATTATTGTGCAACTCATGATTTAACCGACTTATTTTTGTTAATTTGACACATATTTTTTCTGTAAATTCGACAAATTTTTTGAAATTTTTGTTTCACCTCCAATTTAACATATAAAACTTCTTGTCCACAGTTTGTAAATTCGAATTTTATAAAACAAAAGTTGAAAAGTACAAAATAAAGTATTGTGTAATGATAAAAGTGCGTGGAAAGTGTGTGTGCGTTTGTGAACTGAACAAATGATCATTTTTTTCTCGCTGTACTAGTTTAATAAAAGAATTTTTAATTATACGCTGAACTTTTGTTAAATAACAAATGGATCTGTTATTAAATTGACAAAATTATTTTTACAAAATATGTAGCACTCCTTTCTTTCTTTTGTCACTACTAGTATAATGAAAAAAAATCATAAATGACATGCAAATTTTTGCAAAAGTCACACAATTTTTTTACAAAACTTAGCACTTCGAATTAGGAGTTTAAATTTTATTAAAACATTTTTTTCCAATACGAAAGAAAGTTCGATCATTCGATTTACAAAAGAAGATGAATTTTGTGAAATTAAATAATAATAATAGTTTATCATACAGAATTTCGGCCTTTGAGTAAAAATATACAAAAGTACAACAGTATAAATTAAAGCAGTTATTCGACGACAGTTTAATTTATATTTCCAAAAATGACTTTGTGTATTAGCCAATTATTTAAATATAACCATATTTAAAAGAACGTTAAAAAAGATAACCAAATATTTATTCAATAAAAACGAATTAATTTTCCAACAATTTAATTCAATAGTGCTTTAAAATCAACGAGTTCGTTTTTAAGAAGAAATTCACTTCCCTTTAAGTCGGAAAAAAACCCGTCTTAATATTTTTAAGAACATTAAAAAAAAAAAAAAAATTCCATACTTCATTTCACCCTAATTGATCGACAACATCTTAATGAAGTAATTAATACTCAATCAAAGTCAACGTATAAAATTAAACCGAAAATTAAACTTGCAAAATGAATGTCTGTTATGCACAGAATTATCATCAAGATGTCTAAAAACCTTGTCAAAGGGACGCGCCTGGTTTATCATCATCAAAGTTTCGTTACACCACAGTAATAATCAATGGCTTTTCCATAATGCGAGAGGGTTGAATGCGCGTGCTCGAATGGACTTTCAATAAAGGGCGCCCGTTGGAATTTCTCTCTCTTATTTTTTCTTGTTTTTTTTTTTTTTTTTTTTTCGCGCAAAACCCGTAGGCGCATTAAACCGTTGTGGCGATAACGAACCGTGAGAAAATTGTTGGTCGTGTGTCAGTCTCGGGAGCTGGGGAAGGTTTGTTAATACCGCGGGTATTGAGTCTTTTATCGATGGGGTAGCTCGTGCGCGCTCTATGTTCGCCGAGTCCCAAGGGAGAGAATTAATGTCGTCCGCGCGTTCCATCCGCACATTGTGTTTGCGTTGCAATCGTTCGCTTACATTTCATTTACCACACACGTACACAAAGTATTTAATGCTCTCGCTTCGTATACAAAACACCGAAAGCGATAGTCACGCACAAAAAAAAAAAAAAAAAGTAAAAAGAAAAAAATTCCGAAGCGAAAAATCGTGCCGAAACTCGCAAACTGTAACTCGAAACTGAAATAAATAAATATAAGAAAAAAAAACATGCTTGGACAGAAACGATGATTTCATAACACTTGACGATGAGGAGTTCGTTGAACTTGGCAAAAGCCATTCAACGTTCATTCGCTCACTCGTGTCTTGCTTCACTCGCATTCAATGTTCTCGTGTGCGTTTGTTTGTGCAGCAATTTTCGGTCAAATTCGTACGGGTGTTAATGTTATGGTCGTGTTGGTTTTTTATTTTTTCTTTTTTTTTTTTTTTTTTTTTTTCGTACCTACACGTTTGACTTCCTTTGCAGAGGTAATGCCCGAGTGTGACTACAGTACGAAGGAATGTGCAAACGTATGCGGCTTTGCGCACCGTTGAAATGTCTTTCTCGTATAATTGAGTATTTGTAAGCACTCCGATTACCCGGCCGAAGAAGCGAGTCGAGCGAAAATGAAGTTGGTACTTGATCTGAAAAGAGCTCTTTCGATGATATCGTAGTTTTTAAAAGGACAGGATAATATCGTTGTATAGCTTGGAGCGATTCTATAAATCTGAATCACATTTCTCCCTCTTTATCTCTTTCGCAATTCTTTTACTTGCTGTTAGATCCACGTGGCACTCTTTGCTATGAAATTAAATTAGCATACTCGATCCGTACCATAAAGCTTCGAGGGTGGATCGTTGAGGCAATGAGAGTGTCGTTTTTTTTTTTTTTTTTTTTTTTTTATTTGTAGTAAAGGTATTGCCGTCGAACACTGGTTAATTGAAGTGGCGATGTGACTAAAGTGTCTCGTTTGTTTTGTGTTACAGGCCTGGCCCGGGTGACCTACAAGACCCATTGTGGGTCAAAATGAGTGCAATTACTGGCAACATCACCAAGAAGAGAAAGAAATCAGATGCAAAGCCTCAGTCGCAAATGTTAGTATTTCGTTGTAAAATAGTCTATCGTGGATTGACTGTTATGTGTCTTATTATACGTTGAAATCATTGTAGTATTCATGGTAACTATGAAGTCACTTAAAAATCATGAAAATAAAATTGTATCGCAATTTAAACAACAAAAATAGTATCATTTGCCATCATTTTAATAAGTAAAATTTTTGTTTGTTGCTCAGTTATTTGGTACAAATATTTTCTTCTATTTTTAATTTGACGCAGAGGTCACGATTTAGATCTCATTTTTTTTTTAGTAAAAAGAAGATTCAATTATAGAAATTTATATCTGAAATGATTTTGCGGAAGTGGGAATTTGGTTTAAAAAAATGATTGCATAATGTAAAATACTCGACAAATTGTCCTGTCTTATGTGCAAGAATGTCAAATTGAAATTCGAAAATGCAGTCTCGATGGTGTTCGTAGAAAGAAAATGAGACATCACAGAGCCAATTTGGTTGAGTGGTGCAATCTGAATTCTACGATCAGTTGAAAATTAAAAAAAGAAAAAAATTAGCGCCAACAAACTGTACATCAAATATATTTCATTTGTTGTGCCTATCAAGTGGTATTTTTTTTTTAATCAATTTCAACGGTTTCATATGTCTGGCATTTTTTATGTACTGAGCCTTTATAACTCTTGAAATTTTTTTTTATCCTTCCAAATATATTTTATCCATGCTCCCAATTTTTCTATGAGTTTCTGTACAAAGCACTGTAGGTTATATAAAATTAAGAACAAAATAGAAAATGTCGGAATTAGTGAAAAAATATATATAATTAGAAAAAAAAAGTAACCCACTTGATACTTCATGTGCGATTGCATCACAGCTTTATTTTTATGATTTTCAGTTGACTCTGCTCCTCTAAGAAATAAATATCAATGGCTAGTCCATACCACTATTATTACATTTTCAATTAAATTATTACAGTCAATTCACTTTCAGTTATGGTAATAATGAAATTGTTAAGATGGCTCCGACGGTACGATCCGGTCATATAAGAACTAAAATTTAAAAAATTGTACACATTTTCAAAGGGTAATTGGTATAAAAACGGATATATGAATTTAGGGGTTTCAGGTTATAGTAAAAAAAAATCTATAACAATCAATTTACCAAAAAAAATAACTCAATTTATGCCACTCAATCTAATTTTTAAACAGTGAATCTAATTAAAAATCTTTGTTGGCGAATTCGTGGGATATATTTTTAAAAAATGAGCTCTCACTCGTCATGATCTGATAAAAATTATGTAAAAATCGCGTAAAGAAATATATCTCACTGGTTATTGATGTAAGTTGAGTTTCTATAAATTCATTGTTCTAAATTTGTTTCCACATTAAATAGGACCTCTTTAATTGAGAGTTTATCCTTGTATGCACTAATTTCCCATTGAAATATGTACACACAATTTTAGAAATCCTTTTACGATTAACTTGGCCGTACCGTCGAAGCCTACTTTAAATAACAATAAGTATGTAGTCTCGTCTGCCCTAACAATTAATAGCAGCCAAGATTACCACGATTATTTCAGTGTAGTACTTGAATTTCTCCCCCTGTGTTGCTATCGATTTTATGCGTACAATGTCGTTGATGAACGTGCTAATTCGATTAACTGACGATGAACTTTGTGTGTTTCAGTAACAAGTGCCTTAACGAGAAAAGACGACGGACCCAGGAGAACCTTTATATCGATGAGCTTGCCGAGCTGATTTCCGCCACGGACATGAGCTCTGGCAAGACTGACAAATGTCAAATTCTCCAGAGAACCGTCGATCAGGTGAGAGCTTTTGAAAATGAATTTCTGGCTCTCTCTCTCTCACACACACACACATACATAAACCCTCAAGATTTTTTTGGTCACATTTGTATGTGTACGCGTTTGACGCCTTTGATATGCGTCTCGCGGGAGAGCGCCAATGTTCTGATAAATTATGGACGGGTTCAAGAGCACGGATAGGCGTTATTATTAGGAATGCCGCTCGTTAATCTACTGGCCGATTGGAGGTGTTGATAAAACTCTGCGAGCCCCGCAACTTCCACGAAGTGTGCAATCGTTGCTAACTCGCATGTATGTACGTTGTACATAGATTGCGTGGCCATGGCCAGGGCCAGGAGGGAAAGGGGAGGGAAGAGACTTCCGTTCGACGGTACTTGCTTCTCATCATCTTTGCGTTGAATCTCTAGTTTTCGACGCTCGTAGCTACCCTCGAAATGAGAATTAAAGCTCTCTCGCTTATCATCATTGTAGTTTTTGTCTCTGTTGCTCGTTTCCGCAGAGCATAGCTCAACATGATTATTGCAACAGCTAATGGGTTTTTGATCAAAATTCTCGCTGGAAAAAAAGAATAAATGCATGTTTCATCATCAGCAGAGAATGTTGCTTTTAAGTCCATTTTCTTTTTCAATGTAAAAGAAAGCTTATTTAACTCGCTCAATGGGACCATAAGCAAGGTCTGTTAAAATAAGTATAAAAGAAATATATGAATTATAAAAGCATCAAATTCATTCCGAAGAAGCTATCCGCAATGTGAGGGTTAAAACTTTTGCATATCATCATTGCAGTCTTTGTCTTCGCTGCACGTTTCCATTGGTCGTATCTCAACAAACTATTATCACAATTAATATCTTTTTGATCGGAATTCGTGTTGAAAAAAAAAAGAAAAATCTCTTGACTTAAACAGAGAATGATGCATTCCTTTAAAATATATTACTGTTTATTTCTGTAAAAGAAAACTTGTTCAGTTTGTTCCGTGGGCCCCGAACGATTGATTGAATCGGTCACTAATTTAACCAAAAAAACATAAGAAATATGAAATTTAGATTAGATTAAAAATCATTTTAAAATGTCAAGGTATGATTTTAAATAAGAATAAATGTAAATGTAAAACACCAACTCAGTACGTTTACTAATTTAACAAAAAATTAATTTCCTCTACCCTCAAAGTTTGAGTTAAACCTTTTGCGTGTCATCGGTGCAGTCTTTGTCTTCACTGCTCTTTCTCAATAAGCATAGCTGAACAAAATATTACAACAGTTAATGGCTTTACGATCGAAATCCGAGTTCGAAAAAAGAGAAAAAAAAAATTCCTTGACTCATCAGCGAAGAACGTTGCCGTGCTTTCAACTCCGTTGCTGTTTGTTTCTATAAAAGAAAGCTTATTCAGTTCATTAAATGGCTGTCCAAGGATTGACTGGATAAAACATAAAAAATGATATTTAGATTTTAAAAAATCCTTCTAAAATGTTAATGTCTGATTTTAAACCAGAATAAATACAAATACACATCGTCCAGTACGTTTAATAATTTAACAAAAAGTGTATGATGTCTAAGCTACCCTCCAAGTGAGAAATTAAAACTTCCTCGTATCATAGTTGCAATTTTTGTCTTTGCTGCTCGTTTACAATGATAACATAGCTCAACAAAATGTCACAACAGGCTTTTTGATCGAAATTCGTATTGAAAAAAAAAAGTAAAAAATCTCTTGACTCATCAGCAGAGTATGTTACAATGCTTTTAACTCCATTTGCTGTTTGTTTTCAGTGAAAGAAAGCTTATTCAGTTCGTTCAATGGCTCCCGAAGGAATGGCCGGATGAAACATTAAAACAGATAGGTCGGGCTAGCCGAAGCGAAGCAGTAGCCAAGAGGTTTGTGGGTAGTAGTGGAAGGCAGCCGTTGGCTGCGGTCGATTCTTTAACGAAGAGGAAAGGTAGCGCTCCGAAAGAATTTATGGCAAATCGGAGGACGAGGAGGAGCCGATGCGCGAAATAAGGGGGACCCGCGCGAAACGTTGGAGAGAACGGCAACGTCGCACAGCCGCGGCGTTTGTCGGCGGACTCTCTCGCGGAGTCACCGACTTTTCGAGGCCACATGTTAACTCATTGAGATTACGACGCGATCTATCGGCGACGGGAAATATAAGACCAAGGACGCGGTTTTCGCGAGTCCACGCCGACCGAATGCGGCCGGTAACAGTAGAATTTCGATCGGGCACATACTCTCTCGCCAACTATATCGACTTCCTTCTTCTTTCGTAGCCATAGAGAGCTTCACCGACACGCACATTTCACTTAATTGTTTTAGATTGAAATAATGAAAGACTCTCGACAGCTCAAATCACTGACCCTTTCTATTCCTTTTTTCTTTTGAATTTGTTTCAGATTCGGCACATCAGGCAACAAGAAGGCTCCAATAGTCATGCTGTTCAACAGGGAGAAGTATCCTCTTCCAATCCGAACATACTGTCCAACGATCAAGTTGGCCCGATTTTGCTTGAGGTATTTGTCGTTCTGAGGAAAAAAAACGATTTCACAAGATAGACTGTTCGATAATTTGTTATATTCCCGGGGACAAACTTCTATGTGTTATCAAACACTTCTGACTTTTTATTTAGAGCTGTTTAAAGTCAAACTGTTTAAATTACGCAGATTCAACAATTGGAAGCCAGGGGTGCGATTAATTTTTGTTTCTTTAGTTGAATAAGCTTTACAAGCCTTAGCTAAATGTTCGAATTGTTTGCAGGAAAATAACGTTAATTGTGGGATATGAGGGTTTTGTGAGAAAACGTTGAATATCGGTCTACATAAAATGGATTAAACGGCAATAGTTGGGTTCGGGTGAAAAGGCGAATTTCGAAGTTTTATTATCTCCAGCGTCCGTCGGTCAACACGCTAGATCCATGTTTATTTTCCGTTGCACCGCGCGCAAGTAGAACGCAAAAAAAATGAATTTCAAAGTAAGTGCTTTCACATTCGGTTCAGGCGTAAAGTTGATCAAAACCCGAGTTTATGGTTTATTTAAGTTTACGGGATTTTCGAGTTTTTCTGTTGTTGTTGTTGTATTGTTTCGTTCAAATCATCTCAATTCTATTCCTACCGTATCACATGATCGCGAGCTCGTGTTACATATCATTACCGAATATTTATGGAAACGCTTATGAATTAATAATGGTGGTACTGTGTGTGGGACCGTTCTTAATTGTATTATTCTAACATAATCGTGTAACGGCGATTGCCGCTAATCCGTACGCTCACTTATGGACAAAACAAAGATAGGTGTTAATGATAATATATATTTTACAGGCGTTAGATGGCTTTCTGTTCGTTGTGAACACCGAGGGTCGCGTCGAATACGTTACGGATAATATTAATCAGTATATAAATTATTCTAAGGACGATGTCCTCGGCAAGGATATTTATAATATTATTCATCATGGAGATCACCAAGCCTTCATGCCCAGTCTGCTGCCGGTGTCATTAGGTAAGAAAAATGTACTAAGCTCCAACGATTTCACGCTAAAAAGCGTGTTTTATTCTTTTTTATCGGTAAAAAAAACAAGAATTTAGAATATCAGAGGTTTCATTGTACATAACGATATTTTGACCATGTAAAAAAATATATATAAAATTGAGTATACCAAATTGAAGAGGTTTACATTTTAAAGACAATATTTGTATATTATCTATTTTTCAAAAATTACATTGAGCGATAATGCACGAATCTCGAATTTGCAATAGGATAAAATTTAAATGCTTGGGAATATTTTCGCGAGTTATTGGTCACAGTTGGAAAACTTTTTGCCTGGCAATTTTGTCGACGCTGAAAATAAATTTTTTTATAAATCCAATTGCGTTTAATTAATATAGAAAAATCAATAAATCTGTTGTTGTCTAAGTATGGTTAACACTAAAACAATTATTGCTATCGCAAATATTAATGAATTGTAAAAAAAAAAAAAAAAAAAATTATTGTTCGACCGTGACAGGACTCGAACCTGCAATCTTCGGATTCGAAGTCCGACGCCTTATCCATTAGGCCACACGGTCCGTTAGAGCCAAGTTTCTGGTAGCGTGTTTGTAAGCATACGCTAATGGAGTGTCGGGGGCGATGCCACTTAATGTTTCGTATCACCTATTGTTAAGTCACTTTGCCACTTAACAATCAATATTACCAAATTTTTATCGAAAAGCAATTAAACTAACTATAATCTTCAGAGATGTTAAAAGAAGTCTTGTTTTACTGAAATTGAATATAATCTTACATCGATTTTTTAAATGTCGTTTTAATTGTTATTATGATTTATAAATTTCTGGAGCAGAACTTATAAACAGAAAAAGATAACGACTTTGGGATGAATTTTAAAGCAATTGAAATGGTTATTCTATTATATTAATTTAAAACATCAAACAAATCTCGTGACGATAATTCGCGAATTTTTCGAATATTTTTTGTTTATCCAATTTGTTTATTATTTCACTAGTTTTTTCGTATCCAATTAGTTTAATAATTTTTTTTTTGTTTATTAATTACACTCCTGTTTTTCAATCGGGAGTTTTTTTTTTAATTTATTTTTAATTATTTTGATATCCTCTTCAAATGAACTAAATGTTAACCCCGAAATGAGGCGAAAGAAAATATCTGTTATGATTACTATGGGGCAGACAATCGGCTTGGAAATAGCTAATGGTGTTCTAAATTTATATTTTCAAACATGTTATTTAAAAAAGACATTTATCTTACGAAGGAAAAAATGTATCGCACTAAATTGAGGCCACACAAGTTGTGGTTGTCGAAAGATTCGAAAACAAAATCTAAATAGTACGAAAAATAGATTCAAGAAAGAAAAAAAAATGGATTTTGTGATTCACATTGGATTATGAAATTATGCTTATCACACAGTTTTTTTACATGGCTAAACTCCGTTACGAACAATCAATACCACGAGATTTTTTTGTGTAAAACGATTTTATTTTACCAAATAATAAAGCCCACTTTTCTGCCTGAAATCAATGAATTACCTTAATTACTCCCGTTCGTTTACTCGGACCATCGGTAATTATTAATCCGACCGATTTTCGTGAAACACAGTGTGGACGAACGAGCCGCAGACCCAACCGAGGAATCGTACCTTCAATTGTCGCTTTTTGGTGAAGCCTCCTGATGATAAGGACGAGACTATGGAAGAGAAGCAACAGCGTGTATCAAAGTACGAGCTAATGCAAATTTGTTCCGCCCTTCTTCCGAACAACAGCGATCGTCTTGAGAGCGGTGATGTGTCCTCGGAATCATCGGACATTGGTCCATGCGTCATGTGTGTCGCACGAAGAATTCCCCTTAACGAAAAGCCCATAGGCACAGCGATCGAGCAGTTTACCGTTAAATTGGACACTACCGGCAAAATAATTGCCGTCGATACGAGTTGGCTTTCACGTTCTTACTCAAAGTACCTAAACAAGGTATTTTAAAGCAACGACAATAAATAATTACGCTTTCATTTCGTTCACTCAAATGTTTACCTTGAATTTACCGAATTTTTTCAGGACCTGATTGGCAGTACAATACAGGACTTGTGTCACCCGCATGATCTCAGTAAAGTAACTGCTCATTTGAAGGACACGCTTCAAGCCGGCGAGGGAACGAGTTCCATGTATCGGCTACGCATCTGCCCTGACAAGTTCCTTAACGTTCAAACCAAGTCAAAAGTTTTTAAAGCAAATGTGATGAACGAAACGGAGTTTGTGATGTCCACCAACTCTATTGTCGGGTGAGTCATTTGTTTCACTATACATATTTTTTATATTAATCCTTTTTGTCGTGAATTTATCTTAAAAATTCCGTAAGATCGAAGCCACAGCACCGCTCTCATATTTTCATTTATTTTACGATGTTCGTTTCACTACACGCCACAAAAGTCGCTAACATTTTCACCTGAACCGTACGAAACCTGAGGAAGCAATGGCTTAGTTGTTCTCTCGCCCAAACTCACCACCCCGGCGTCGAGCCGACGGGCTTTCTTTTTTTTTATATTGTTAACAGCACCTTCGATAACCTAATTCCCGCATGCACCTGAATATACGTTTCCTGTAGGTGTTGGAGATCTGGCCACTCTTGAAAAAAAAGTAATCTTTCTTATTTTACATGAACGTGGCGAGCCGAATGACCACGCTCCGTTTTTTTTTTTTTTTTTTTAATTTCTTACGTTTTAATTACAATCGCCTAGCAACTTCGCACAGTTTAAGTCGCATTGATGAATTATGCAATAATCTACGACAGCAAGTGTTTTATCTCATCACTTCATCAGCTCACACTCTATTCCTATTTTCAATTTTGTGTCACCAATTTCATAACGTAGGATTTAAGGAGGTTGGAGTGTTTCACAACTAGTAAAAACGGTGCGATATTTTTGTAGTCGTTTCTGAAAAGCTTTGCGGATTGAATAACAGTAGTGGAGAGTGATTAGTGTTAGAGCATGTCTACTAATTTTAAAGAAACATTATTAGTGATGGTTTTTCTAAAATATTAACTGATTAATTTCCAAGAAGGTTGAGTTTCTTTTTCACAAACAATTTGTAATTCTTTATCGTTTTAATACGGAAATTTTCACTGTGATTTTTTGAATGAAAAATAGGATGAAACTTAAAATTAACGCTCAGACAAATTAACCACCATATTTGATAGTGTTAATCGTTAAAAAAATTACTATAGTTATTAAATAGTTAACACAATCAAAAATCTAGATAGTCAATTTATAAAGCATCATTTAAGAAACAGAATATGACGAGTTACATTAAAATCAGTAGAAACCAGAAGTGAACCTTTGAATCTTTGCAATATCGATTAAAATTGATGGATTATTTAATCGAAGTGTAAATCGTTCCAACATCCTTAATAATCGGGAAAAGTATTCTCTCTATCTTTCTCTCTCACCTCGTTTTTTTGTGTAGATTAACATACGTAGATTCGTGTTGCTAATATCGCTGGTGGTTTTGTTTTGTGCCCTAGTTTTATTCACATCTCGCTAAAAGCACATTTAGCAAACACAAAACTATATAAGAGTAGTGTTTTGGATATCGAGCGATTTTCGCGATAAATTTTCGAGAATCGCGACGATCACTGAAGTACAAAGAGTTAGAGTCTCGATAGTTGTGTGTAACATAGCAGATGTAAAATTCACAAGAGAATACAAGTATCGCGTTAATAGTGTTACAAAACTACTAGAGTTTAAAACAACGCAACTAACTTGAAATTCATGTATTTGTTTTCTTTCTGGTCCACGATAGGGACAATGACTTAACGCCTAGCGAGGGTGGTCAGCTTTCCAACAACAAAATGTGCTCAGGACACTCTAGTAACCGTTGTGCGAATAATAGTAATAATAATAATGGTAACAATAACAATAACGTGGGTGGCCCGCTGATGTCAATCGGACATGTAAACGGTCAAGTGAGTGGTGTTGTAAGTGGTGGTCGAGGAGGAGGAGGAGGAGGGTTGACGGGAAATTCAGCTGCCGTTGGGGGTGGCGGCGGCGGCGGCGGCGCTGCAGGAACCGGTGGGTCATCATCAAACTCTATTGCCTTTAGCGGTGGGGATTCTTGCAACAATCCCCTTAGCTCGCTAAGTTCGAGTAATCCCTTCAACCACTTTTCGAGCAACATGGATCTGGAGTTTGAGCTTTTCCCGAGTTCCACATGGGACTTGGATAGTAGCAGCGGTTGGCCGACCACCGATAGACCCGAATCGAGAGAAAGCGGGCCACCAAATTCACGACCACCCTCACAGCCGACCCCAACATCTCCGAGCCCTCAGGGAACGTACTCCTCTAATACGGCGGTCGCATCTCACTGCAGTCCCCTTCGCGCGTACAGCCCGACTTCGGTGAACGCCGCTCACTCCTTCAGTAATTCGTTCCCCTTCAGTCCGCTTCAGGAGTCGCAGACGTCATTGTCCAATCACGGAGGTGGTGTTATTAACGCCAATGGAGGTAGTGGCAGTGCCAGTGGTAGCGGTAGCAGTGCAACCGGTAGCGTCGGAGGTGGTCCATCAACGAGCAAGAGACACGACGACGTTAAAGGATGTCCCACGAACACCCTTAACGCTCATGGTGGTAACAACTGTAATATCGATGGCAATGGTTCGACAAATTCAAACGTACCGTCTATGCCATCGAGCCACGAGACTCAAAATAGTGTTGTGTCTACGGAGTGCGGTAGGCTCAGAAACTTATTGACACAGGGAGCAAGTGTTAGTGATGACACTCAGGACAATACCAACAACGACAGCGACAAACAAAACGAGCATAGGATATTAAAAATTTTGTTAAATCAACAAGACGAGGATGACTATCATACGGAACATAATACTAAAGTGCGCACGAGCCCGAGCAACGTAGCCAAATCGAATTTAGAGCATTCCAAGTCTACGCTTGGCAACAACATGCTTCTGCAGGTAAACATTTCTTTTTTTTCTTTCAGTACTCTTATAGCAGATTTATTTTCTGATTTGTTTTACATTAATCTAACGTTCATTCACGGGCTTCATCCGTTTCCTCTCTCATTCACTCTCTTTATGAGATCATTAATGATGCGCGTCTGTCGAGCAGGATGGAAGGCTTGTATTACGGTTTCAACCGCTTAACGATTCGCTGACGCGCAAACTCGCGAATGATGCATTTTTTCTTCTTTTCTTATTACAAACTTCTCGCGTAGTTTTTCTTTCTCTGCACGGTGACACCGCGTGCCCGCGGAGATTTACGCGATACGGAGAAACTTTTATCCTATTCAGAGTTGATGCATACTTTCGCGTTACTGAGATTTATTAATAAGCTGTTGACTGTATTCTTGGCCCATGCTCACATTTTTTGCATTTCCAAGTTATTGAATGAGAAAAATGACGAGGACGAGGAAGCTCGGGCGGGACTGAAAAAACAGAATGAACTTCTGCAGCAGCTATTGAAGGATCCTGACGAAGATCGGAAGATGCAAGAGCATCGTGAGGTGAGTATATCGAATAAAGTTTCGAATTTTTATTGTATTCTTTTTTCTTTTTTAGGCGTTTGATGTTTTATGCATAAATTATTATTGTAACAGAGTCGGGATGACGATCCACTGCTGCGAAGTCTAGGATTCCGTGCTGCAACCCCTTCACCCTCGCAATCGGGTGATCATTCACATTCAACGTCGTCACAAGTCGGTCAAAAAAGGCCAGGCGAAGACGGGGATATGAATATGGCGGTAAAACGACCGATGGATGGTTCGCATCAAGTCTCATCGACAAACGCGACGAGCAAACTGTGGGAAAAGAATAAAATGTTGGCATCGTTGCTGGCGAAGCAACCCTCGCAACCCGCGACGATTCCACCAATACCTGCATCTGTGATATCGGGAACTCCACAGGTACATAAATCGCAATATCCTAGAAAAAAAATTATACAGGAAATCTCTCATTAACCCTTTAACAGCGCTGGTCACGAGCATAGATTTTTTTGAAGACGATTGTACAATTTTTGGTAGATTAAGAGGCTGTAGTCGGAGGAAAGTAACTGATACTCATTAAACAATATCTCACTTGTTTGGCTAAGAGGAAATATGTGTTGTTGAACTCTGCAAGAAAGAATATTTTCCCCTGTGGAAGTGGAAAAATATTTTTATTTTGCATCAAATTTTAAAAATCTCGATGAGCAACAAAATAAAATAATATATTCGCCCTTTTTTTAACAGGTCTAATGTTACGTCAGTCACTTAAAGGGCTAATGAATAATTAACTATTTAACATCTGCATGAAAGACAAACGATAAACGAAAGAATATATTTTTACTGCAACGGCTGAAGGAATAATGATATTTAAAAAAACGTAATCTTTAAACAGTTCATCAAGGAACAATCAGCAAACCTAAAACTAGTGTTTCTTTTTCATGCAAATAAAGGACAAGCTGCCACGCGTTGCCGACCGCTTGAAGCAGCAACAGCCATGGACAGGTGGTAGTATGCAACCGGTTGGTAGCAATACAACCACGACAACCGCAACCTCAGCGCGTACTCCACTCCAAAACCAATCGAGACAACTACCTCGTCAAGCAACCAATATCTACCTCAGTCACATGCTAAGTCAAGTAAGTATCGCAATTACATTTCCGTATGTTCTTCCGCTCGTGAATAAACTCATAAACTTAATTTGTCGTTGATTCTAAACAACAGCAAAGGCCCCAGATGGGACAAATGGATTCGGAATTTGCTCCGAGCGGGGAGTATCGTCCACCTGGGACAGATCAAAACGTGTGGGATAATCTATCGTCGGATCCGGATCTCTCGGAAATTCTCGATCAGGTGATCGACTTCGTGCCTGACGCTGCTATCGCGGGTAATTATCAAACGTTTTTAATTTTCTTCTATTCGTAAAAATATATATATTATAAATGTTGGACAGAGAGTAATATTATGATAGGTCTTGCGTCTCGATTGACAGAATCACCGGCAATAGCCAATTTGCTGGATGTATTAGCGTCGCCGCGTAATGATATGAACGAAAAAATGGCTATCGACAAAATTCAAAAGTCACTGATGCTGGACTGCGAGACTGTCGCTAATCCCACGTCTTCCACGATTACGATGCCTGGCACACCTCCAGCTTATTCGACGGCGGTAAGTTTACAAGTTCTATCGAGTTTGAATTTATTTCATTCGTGTAAATATTCGGTGATTGTACTGATCTTTTTGTACGCGCTCCTCCATCCATTATTCAAGTATATCAAGTACATGTACATATTAATTTATACGTATGACTGAATTTGTACGGTAGAGACTTTGTATCTTTCAGTCATACTAATAGCCAATTAGTGAAAGAAATGTTAGGTCGATTTTTCGCAATTAAAACCCTTCCCTGTATAAAAATGGCTTTAGCTTTCGATATATTCGAGCTCCACTGATTTTACGAAACGCAGTTGATAATAAATCGAAATTAATGAAACGTTAATCCGTCAGTTTTAATGTGTACGTTTGGTTGTGAACTTTAGTTGGGTAACACGTCTGTGACAACGAGCCACAATTATCAGCCGCCTCCGATGTATCAACAACAGTCGAGGGCGAGATTCAACGCTCAGCCAGGCATAAGGCAAAACGCCACGCAGTTCACGCAAATTCAACAGCAACGCACCAAATTGATACAGCAACAACAGCAGCAGCAATTGAAGCACAGGCTTTTGCAGCAACAGCAACAACAACAATTAGTCATACCATCGAACGCTACGGCGCCAGACCAAATAGCAACAGGCATTCACAATATCGATAGCCTTCTCAATAATACCGTAGCACCAAATGTTTCGCTTCAGGTGAGCTTTTTCTCTACAATCATAGAAAATTTGCCCATTACGAAGATCTATTGAAATGTATTTTGACAAAGCTAATGTTAAAAAATTTGAATTCTCGCAGCGGTCGAGCGTATCAGATTCTCAAGTCTCGCCGGGCTACGGGGGATCCGTCCAGATGCCTTCGGGCCACCGCCTTGCACACTCTTATTCCCATCCGGCAACGTTACCGCAACAGTAAATAAACAATTTAACACATATTTCACATAAACAAAAAGTTTCAATGCATGAATCGGCGACCAATCAGAGCACGAATAGATCGCTAACAATGAATTTCGCATTTGTTGCAACACTTTACTGAAGGAATTAACTTTAATTTTTGTTAATGAGAGAATATGAGTAATTCGAAGACAAATAACGGTTGCTTCACCATCGGATTAAAACGAAAAACGGCCATCGTAATTTTGCGATCATTAATTTTAAATTCTTCCACAAAATCCTTATGATTTTGTCGACTAGTAGTAATGTTTCTATCAGGGCTGTCTAATCGTTTCATATCCAAATAATGCAATATATACCTATGCTTTCACTACAGCAAAGCGAAGGACTTTACCTTGTATATACAAAAATATTTAGGGCTCTATCTAACAGTGACTACGATGATACTACTTCCTTTATTTACTTAAATTTGTCTTTTTTTGCAGTCCGGTGGGCAATAACAATTTCAACAGCGGCCAGCAAGTGTCGGCAGCCGCTGCGCGGCTCTCGCCTCACTCACCGGCCGGTATGATGTCGTTCTCGCATCCTCAGCCGCTCTCACCCCGTGTCTCGCAAGTAAGTTTTTTTTCTTCTGAATGGAAATAGTATCCAATGTTAAAATTTTATTTTTTCGACAACTATTTTTATGTTTATTAAAAATACTTGTCTTAATTTTCTAAATATCTTTAATAGTATAAAATTGAAAAAAAAAAAAAATACTAAGAACAATGGAATATATTAATAATGGTCTTTTTTTTAAATTTGATCAGGGGAATTACGGTAACAGTCCGAGAATGTTTAACGTGAATCAGGTGAGACAACAGCAACCGCCAACGTCTCAACAGCAGCTTCAGCAACAGCAACGGTCCATGCCATCGCCAGGCACTCCTGCCTCAGCGCGGCAATCTCCATTTCCCGCTGAAGCATTCCCACCTCCGGCCTCACCCACAGCGAGCCAGTTCCCGCCCGTTCCTAATCCAAACGCCGCTAATCCTACGGCGCAGTATCGACTCCAACGAGCTTCTTCGACGCCCACTGCCACGACGCAGTTACCAGGTAAAATTACCGAATCGCTCACTATTCCCCGATTCTCAAACTCTCGTGGTTTATCGATTTTTCCAGGTATCGCGCGATGTTCGACGCTTTACACGAGTTGTTGTTATAGCGTCGTTCGATTTTTCTGACACGATTTAGCAGAAGAGAAAATATCCGCGCGTATGATCGGCATGACAAATTTCGTGGAGACTGCAGTGATTTTAGCATTTTTAGATTTTGTAAGAGATTCTAAAAAATACGAAAATTGCGATATATTTAGATAAAATCAAATGTGCGATTATTTTTTCTAGAAAACTCACTGTAGACTCTTCTTAAGGAGATTGGAGCGCACTGCACTAGTCAAATAATTGCTAAATTTGTGGAATGATTTCCGTGAAATCTTGTGCATTAAATAACAGTAGTGAGTGATTTTTTCTATTAAAGTATATGTACTTAATGTAGAGAAATATAAAATAAAAAGAGACATTCTTGAGGGGGTTTTTAAAAAGGATTAACCCCTAATTTCTTTTTGATTTTTTTTTACATATAAAATATTTAGCACTGACTTGACTAGTGTGAAAAGCTCCAATATTCTTAACCTTAGTCAGAGTTATAAACATTCCATCACTTTCAAACTCGCTCCGCTTGTTTATTTAATCTATACATGATTAGTAATTTGACAAGAAAATGCATGAAAATTTGATTAAGAACACAATAAAAAAAGTATTTCTACAAAAATTCTGTAAGAAATGCCATAAAAATTAAAGTAAAGGATAATTATTTTTCCCATTGCTCATTATCGATTATTCTTGTTCTTATGGTATTTTGAAACGAGTGCATGAGGAAATATATATTTTATTTGTTCTTAACCAAATGTTTTTACATTATCTTTCTAATATAGTAGGATATTTAACAAAAAAAAAAAAAAATCTCAGAGTATTCATGAAAAAAACCCAAACAAATTGAGTCATTCGACGCTAATCTCGGATAACGTGTACCCGCCGATAGCCGAGCGTTTCACAGGACTGAAGTGTCGATAATTGTTAACCACGTAGGCTCCCAATTTTTTTTCTCTTTTTTTTCTACAATATTCTGAAACTCTGTGCTTCGAGAGTTTCTAATGTAATCCAAGAGTAGGTAAGTATAATATACAAATTCAAATATCTCAATGTTTGCAGATTCTTCGTGTGTAAAACTTGTGAAATTAGATTTTATAAAAAAAAATATATATATTAAGCTCGGTCGAGCTATGTTTGTCCTCAGTCGAGCCGAGCAAAGTGAAAAAAAAAAATGCTTTCTTTAAAGTAGTTATAAAATATATTCTGCCCGAAATCGCAAATTGCGATAATTCGATGATGTTGGTAGAGAGCATGTGTTGCTCGGAAAATCCCGAAGAACCGAGGTAGATTAAATGAAATGTTGCAGGTGGTCTCGGTTCTCCCCGGCATTACGGGGGTGGTGTGAACAAGGAGCAACCTCTACTATCACCTAGTCATCCGCACAGCGGTTGTCCTCCGACGGCAAACCATAATCAACAAAACCCGGCCAACAGCCAACAACATTACTCTAATCAACAACACTCTTCCATGATTTATCATACGAGTTCGAATAGCATCAACGCCGGTGACGTGCAGAACAATCAGTTTTGTTACGATCGAACGTCGGTATCGATGTACGGTTCGGGGCCTGGAGATCCGCAGGACGCCAGGTCTATGCCTCCTAGTAATCCTGCCAGTCACCAAATGGGTGGTAAGTCATATGACCTATTAATGTCATGTGACCATCACTGTAAAATCATCATTCCTCCACCACAAAAAAAAAAAGAATAAAAAAAACCACCGCCAACTACCACAACCACCGCCATCTCCTCTTATCAAAAATGTAACAAGAACATGCTATTTCGTCGGCCGCCCAGCAACAAGCCCCACCTCACTGGCGCTTATCGAGCACATCACTTCTCAATCACTCACCGAATCTATTTAAAAAAAAACTCCTTTACTATCATTTTATATGTAACATCGTCGCACAATTTCTTCGGTGGTCAATGTTTTGATCACTTTTTTTTCTTCACCCATCAGCTTGTGGCTACGACTCTCTGCAAACCGTGTTAACACGGCTCATTATTAGGATGGTTAAAATAATATTTCTTTTTTAATGGGCTACTCATCGAGATTTATGTTCGTTGAGATTTTTAAAAAATTACTATTTTCTGGTAAACATTTTTGTTTGAAATTGTTCGTCAAATTTTATAGAATTTACGGCGGAAATTCTTTCATACTGATTATGACAAAATTAATATTCCATTTTTGTAATATAATGTTTCTATATTTTATTTTAATTACCAAAACATGACGTCAGACACTTTTGTCGTGCATATGCATTTAAAACTTGATGTAAACCACACTTTCGTCAAATAAACAATTTTTTTTTCACAGTTGCGACCGTCACGGAAAACCGTGAAATATTGGAGAACAAAAAAAGAATTGGTCAGGGAAAACAAAAATGTTGCCGAAAATTAAATAAAGTAAAAAAAATAGGTTCCAATAAAACTTTTGATTGAATTTCAAGTTAAAAAAGTTAAAAGAAATTTTAAAAAATGTTAATCCATTGAATAACAAATGTTTCTTAACATCCAGTATTTCCAAATTGAATGACGTTAAAAAAAAAAGAAATTCCCGGAACAAATGTCTCGATGAGCAGCATGACAAAAATGAAAAAGATTTTTTTTTTAACAACTTCATCCATCATCAATCATAATTACATTTAATGATACGTCAAAAGCACTACGGAAGTGCGCATACACGAGGCTCTAAAGTTGCGTGAATGTGTGCCCCGATCTTCTGCTTCTGCGCCTCGCGTAATGTGAGAAAAAAAATAGAGCTCAAAGAGCAAGCTTTCTCATGGGAATCTCCGAGCTTACGGGCAACTTGTACGGAAACAAACAAAAACCAAAAAATACGAAAGGAATCTGGCGCCTGTCTCATCGACCTTTGTCAATGGGTTCACTCAAAGGATACCTGCCGGATTTTCATTACGGAAATGCGACATTGTCTGATAGTGCAATGTAAATTGCGATCCGATGATTCAACGTTATTTCACCAAGGATTATAAGAGTATTAAGATACCAGCTTCGCCAACGTTTGTGTATATAATCGTTTAGTGTATCACTATTCACCAATTCATCCTCGGAAATTACGATAAATTGTATAATTACAACTATACCTGTGAATTGTATAGTGTTAAGTGTTGCATGGTGCTTCGTTACTGTCTTCAGCACTATCCGTGTCATAACTACTTACTCACTTGGATTGCGCTCCACCAATTCATTCAATAACTAATTCGACCATTTCAGCATTACTACTATGAACATACGCAATTGTAAATAATAATGTACAGTCACCTATCAACAGTACTAAGTAGATACTCTTCAATTGTCCTTATATTCTTGTATCGAGTGTGATGAATTTCTGGCAATAATAACGAAAGAAATTTCATTTTCTAACGCTAACGGATTGCGACTAGAATATTCTGTCAGTTGTTGCGGTGAACTATTAAATTGCCAGAAATTCTTCTCCTTATTCACGGGGAAACCCACGGTAGAAAATACCCCCCCACGCCTTTTGTAACCCACTTAGATAAATAATTATAGAAAATCATTTCCGATTAAGATAAATGAAAGAAAGAAAAAAAATGACCTATTATTGCTCAGTAATATTGAGACTTGATTAATGTAGAATTGAACCTAAACCCGCTGCCACTGTAGTTGAATCTTTATTTAGTAAAACGACAAATTAATAGCGCGAAGATTTTTTTCGTACAGTAGATATTTCTTAAACTTAACAATATTTGATAATTTTGTTTTAAAACGCTGCTGCGATTATTCAAGAAACTTCAACGACTTTTCGCCCAACTGATGGTGCTAATCTTGTTTCTCTTTTTCCGGATTGTGAATAAATCTCCATTAATCGTTCGACTTGTTATTTAAGCTTTTGCGTTTGATATTTCGCAGGGAACACTAGCAGCACCGGTAGCATGACTTCCGAATTCGTGCGGCAGGAGTTGAGAGCCGTTGTGGGAGCGCGAACGCAGCAGAGGGTACCGAACAATCTTCAGAGCAACCTCACGGGCCAAGTTACCCAGGACGATCTCGAAGCTCTCGGTCTGCCATTTGAAATGTCTTCGGCAGGTAAGATTTCGTTCACGCAAAAACAAACAAAAAAAAAAAAAGAATCGCAACTGGCTTTTTATGATTAAAAATAAAAATAAAAAAAGGAGCTCGTGACGCTCTCGTTACGACTGCAACCTCATCGATCAACCGTTGTCCCAGCGATAATATACAGGGAGATACTAAATAATCTCACGGATGGGCGTTAAATGATAAATCAATAAGTAGCTGAGATACACGAATTTCTTAATGACTGGCAAATTTTATTTGTACACGATTTTATTATCGTGATAACCACTAGACCACAAAACCCTGCCCCCCTGGCCCGCCCCACCAGCACAAGCACGTTACAAAATTGAAGCATCGTGCGTAAATACCGTTAGACGGATTTCGATGCGGTAGTTTATAGAATATACATACATTTATAATATACGACCCGAGCGAATTTCTTTAATTATTATCTTTTGTCACTACGTCCCTTATATCGTTAATTGTTCTTTCTCTATTTCTCTGTCTCTCGCATATGACACACACAATCCTTGCCAGTTTGAATAGTTACAGCACGATAGAAGCTATCGCTACTGCAACTTTAGAACTAGCCCCTCGCCCACCCCTGAACCCCCGACCCCGGCCCCGTTTCTGCCCCACGACATATTGAAAATGATGCTGTGAAAAAGTATTACTGGGCAGTTTCGAAGCTTTAGACTTATTAACGAATAATCGCACAATTCGCCGATGGTTAACTTTATCCAACGGTTATTGCCAACTTCAGTGAATCCATTCACGCATAATGTTACAATATACTAGATGAAATGTCGCGTATTTGATGAAAAGTCCTCGCAGATTAAAAGATAAAAGAAACGAAAAAAGTTGAAAAAAGGAAAAAAGAAAAAAAAAAGAAAATTGTTATTCGAAGGCAAAACTCGTGTGAAGACTATGGTAACATGTATTGTTACAATGTCCCAACTAGGTGAGGCTGTGGTTAGCGATGGCCCTGCCAAGAGCTGGGCCATTGGGAGTGCCGGCAGTGCCCCCTCCTCCTCCAGGGTAAGATCCCTCCGACAATTACTTTACGTATTTTGATTTTGTATGCTCTGTCTTCCCTCTTCGCTTGGCTTTAAAACTTATTGTGCACGACATGTTTAATTATTATATACTATATTATATATCACTATACCTACAGAATGAGCGTTTAAATTGTAGGGTATAGTCATATTAATTAGTTATACTACTGCTTTTCTTCGCATGTTTTTTTTTTTTTTTCAAACAAAACACTCATATTACGTAGAGTAGTGGTGATTTCATTTAATCGAAATATTTTCTTTACATTCTTTAATTTCGAGTCACGTGTAACAGTCAGCTTAAAGCTGTTTTAAAATAAATGCTAAACTATATTAAGAAAAGAATTAAGCTTTTAAAAAAAAATGATTGTTCCATTCAGTGTGCAGTAGACTAATTAAAAGTTACGATATTTTATGAACTTGAAAGTTACTTGAAAGATCGAATGGACGGTTTTTTAAAATTACGTCCATCGATATATTTTATTATTATTGCTTAATAAAATTAAAAAAAAAAAAAAAAGAAAGAAAAAACAAGCCAACGCGAATTCTCGTTGATGTTTCTATTGAAATAAATGTTTCCTTCAGCGTTATGCCCTTCAATCCATAAACACTTGCATATATATCAGCCTTCGATTTGCCGAAATTAATCGATATAGAAAAGCTGTGCTATAGTGATTGGCGAGTTTAAGCGTCGTTTAAAGTGTAATTTTCCGTTACTTCCGTTACTTTCTCTTGGCTGAAAAGGTTGTGGGTTTATCGAAAGCTTGAGCTCTCATTTTTACGAGTACACTGCCTATCTTGGATAATGTACTTATTAGTTAGGAGGGTAATGCTTTTTCACAGTGAATCAACAAGATTCATGGCGCTTAGGATATATGTATTACACTTTTTTATAGTGTGATAAGTTTACGTTACGATAAGGACATGATTATGTACGACGATGCATGGGACAAACATCGTAGAATTGAGTGAACGCTCGTCGCGTTTATCGTAGGTAGAAAAGAAGCATTGTTTATGCATATATACATCGTGTGTATGTGCTGAAGAGCTGAAACGTGCCTAAAGATCTATTGTTTTTTTTTCTTTTTTTTTTTTTTTTTTTTTTTTTAAATATCTATTTCTCATACTCGTGTACGTAGCTTTTTTTTTGACGTAATGCAAAGTAACTGCTTTTACGAGAGCGCTGCTGCTATTGAGTCGTATAATATTTACTTGCTTACGATACTGTATGGACGCAATATCGAACTGGTGATTTTAAACGATTGACCGAGACCCGACAGTTTTCATTCGAGAGCGCGAAAAGGATGTTAAGGCGTCGACCTCACGTTCGGAGAATTTACGCATTTTTATTACTAGCTGAATATATACACTTGGATTTTATAGTCTTTTTTATAGTCTTTCCATGCAATGGTGTCTGGTACACGTTGGAATGTAGCTGATCTGTAGCTTGTGTGATTTGCCTATTTATACATGTCGATGGCTTAAAACCATAAAGACGGTATTACTTGTGCATTAACGTTTGAATGGTTACAAAAAAAGACACGTGTTGGCGCTAACGAGTTACTCATTTATATTTCAAACTGTGGAGAGGCAAACTAATATTCTCGCTAAAACTGTGAGAATTAGAATAAAATTTAGTACTGTCTCAAAGATGATGAATATCTCGCTAAATAGCGTTCAAGGTATTTTTTTTTTTTTTTTTTTTTGGAAACTTAGTTCTCACCGAATTGTTTGTTAGAATTATTTGATAGATATCGAAATTTTGTGAAACATGATTTTTGTTTCAAATTAATTGTATGGACAATTTTTATTAGGTATGTTGAATCTCTCTCATGAATAAAAGAAAAATTTCATTAAAAATTAACACACTTGTTGAATTTCTCATTATATTTAACTCACTTCAACGAAAGTGCCCCAAATTGTTATTTGGCGAAATATTTATAAATCTTTGAGGCAGCACTAAATATAAACTCACAACTCGCAGCCTCTTGTGAGATTCTTTCTTTCACCGTCCACAGTTTTAAATATGAACGAGCAACTCGTCAGTGCGAATACGCCTTTTGTTTAATCATCCTAATACGAATAGCTTATCAGTTTTTTTTTTTTTTATTTCGAATTCAAATGATCGATGCAAATCTATTGCAAAATTATTAGTATACCATTCTGAGACAAATAGCTACGATATAAACGACAAAGACACAATAAACGACGTTACAATAGATAGATTCTATAATGGCAAAAGAAAAAAAAGGTGAATTTCAAGAAAGAAAAATGTTTGTTTGCAGACTACTATGGAGGAGGCGGTCCGAGGTGATCCAAAGTCATCCCTTCTGCAGAAGTTACTGTCCGAGTGACTGCCGGCTGCTGGCCCCTCTCACCATGAAGATTTATTATATGTAATATACTATATTTGAGTAAGAGAAAAAAAAATGATAAAAAAAAAAAAAACACGAACTACACCTACATACATCCACACTATAATACGTAATGGATACTATTGTATTATGTATGTAATACTACACATATAAGTAGTATGCAGATACGTATCGCCAAATACATTGTCAGCTGGTACGCGGTACTATTCCAACAAGATTATGGTAGTTTAATTAATCGTTGATTATGACAATTTAGGTCGACAGGGCTCGATTATTTCGTCACAAAGGATATTTTGCTTTTTGGTATTACTTTTTAATCGAGCACACGAAACCCAGAAAAGCTCCATGGGAGATATAACGATTGTGGATTAAGGCGAGGTGAAACATGTATAATTGCAATAGAAATAGATAATAATGGTGCTCAACGGCAGAGCCATAGGAGAAACATTGACAATATGTTTCACCTTGTTTTAAGCTCCGAAGATGAGAATTCGATTGAGACCAATGTAAAGAGCGAGAGAGAGAAAGGGAAAGAGAAAGAGAGAGAGAGGGAGAGAGAGAAAACGATTTTGAACGGAGCGGGAAGAAAAATTCCGCGTACTCGGTAGGCACAGTACTTGGTATCCACTGAAAGAAACTACGTAGGTACCTCAAAGGTATACTTTATTATACCACTGGCTGTTGAACATAGAACTATTTATAGGTTTAATTATTGTACACAGAAAGAAAATAGAGCACTATTACGTTTTCTCTTAATTTAACATCTTTTTTGACTATTATATTATGAATAATATATTTGTGATTGTAAGAATCTGCAACCAAAATGTGACAAAGAATACTTGTTGTTGTTAATATGATTATAATAATTATTATAATATAATAACTATTATTTTATTATTTTATTATTGACATTACGATTATTATTATTATTATTATTATTACCAATATTCTTGTTACGATTACAATATTATTACCATATTTGTAAGGTTTATTACTATTATTTTATTATCATGATCATTATTGATATCGATATTAATATTATTGAACACATGGCGTATGCATATTTCTATTCTACGATAAGGGTACCTTTATATAAAAGTTCATATATATTATACATACATATATATGTACTAAAGAAAGAAATCGACCTTCTATTTTGCATAGCTCGGTAAATCTCTTTTTGGGTCTTAGATGCACACTAAAAAAAAAGAAAGAAAAAAAAATCACTTCTAAACCACATCTGTTATATAAATACCAAACATTTAATGATATATATATGTATATGTATACATATGTATGTGTATATATGCATCCATATACAAGAAATCTCACGCAAGTGTCTTATTTTTCCATGGAGTTTATCGGCAATTATTAAGGCTGCAAGAGATTAAAAAGAACAAGTTGAAAGAGGAGGAAAGAGTCGAGAGAGAGAGAGAGAGAGAGAGAGAGAGAGAGAGAGAGAGAGAGAGAGAGAGAGAGAGAGAGAGAGAGAGAGAGAGAGAGAGAGAAAGAAAGAGAGAGTGAGAGAAAAAGAGACGGTAATGAATGGTATCGATAGACTCGCGTACCATTCATTAAGAAAAAAAAAATGTTTCAACGCTATACTGCCGGTGGGAAACACTGCGCTCCGTCGTTCTTCATATTTTTTCACAAAAAAAAAACGCCGTATTAAATAAAAAGAGTACCCTGTATTTAAAAAAAGGGCTGATTTTTCTATCGTAATTATTGTACCTTGCTCCTGCAGAAAACCTGGCGTTTTGATTTCTTTTGCCTATTTCCTTATAATTTCAACGTGAGTGTTTCCTGCCTGCTTTATTGAAACAGAGACAAAAATCATTGTTGTGTAATAGTTATGATTGTTTAAGCGCGTTCGGCCTTCGCCACGTCTCCGCTACATTTTATTTCTCTCGAAAAACGAAGAAAAAAAACAAAAACAAAAACAAACAAATGAAACAAAAAAGATAAGGTATACTCTCTGGGAAACACGTTCGTGAGCCGCTCTGAATATGTACATGAACATACGTACTTGTGTACCGCGGCATAGATGAAAAACCATGTGCGCCTTGTCGCGTACATAGCGCTAAAGTACACTAGCTGTATGTTCGTGTGTGCGTGTGTGTATATAGTGAGTTATGTCATATAGATAGATCATATGTGCTTTCTAATGATGAATAATTTTATAAATATAAACATAATACCGATTTAAGGTGTGCGCTTACTCACTACCTTGCTGCTGTTGCTATACCGCTCTGCTCATTACGCCACCTTTTCACAATACCCTTTCACTTGTACACCAGCTCCAGGAGAGACAATTCGAAGATCAAAAGAAGGTGAAAAGATGAGTAGACTTGGATACGTTGACGCTAACTCGAGGATATTTTTCGGGAGTGTTTTGGTGAATTCATAACTAATTGAGGAAAAAAAACCCACACTAATTCTCGGCACAATTTTAATTATGTACTATTAGCTGTTTTTTATAACAAATATTTTTTATTTATTTTTTTGTATATAGAAATCAAAATTTCTGAAGAGGTTTGAATTTGAAATATTTTTAAATACATTTAAAATTCTGTCCAGTTTTCAGTTTTTCTTTAAAATTTATAACTTATTGATGTTTGAAATTATTTTCAGTCATTTACAAATATTGTGTGACTGGTTAATGATTTTTGTTTCTTAATTTACTTTTATATGTCTCGCCTGTTTTGAGATCGTAAGATTAAAAAAGAAAAATCCTATAGTTAAAAGAACTAAGACATTTATCAACTGCAGATTCTTTACAGCGAGTTGAAGTCAAGATAGAAAGTGAAATTTCATCAAATTCAAATTTTAGCAATTTATAAATCCATAGTAATCTATAGTAAATTATACAATGTTAACACTTTTTGGTATAAACTTCCATGACAGGTGTAAAAACCTTTTTTTTTTACATAAATTTGTACATTTAAAAAAATGTCAGTGAGTTGTAAAATTACAGTAATCAATGCTAAACAATTTGGTAATTAGGAAGTTTATTATAAGAATTTGATGCAATTTCTGGCAAAAAAAATGTTACCAGTGAACATTTCGCCCAACGTTAATAAGTTTCTAATAAGAAAAAAATGACTTAATTCACCATTTTCACTAAGTATTTCTCGCGATCATTCTGGACTTGAATTCACTTTAGCTGAAACTACTCATTGCTTGTTTATCGATCACCAGCCGTAGATGAATCCACTATTATGACAAAAAAAGAAGAAAACATTTGTTAAATCACGGCGATATTGGTGCTTATACAAAATTCGTTTATTCAAATTCGATACATAGTTTATAATAGCGATAATGGCATAATGTTAATTCGAAGAAGAAGGGAAAAAAAGACTATCTCGTTGTTTGCGTAAGTCGCGTTATTCCGCCAGAGTTTACTAATGATAATAATAACAATCGAGGCGCACGTAGTAGATATAATATTTGGCAGTATTTGTGAATTGGAATAAGACTCTTTTTTATGGCACGGTGCATGGATCCTCGTAATTGGCCATACAATTGTGACAGAGGCACTATCGATAAAACGATGTTACGATACATTCGCGAGGAATTCGTCGGACATAACTTAACTACCGGGAGACAATTGATTATATTATTTATATACATAAGTGTTTTTTTTCTTTTTATTTTATTTTATTTTATTTTTTTATCAATTAGACGCTTTTGCGTTATGATAGAGTCTATGATTTTCGGTTAGATGCGCTTTGGGGTCTACGAGGACGACCCCGTTTGCGATATTGACCAGGAACGCGATAGTAACCAGGTCGGCCTCCACGATTGCCGGGAATACGTCTACGTTGCCAATCGGGCACTCTGTCCTCATCGACTCTGTCATACACATTTGACGGAGGATAACGATGTCCGTTGCTATTTACCGGCGGCAACCTGATGTCCTCGGTTATTCGTCGACGTATACAGACAGCGCAGCGACTCACACGCGACGTTTGATCGGCTTTCAATGTTTGCTGAAGTGGCTTACGGAACATCTCGTAGTCTTTTATCGTTGCGAGCCAGTAAGAAACTCCCGTTGAGAAGTAATTGCAAGTACCGAGTCCACGACATTCGATAAAAGGTCTCGTTCTGAAGTCTTCTAAGCAAGAGCCAGGCGAAACGAGAGATTGACCACCACCAGCCGCTCCAGCGTCTCTGTGCTGTTAATTTAAAAACGCACAATTGTTAGAATTTTGTTTTTTTGTTTTTGTACGTTTGATTTTGAGATTAGGATAGATACCAGTTGAGGCTACTCTTCGGGTATTATTTTTTTGGCTTAATAACTTTCATATCCGATATAGAACTTTTGAGAAATTTTTCAGATTTTTTTCATTGTGCTTGAAGATGAATTAATTTGAAAAAATTATAATTGAAATTAATTTTTCGAAAAAAATCTGATGGGGCCTTCTATACCGATGAAATTTAGGTCTGATCCTCGATCTCTCGGATTTGGTCCACATTTTTTTGTGCTATTAATACTCCAACTCCCAGAGGCAGCCAGAATTTTAATTAGATTTTTTTTAGAAACATTTAATATAATTATCATTATTTAAAAACAACATATCGCTCGATCTGTTGGATGAAAATAATTATAAAAGTATATCAAATGATTAAAAAGAAAAATGATGAAAAATTCTGGTTTCCTCTTAGAGTTGAAGCAATAAAATAAAAATCGAGTAAGAATAACACAAAACTGTAAACGTCCAGAAAGTTGAGTCTTGAGAATGATAATTATTTTTCCCCATATTTAAAAATCATAGAATTATTTTTATAAATTACTTGAGAGAGTGACATTAAATTCATCGAATGTCTGAAGGAAAAGAAGGTATAAAAATTAGATTAAGATTATTGAAAGAAAATGCACAATACTCAAGATATTTTACACTAACCTATTTTGGAGTAACTATCTAGATTTCGTGTACTTTTTTTTCTAAATTTTTTGTTCAAAGAGAAAGGTCGAAATTTCGATTATAAAAATATGAAATTTTATCGCTTCGCGAGTAAAAGCTCTGTGACGTTTGAGTAATTATTTTAAAAGTAAAAAAGCCTTTAGAAAGCTAAAGTATGGCCACAAGTGGACATCTGCGTTAATTCAATTTGGTTTAAATGCTGTTGATTTACCATGAGAAAACTGTAGCCAGTCCAGGCCTCTTGCCATCCACCAGGACAATCGGGTATTGCCATTGACTGGCTGTGCACGGCAATCATTCTCGTTGGAGCTTCGCAAACTGCGCATCTTGATATATATCTGCCGACCTCTGGTGCAGGAATCGGTGTCATCATCATCGGCATTGGTTCTTTCGTGCTTAACCAGTAGCTGTAGTCGTTGCGTTGTGCATAATTGCACACGTCGAAATTGCAGAATGTAAACGGCATCGTTGAGAATCTTCTCATGCAACTTCCAGCCGTGCCTGGATAATCAAGTTTAATCGTTAATTAAAAATCGTTGCAGAATACAATACAATTACATAGTGTTTAAAAATAGTCTTGAAAAGTCAGAACATTTTTATCAATCTCACAATATTTCACGTTTTTTGAGAAAAAGTCATGAAATTTCATGAAAATTACTCTAGAATCTGGAAATTTTTAATTTATAAATCACGATGTCGATAATCTATATAAAATTTATTTTTAATATCCTTAACTATAAATATTTTGTATCTGAAAATATCTCAAATTTCATGAAGTTTGGGCTGTTAGACACTGTATAGATTTTTTTTTAATTATGATTTGTACCTAGATCTTGTCCCCAAGGATTGCCATTGCCCATAATATGAAGAAGCGAAAATCCGTCCCACAGTTTGACTGTATTTTTAGGACAGAGTGGTATCATTTCGGACTGCGAGTGTCGAGCAAAGTGGAAACCGCGACTCTTTGGACTGGGACCCGGTGGAGCTTGATCACCTGGCGCTCCAGCGAAACCTGTGTTTGCAGAAAAAAATGACATTTTTTAAACGCATTTAAATCAGTTGTAACTGATTATCGAGTGTGAAGAAGGTGTGGAATTTAGAGGCATGTGCTTTACCTGGTGGTCCTTGGGGTCCAACAGCACCGGGCAGGCCTCTGTATCCTGGAGGACCATATTCTCCACTTGGACCTTGTGGTCCGCGAGGACCAGTCATACCGCGCTCTCCTTCCAATCCCGGCAAGCCATCAAAACCTGCATCACCCTGCATTCCTTCGGCTCCAGGGAAACCTATAAAATTGCGCAATTAATTCTGAGTCGTACTCTTAAATAATTTACAAAAAAATGATACTACGATTTAGAAACATAGGGAAGAAATCATTTTCATGCGAAGAAGTCTCAGCTTTCTGGAAATTTGTATTTTTGTTTTTTTTTTTGTTTTTATGTTAGTTACAACTCTACAAGACATTAAAATTTGTATTCAATTCTTTTGGAAGAATTAAGTTCACATATCATTTTTCAAAATTATGTTACCTTCAGGTAACTTTTTTTTTTAATCTATAAAAATTCTTAAAAGTCTCGAGGTGTTGTATTGTAAGGATTGAAAATATATGTTTACCTGGCGCTCCGGGAAGACCGGTGTCACCGATGACACCCTTCCTCGGATAAGCTGGGAACGGATTGATTCCTGCTTCTCCCTTTGGACCCTGTAATATGCAATGACGTCGCGTTAATTATTATTTTTTTATACTTGGCATCAAGACGCTACTGCGTTTTTTGTTGAGTTATATCGTAGATTCGTTTTCGTTTTATTTCCTTTTAAAACTGGCTTTGTGATGAAAACAAAAAATGCAGTTTTTTACGCTAGAGTATTTAAAATGTCTGCCGAAAATGGGTTTAAATTTTATGGCTTATTAAGCTTTTTCCTTTTCGAAAAATTAATGCAGTTGCACTGACTTTTTCAAAATTTGAGAAATTGTGTCAAAATTCTCTACATAAACGAAATAATATTCAGCGATGTTTTGTACAAAGTTTCGTCAACATCTGTAGTTCGGTTCAAATTTCACGACGCAAATTGTTTTTTTTTCTTTTTTTTTCAATTTATTACCTGCACTAATTTCAGAAAATATTGAGACAACTAGCTGCATTTTTTCTTGCACATAACTGGTAGAAGGATTTTTTTTTACTCTGAAATTGCTATTGTTGCCAGATCCTCTGTCATTGTTTTCTGTTTTACTACATCTAAAGTATCTGAGATGTTCAACCAAAAATACAATTTTTGAAAATTTGTATGCTAACCCGTGGTCCATCGCGACCTGGCAAACCAACCAATCCAGGTAAACCAGTGTCACCAATTTGGCCTTTGAAACCAGGTACACCTGGAGCGCCTGGTCGTCCTGCATCACCCTGGAGTCCTTTTATTCCCACACGTCCGTCCTGGCCTACCCATCCTGTTTCACCCATTGCACCTTTGGGTGCACCAAGCGTAATACCGGCTTCTCCTTGATATCCCTTTGGGCCATCGGCTCCAGTAAAACCTGGCAGACCATTCAAACCTGGACTTCCAGGCCGACCTGGGTAACCACGAGGACCTGTGAAGGACGTTACAAGTGTAAGGATTTAGTTAGAAAAAAAAAAACATTCTTAGTTTTATAAAATAATGACTGATAAATAAATCAGGATAGATAAAAATGTAAATAGTTGCTTATATTTTTATTATCCTATTATTTTGAAAAAAATCGTACCTTGGTCCCCGCGCATTCCTTTTACTCCCGTAATAGTTCGACCTGGTTCTCCTGAGATTCCCTTAGGACCATTAGGACCATATTCGCCAGGAGCGCCTTTCTGACCAGATCTTCCAGGAATACCAGACCTACCGTCAAGACCGTCCAAACCAGGTTCACCTTGTTCCGGAAATTGTCCCGGTAAACCTGACGATAAAGATGTTCAAAAGTGCTTCACTATAAACGCCAAACAATCTCGTAATATATATGAATAATTATTAACAATAATTACCCGGTGCTCCACGAGGTCCTTGGTCACCCGGTAAACCAGGGAAACCTGGTAATCCTTCGAAACCCTCGGAACCTTGGAATCCAATGTCGCCGAGTTCGCCCTGAATGAAAAAAAAGAAAACCATTTATTCCAATTTTGATTTTTGGACTTAGATAATTTAATGATATGAAGCTTACCTTGAGTCCAATATATCCTTCGAGACCGATATCGCCTCGCACTCCTTTTCGTCCATGAAGACCATCCAATCCTTGATCACCGACATCACCGATGGTGGCTTCAAAGAACGACGGTAAGCCAGGTTCACCGAACTCACCTTTCGGACCTTGTGGTCCCGGATAACCCGGTCTTCCTCGATCGCCAACATCGCCAGGTAATCCTAAAAAGAAAAACCACATTGATTAACAAATCAGGTAAGTAGACATTTATAAATAATTTTGTAAACTCGGAGTACTACATCCTGGAAATAAAATTTTGTTAATTAACCAACAAATTAGTTTGTTACTTCAAAGAAAATTCATTTTGTCATTATTAATAATCATTTTTTGAACGTAAAAATAAAAAAAAATACATAGTGCTATACATTCGAATAAAGCTTGGTGAAAATACAGAAGAATTGCCCTTTCCAATGTAAAAAAAAGTTGCAAAACAGAAACTTGCTCATAGCCTCCTCATAATTAATAATTTTCCAACTTGCACAAAGCTTCCTCTATGAGAAAGCCAACATTGACCGACATATTTCCTCATAGAGGGAATATCTGTGCAACATAAAAAATTATGAGAAAGTATCTACTGTCCAACTTTGTTTAATAATGTGAAAAAAAAATTCTAAAATTATTAATGTACTTACCAGGACGTCCCATATTGCCAGGTTCACCCTCCATTCCGCGTTTTCCTTTAAAACCATCAGGTCCAGCAGGTCCTATAGGACCACGTTCACCTTTGACGCCGTTTCTGCCAAAGGTTCCTGGTAGGCCATGTCTTCCTTTGAAACCGTAATCACCTCGCTGGCCCTTGAATCCGTCGTCTCCCATATCACCCATATCCCCCTTAATTCCTCTTTCTCCTGGTATACCAGGGAATCCGGCATCGCCTTTTTTACCGTCGAGTCCATCGAAGCCGAAGCTTTCTTTACCAGGTTCACCTGGAGAACCGGGTCTTCCGTCGAAGCCTGGCCGTCCAGGTGGCCCAATTTCGCCCAAAAAGCCGGGTTCTCCGATGTCACCCTGAGGACCGCTGAACGAGTCCTCGCCCCTCAATCCTGGAAGGCCATCGTAGCCGACATCGCCAGTTAAACCTTGAGGTCCTGGCGGTCCTTGTGGTCCTGGGTAACCTCTACTTCCGTCGTTTCCTCTCTCGCCTTTTATGCCAAATGCTCCAGTTATACCTTCGAGACCTGCCTGACCTGATGGTCCGGGAGCACCGAGCTCTCCTATATCGCCGTCTTCTCCAGGGCGTCCTGGCAAACCGGGTGTTCCGGCCATTCCTGGATAACCTTGAACTCCCTGATCTCCGTCGTCACCACGACGACCGTGGAAACCAATTTCACCCTTCAATCCCTTCATACCATCGAAACCGGATATTCCATCCGGACCTTAAAATTGAGAGAATTTTTCTTTTTAAACTTTGTATACAGTGAAACATAATTTTATAAAATGCGAGTGCCAGTTTTCGTAAATACATATTTTCGTTAAATGAAAAATTAAAAAAAAAAAATTAATCTGCAACAAATATTTCACGTCAAAATATTTATTTCAATTCTTTTTTCAAAAATAGAAATAAAATAAAATAAATAAAATTTTCTGCAGCTTCAAAATATTTTTCGCGACTGTTTTATTCTTGTACTCCGTTTCCTAATGCGAGAAATAAATTGTGGCAAGATTTTTTTATATACTTATTAAAGCAAATTGAAAGAATGACATGCCTTACAATTGTCATTATCAGTAAAAACACTTTTATCTGTTTAAGAAAATAGAATTTTATCGTTTTATAGATTCATACCTTTGATACCGACATCTCCAATCTTTCCCGGTAATCCTGGGGTACCAGATTTGCCGTCTAAGCCACGTTTGCCTTGTGCAGTGTCGCCTCTTATACCTTTGACTCCCTAAAAAAATACAATATAATTAATTGATGAATCAGGAGACTCCGTTGATGGCCAACATGTTAATGTATATGACATATTTTACCTGTAGGCCTGGGAGACCCTCAAAACCAGGCGCACCTTTAGCTCCCTTCGTTCCATTGACACCGTCCTCTCCGGTTCTTCCACGAAAACCTTGAGGACCAGCGAATCCATATTCACCCTTCGCTCCTTTAAAACCGCGTTCTCCAACCTCGCCGTAGTTCATGTTCGATCCTACATCACCGCGATCTCCTTTTTGTCCCGGAGCACTCTTCGCAAGAACAATATCGCATAAATGAAATTGTTGGTTGCATTATTGATTTTTTGAGTTACTTCGTAACAAGTCGTTTTTGTTTAATCAAATGGTATAAATAACTTACCGGGAATCCTTGAGGACCTGCGTTGCCTGGAGTACCGCTTATACCACGAGGACCTTCGTTTCCTGGCATGCCAGGATATCCCTTCAAGCCTATAGCACCCTGAAGTGATAAACCTGGAGGACCTGGGACACCTGCTTTCCCAGCGAAACCTTCGTATCCAGTTTCTCCTTGGAATCCTTTTCTGCCGGTGAAACCTGTCAACAATACGAGATGACAAATTAATCATTTTCTCAAATTACTGGCACAAAAATTTTGACGCCAATTGCCTGTCTCATTATGAAAGAATGTTAACAAATAAGAAGAATTTCAGCATTCTTTAATCGCATTATATCATTCAAATTAAATAAAAGGAAGCCCACAAAGATATTAACCAATTGAAATTGAAATACTATTTAATTTCTCTTGTGCCACAAAAAGCAACATAATTTTTTTTAAAAATTGTATTTCTCTTTCACTTCACTTTTATTTGTTTCTTTACGAAGTGTAAAAAATAAGAGTGGCTATCAATTTGCTTTGATCGACAAGCTATTAAGAATAAAAATTCTTAATCAGAGGCATTGTAAAACCGTTTTTTGGAGTATTTTCATTAACTACACATCAACGTTATTCAATGCTTACCGCGTTCACCATATTCTCCCTTAATTCCCTTGTCGCCCTGTTGTAATAGAGCCGTGAACGAGGCACTGGTCCCTTGTTCACCTTTTCGTCCAGCGTCTCCAGGGATACCTTTAACACCCTTTACTCCAGGCTCACCAGGATCACCAACAAGATACTCCATTGGCTCGCTAGCTGGTTCGCCCTTTTCTCCCGGTACTCCGTTCCACCCAGGTTTACCGTCTCTTCCAGCTATTCCAGGAACTCCGTGATCGCCCTTTTCGCCTTTGGGTCCCTCGAAGCCTTCTTGTCCGTGTTCTCCGGGTCTTCCACGAGGTCCTTGGGGTCCTTCGAATCCCGGAAAGCCTTTGTCACCAGTGTCACCCATTGGTATGACGACCTTGTCTTTGGGCGGCCAAATTATTCTACCATGTTCACCCTTTGGTCCCTGAGCTCCTGCTATTCCCGGACGTCCGCTATCTCCCTCAAGACCTCGCGGTCCAATAGGTCCCCTTAGACCCATCTCTCCCTTGAATCCTCGAGGACCGGGAAGCCCAGCATAACCGGGTCCTCCAGGATAACCATTTAGTCCGGAATCTCCATGTTCACCCTTTGGTCCTGGTGCGCCTGGCGCGCATATACCGCAATCGTCACCACGAAGTCCTTTCATGCCTTTGGCTCCATGTACACCAGGCCAACCATCGCGACCGGGTCCTCCAGGAGTTCCCGGTAAACCGGCTTCGCCAGGTGGTCCACGAATTCTCACACCCTTTCCAGGAAAACCCTTTGGACCGGGATAGCCCGGATCACCGCGATCACCGGGTGGACCGTTCCAACCGGGTACTCCAGATTTTCCTTCTGGACCCGGAGGTCCAACGACTGTTAATCCGGGGAATCCTTTAGCGCCAATTGGACCGGGAAGTCCAGGTAAGCCTATCTGTCCTTGTGGTCCATCTTGTCCGGGTAGCCCGTCGTCTCCCCGTTCACCTTTCATTGAGGAACCTTTGGCACCTTTGAAGCCAGCAGGACCAGGTGGTCCAGGCATGCCTGGTGGTCCAATGTATCCTATCGAACCAGGTCGACCTGGTGTTCCTGATTCACCGGGCTCGCCAGGTGGTCCAACCTCTCCTTGTAGTCCTACGTTTCCTATGATTATCTCATCCAATTCGGGAATATATTGACCGGGTTCGCCGGAAGCTCCTTGTCTTCCCGGAGGTCCTTGATTACCAATATCGCCAGTTTCACCGTCATTACCATCCTCTCCTGATTCACCGGCATAACCGGGCGCTCCCTTTTCTCCCTTGTCGCCTGCAGGACCGGAGGGACCCTGGTGACCTTGCTTTCCTCTGGGACCATCGTCGCCCTGCTCGCCTTTGATACCCTTTACTCCTGGATAACCGGGACGACCCAAAGGACCTTTTGCACCGTAATCTCCCTTGCGACCGCGATCACCGTAATCACCGCGAGGGCCCTTTGGCCCGGGAGGTCCTCTCACTTCCTTGCCCTCTTTTGGTCGAACTTGCTCCTCGTCGGGTGGCGGTCCAGGTTCACCCATGTCACCCTGGTCCCCAGGTGTACCTTTGTCGCCCCATACTGGCTCGCCTGGCTCTCCTTGCATTCCTGGTAGACCAGGCCCACCTTGTGGTCCCTGATTAAATCAATTTTTTGCTTATCTTTGAATTCAGTGATCTTAGGGTAGAGTTTTTGGCCAAATCTTAAACCTCCGACTAAACACTGGGTCATTAATTCTAGTTGAAATTTCGACTTCAAATTTATTCAGCAGAAAGAAAATAAATTTTTTTACTAAAATGCAGTTTCGGTATTCGTCATCAGAAAATCTTGTTATCATCACTGAAAAATCCCCAGGGGGAATATAAAGAGTCGTAGGAGGTGTTTATTTTGTTTGTTTCAACCTCAATATTAAAAATATTTTCCATATCGAAAAAGAAATTTAACAAATGGATCACTTCATTTTTTATATTCGTACCTGAGAATATTTTTGCAATATCAATCTTCTTGATATTGAATTACGCTTCAAACTTCATTGATTGATTAACATCGATCTTAAGTTCAACGTTCGATTTTAACTCCAAACTTATATCGTGTAATTTGACTCTTAATTATGATTTTACAAAAAGGACAATACAATGAAATCAAGACGATCTGTTTTCGCGATGACACGTGCATGGGAGCTTCATGAATTATATGTCCAAAGGCACGTTGAATGAACGCGTGCCGTTGGATTATACCATTCAGTGTCCTCGGGAGCTCAGACGTCTCGGTAGAATTTTCTCAAGAAAGGAGCCACCCCGGTATATCAGTGAGTTGTGTCAGCGAATAACACGCTGTCTGTCCAGCCGCTTCGAGTTACACGTGGATTTGCTACGCGGTAAAAATGCGAAAGTGATCGTCACGTGGATCTCAGAGAAGCTATCTTTTAATCTCATGTCTTCACCAGAATTAACACAGGCATTTTTAAAAATTGATTTTCAACTCGTTGAACGTCCCTTATGTCTTGAGTGATAAGCAGTAAACAATGCAAATAATAATCGAAGTAATAGAAATTACTTACAAAGTCGCCTGTTTCTCCGGGAAAGCCAACTTCACCGGGAATGCCCGGAGGACCATCGTAACCCTGCAAAGACGTGTGTGTCGTTTTAAAATAATTGTTCACATAATTATTTAATTTTGATTTCTTACTAATTATAAAGTTATGGAGAATTAGGATTATAATGATGGGAAGAGAGGATTATTACCTTAGGTCCGTCAAAACCATCTTCACCGCGCTCTCCCCTCACTCCAACAGAATTGATTCCACCGTCTCCTGGCTCGCCGACTGGTCCATTGTAACCATCAGGTCCTTGATCGCCTCGTGGTCCAGGTGGTCCGGGATAACCGGGTGCACCACCGGCTCCGTCTGTACCGTTGCAACCATCCAAACCATCGGGACCGGTGACACCGGGTATACCAGGACGCCCCTGATTTAAAAAAGCAACGATTAGAATTGAGCGATTTTTTAATTACAAGAGAGGCGAAGCCTACGAATTTCTAATTCATTTTTTTTTTGTAGGCCTGGAGTTGTTTTTATGTAATAGATAATAAGGGTTTATTTGAATAAATGAAAATATAGTTGAATTTGATAAACTCTGTTAGACAAGCCATTAAAAAAATGTATTTATTCAATTTCAATAAAATTATTTCTTAAAATTCCAGTCCAATAGGATTTATTTAATTCAAGTACATTTTATTTGCTTCGAATAAATTTTATTTGATTTAATTTGAAATTTCAAATAAATTTCCATATTTGATTAAAGTAAACCAATTCCCTCGTCTTTCTGGGTGCCGAAAATTCCAAAAATTCGGCAATCCACAAAAATTCTGGGATTGAGAAAAATGTCTGTTGAATGTTTTAAGATTAAGTTTTATTAAGTAAATATCATGACCGCTCTTAAAAAAATTGTCAAGACTCACCGATAGACCTGCGCTTCCCGTGAAACCTCGGATACCATCATCGCCCTGTAAAGTAATCAAGACGTTAAAATTGTTTACTTCAATTGAACAAAAAACCAAATCGTTAAGACATGTTTTAGAATTAGGGTAGATTTCTTCTGTACAGGGAATTAAAAATTCTTGAAGAACACGTGGCCTTCGCAAGAAACACCATGTAAAGATTCGTTTATCTGTAACATGTGTGTCAGCGAGTCCTTGACGAAACTTGAGACCTTTTTTTTTATAGTCTCATCGTTAGCTCTTGTTTCGAGACGCCGAATGTAACTTAGTGAAATCATTTGTAGTATTAACAATTGCTAACAATCAACGTAACTATTTTTTTTTGGCTAAGTTTATTTAATTTCATGTACAATAATTAAACTTTTCTTCAGGGTATGTTTTTCTTGCAGAGAGCTTCCTTTGTGTGAATTTTTTTTTCTGGAATAGTTTTGCCAGGACATTTAAGAACCGTTTGTAAAACGTTCAGAAAAGATGTCTAAAAACAGTCTTGGGTTCGTGGTGAGACGAAAAAAAATGTTCTGTAACTACAATACGGATTCGAACTATTACATTAAAATTTGAAAAAAAGTTCACTGACATTCTATGAGATTCATTTTTTTTTTTCAAAAACGCTAAATGACTAAACGAAAATGCAAACACATAAAAAAAAAATTAGATTACAAAAATTATAATAAATATTAATGGTAATACGAAAATACAAACTGTTTTCGTACATCAAGATACTTACAAATTGTTTGTTCTTTTAAAATTAACAAAAGGAATACGTGGACATTTGTGCAGAAAAGTGTCGCGTTAAAACTACAAAAATGTCAGTTTTCTTTTCACTGTACTTCCTCACAAAGTTGGCTTCGTGGAAGGTGAAAAATATTGAGGAAGTAACACGCGACGTTTTACACAGGAGGCTTCATTATTCATCGTGTGTAATATCAATATTTTACATGATCTTTCTTATTGGTTGGAAAAAATCTATCCTCCACAAATCTGCATATAAGATCTGACTTGGTGGTCTTGTGGTGGGCTGTTCGATGAGTCATTTCTCACAGAGCTACATGCACAAACTCCAGTATGATAATCTTTGACACAATTTATTTCATTCAGGCTTGACATGGAGTAATCCGCAAATTGATGCTCGAGAGTGCATGCATTAAAATTCTCGCCTTTTAAGGAGTGAGAGTCAACTTTATCGCATGCTTCTCTTTGTCGACTTCGTTCCAGTCTCGAGCAACATAGTATATATAATATTGAACCTCACGACTCGATGTGTCGCAGGTTTCGTCTGCGACAGACAGTTCAACCCTTTTTAACATTATTTTCATGACATTTTAACCAAGAGTTTACAGTCCATTGTGCAGTTATAGTTGATGATCAGCAACGAGAATGAGGCATGAGAGTGGCATCGTAGAGTTAGCTAATTGTCCTGTCGTTGGAAAATCGTTGTGGATCCATCAGTACGATCGTGTATGACAAGTAGACACTATATTGGTACGAAACGATAGAAGGAATGCAAGCATTTAAAACGAGCGTCGTCGTTATCGTTCCGACCTATTTAAGAGTCCACTATCGTAAAACTGAGTGATAGCACGCTAATGGGGTGTAAACTGTAAAAAGCTTCTAGTTCGAAGCACGGTCAATGATGTATATTTGCCTGACGGAAAATGACTTTTTATGCATACAATGAAGAGCAAAAAATCGCTCGAAACCAAGTCGTTCTGTGTCGCCGTGGGTTTCTCTCTTGTCGAGATGTCCTATCGCTTCTATCGTATCGTCGGATGCTGGAGGTCTTGGATTACGCTGCTCGGAGAGGAAGAGACTCCGCGCGTTACGAGATACGTGACTACGGCACGTGCGGCCATGTACCACTTTGTACTAAATTCTTTTTTGCTGTCTAATAAATCTTTCTCACGAGAGTATGAAAATAATGGTTTTGCGGGGGAAATAAATGGTCAACAGTCACAGTTACCTGAAAAGTTTAATGAACTCCTGGTTAAATTATAAATAGTTTAAAAACTTTTATTTTTATGATTTTTATGTTAAGATGTTTAAAATTCTGTGAGATGTGATGAAAAAGTGGTCTTTCATTTTTTATCACTTTTGCTGTAGAAACATTTGATGAAAGGTAGCTAACACAGACACATGTAACAATCAGAGACACTTGGTAAGACATTTTATGTAAATATATAGGGGTACAAGAATTATATAGTTTTTTTATATTCAATATTAAAATTTCATATTGAAGATGAAACAGAGGTTTGCTTAGATAAAATACTGTAATTCTTGAATGACTTGAGCAATTGATCTTAAATTTTATGCAACAGTTACACAGAAAGTTTTTGTAGATTTTTCATTAAAATATAATTGAAGGTTTTTTTTTTTTTTTAAATTGAAACAAGGTAAGACTTTATTAAATATGACCGTAATAATGATCAAGGATATTTAAAAAGAAATTAGATGTAAATTTACAGAGGTGTGCGAATTTGATTAAACATTGGATTTTTATATTAAAAATTGCCAAGATTTGGATAGATAAAAGGCTTCTCGTATGACTTCACCATTTGTTCTGCACATTTATGCAAATTTCCGTTAAAATAAGTTTTTAAGTACTGAAATTTAGTGAAAGTTAAGTACCTTCAATTTTTTCCTTTTTCTTTTTAGTTTTAGTTGCACATTAGTTATTATAATTTTCCATTTTTACACAGCTTCCCCCATCAAGAATGTTGCCAATATTGCCAATATTGATCAACATGTTTTCTCATAAAGGTACCTTTGTCGAAAAAAATGTGTCAGGGATTTGTAACGTTCTACATTAAATCATTTTGCTTGCTTATAGAGAAGCCTTCGTATTAAAAAGAAAAATCGAGATTTTCATATCAGAACACTCGAAATCAAAAATCAAGAAAAAAAGGGTTTAGAAAAAAAGATTCGTGTGTGTACAAAATTCAAATCTCTATAACTCTAGAACATTTTCATCAATCGAGCTGAACAGTTTTTTTTATAAGTAAACGAACATTGAATTAATGTTGACCAATAATAAAATCGAGTTTTTTCAAAATTTGACGTTACAGATTACTTTTAAGTGAGAAAAAAATCAGATGAAAATCATTTGTTAAAGATTTCCTGTTTCAACCCTACGAAATATTTTTTAAATCATTATTAGAATTTTAAAAAGTGTTCTTTCTGTCCCCCCTAATTTAACAAAGTCTCTCTGTAATTTTGAAAATTAAATAAAAAATATTCATAACAAGCTAAAAATAAATTCTGCTACATTAGCAAAAAAAGGGGTTCGATGCTTAAAAACACAATCTAGGTTTAACAAAAAAAACAAAAAAAATTTGTGATTATGAGGAAGCAATGTGTACAAGGTTCTATTCTGCAAGGCATTTTTTTTTTTATATAACAGCAGAGGTGTAAAATTATTGAATAATGATTTACTGTAGGTAAAATAGACTGTTTAAGTAAGAATGACGATGCTCTGCTATTTCCGAGCAAATAGAAGAGAGCAAGGTGGGTGGTGAATATCTGAATACGAGATCGTGGAACGTCCGGTTGCTCTCGATGGACCGAGTCACACATTGTCAATGGGAAGTGGCTTATCGGCTGGCACGTGGCGCGGCCTCGTTTTTTATTCTATCTCATTATTATATTCATTTTTTTCTTTCCCCCCCGTTCCATTCAATGTAATGTAGAGACAATTCCTCATTGTTCTTCCGATGGCACTTATTATCACAGCTCGTAATAATACTTATTATAACTCTCTCGTGTCCGCGAAGCGGTGGTTTAATGAAGCGGTCGCGGTCGCTTTTCGATTGGTTAACTGACGCCGGATATCACTTGACAGCTTTGCGCGATTTTTATAACCGGGGGCAGAGTGCGAATGTTGTCGTTTGAGATAACGAGCCCTTTGTCTTGCTCGTTGATTTTGCACTCGGCTCGCCATTCGTTTACGCATTTCCTCCTCGAGCGTACTTCGAAAAGCGCATCCTCGCTTGCACTTTACAGGAATAAAGGAAGTGCGTATATATTCGCACTTTGTGGCTAATTTACAACGTCGTTGGAATTATAAACACGCCAATTTGTCTGCTGCACCATATCTGGATCGTTCTATTTAATTTCGCAACTGAAATGATGGCTGAAAATATTTTTGATACAAGCAAACTAGTTTTACATATTAAATACATTTTTTTTTTAAATTTATGAATTTTAATGAAACTATATTCGTGGGAGCAATGAAGATAGAAATCTTTATTTAGCTAATGCCAATATTTCTGTCAATTACAAATTAATTTAGTTGAATGAAATTTATTTATTTGAATCTAACAAAATATATTTGTGTTTCAATAAATGGAGGAATATTTATTTTGCAATAAATTCATTAGGCCACTGCCAATCATTTTAGCAGTAACAATTCTCTTTTACACCCTTAAAATTAATTAGCGAATGTCAATACTTTCGTTACTTTAAAATTCCTGTTACATCCTAAGATTTATTTATTTCATTGGAATTAATCTGTTCAAATTATACAAAATATATTATTGACCCAATAAAAATAATATTACCGTCCGAAATATTTTCATACATAAATACTTCTGTCTGCTACAAATTACTTTTACACCCGAAAAAATAACTTACTTAATCATCATTATAGTTTATTTGATTAAAACAACATATTTTTTATTTCAATAATATGAATTGCAGCTGTTTTTGTTTTAAATCATGATTTGTAATGTTTAACATTACTTGATGAATCAGTTTGCTATACAAACTTTCAATAATGAATAGATCTACAGAAAACTGATTCCAAAGAGTCTCATTCACTGGAAGTATCGTCATTCATAATGGTTCATTCATTGAAGGCAATTTTGGAACACGATAAATTGTAACTCTGATAAGAAAGTGGTTGTATAGTAAACGGTGATCGATATAGATCAATCGATCGATGATTAAGAGGGTGAAAAAGGTCGAATTGAACATTAGATCGATACTGCAAGGAAGACGATCGCCTAGCCGGGTTTTCGTGGGTTGGCCAGACTATGCGCAGGAAGTCGATTCTCACCCCCACGCGATGTGATACCTACTCCACGCATTATAACGAGGAGCCCCCTCGTATCCGTTCAAAGACTTATTCGTTATCGCGCATACGCGTTTCGCTGCAACTGCCTCGCTCAATCACTGCAAATGTATGACAAACCACCGGAATTGAGAGCATCTGCAACTATGTTGTACCGGAAGGACGTGTGTTTCATCGTGTTCCTTTCTCTAAAATCGCGTACACATTTTTTTTTTTTTAATTCAATGATTGACATTCTTTCATGTAATTCAAAAATTATATGTATTTTCTATTTTTTTCCATTCTCAGTACGAACCTTAGATTTTTTAAAATAAATTAATTTTTTTTTTTAATTGAAATTAAATACTAGTTTTATGTTAATATTGGGCAATATTTGGAATACATTTTTTTTTAATAATGATGAAAAGGATTTGAATAAAATAATATTAAGAATGGACTTTTTCACTTGCTTTTAATAATTATTCATAAACATTCAAATGCTGGATAAGTCAATATGGCTGAAAGTAATGATTTGAGTATTCCTTCATTTGAAAGATCTAAATAATTAACGAATATTGCTAATTTAATTACATTTGACTCGAGCTGAATGTAATCTATATAATTTGTCTAAAAAATAATATTTTCACAGAGTGCACCAAATGCAGTTATTCAAGAGTAGTGAATAAAAACATCAGCTCAAATAAATATAACTGCAAAGTGTCCATTTATTTTAGAAAAATTAATCGATTTTCATGGTGTGGAAGAATTTGGTACTTATTCACAATTTTCGAGGAATAGAGCTTTGGTGTGAAATATTTTTTGTTACGCTATAAAAAATATTTTCGAAATATTTTACTTTCAGGAAAATGCTGAATTTGATTGATTTGGTAAAAAAAAGGTGCATTTATTTGAGTATGTCTCTAATAAGATTTTACACCATTTGTATGAAATTAATAAAATGTGACTTACATTTTCTTATAATCCAGATATATATATATATAACACATATTTAATAACTGAAATAATTATTTAATTAGTTAAAATGAAAATAACTTCAAACTGCCTGCTTATTTAATTGAAATAAATATTGTATCAGTTCGAGAGACAGAATGTCTCTTCATTTGCCACTTTTGAGGAATGAAACTGTACAACTTCTTTTAGTTAAAATGAGTATTATTAAAATATAAATAAAACACTAAGAAAAATGTATATACACAAAAATAATTTATAATTCTTTTTGTAAAATTATATTATTTTATGCTATTTTTCAATTAAATAAAGTTAAAGATAACCACGATGTTCCATCGTTCGAAGAGCTGTAACTCCGTGGCGAAATTGCCGTCGATCTCGCGAATTTTTTCTAAGATTCTAGATATTTCAAAGAGCAAAACGTGAAAATTTCAGCTAAATCGGAAATGTCGTTTCGGAGGAAAAAAAAGTGGCAACTTTATTTAATTGAAAAACAGCATAAAATAAAATCGGAGAATTTAACAAAAAAATGTTGTTGGAAAGTACGTTGATAATCCAAAATTTTATGTTCTTATGATTATTTTTTATGTGACCCGTAGTATCGTCGTTAAAAAATAAACAATGATTATTTTCCAAAATTTTAAATAGCTGTAATATGCAATAAAAAATTTGAAAAAACTCCTACGTTTTTTCTTCAGCCAGACGAAAATCTTGAATAAATTTGAGGACGTTTTGTTGAAATGAAAAATAGGGGTGTCCGACTTGACGTATTTTGCCTCATATGTTAGTACAGCCGATTATACATTTCTTTTTATTTTTACTTTCAGGTAAAATTTGACATAGACGTCGAGTGTACTACGTAACGAATACATATATTACGCATGACATACGACCTCGAGTATGTGGGTACTCGCCTAGTTTGCTCAGCTCGGCACGAGGATCAATGCCAAAGGCTAGATAGCCGCGATAATTGTCATTAACGCCCACGATAAATTGTTATAGTTGGAGGACTGGACACGTTGAATAGAACAGAGTAGACTCTCGACTCCTACGGTAATTTTCGCGATGGTGCAGGCGCGATGCTTGCACAAGTAGCAGCAGCAGCAGCAGCAGCAGCAGCCACCAGCGGCTGATCCATAAGAGCTTGCACAAGCTCCTCGAGGCCACTTATGTAGTGTGTATCGCGAGGACGGATCCTGACGTCATCCATAGAGTGGCGAACTGCAGCTTAACTTATAAGTTCGCGCGGAGGATCGAGAGAAGGATTGCTCCCGAGAGCAGTAGACTCTGTTCCTCAATGCTTCTCTTACGTGTTAAAGCGTTTTACGTCCGCGAGAAATACACACACACACACACACACACACAGACACAGAGGACTTGAAGACGTTGCTCGTAAAGTTGTTTGCCTCTCGCAGACTGATGAACGTTAATGAAAGGGGGCCTCAGCCGACGATTCGTCATGTCCTATAACGGACGATTTGCATTACTGAGATAACAGGCACGTACACATATTCCTTTACTCCTTACTCTCGTTACTTTTGAATTCATCTTAAACATATATATATATATAGAGTGTGTGTTTATTGAATATATATAGTGTCTTTAAAACAGCCAACATATACACATAATATGTATGGGGCATTCCATACCGTTTCGACCTAAGTCTGATCCTCAACCTCTCGGATTTGATCCACCCTTTTTTATGTTTCTGCCTCAACTCTATTAAGAGGCAATTAGAATTTTATTAGATTTTTTTTTAAATAGTTTTTTTTTATATGAATATGATTATTTAAAACCGACATAATGTTAGACGATATTTAAAATTCTGAATAAAAATCTCAAAAGTTGGGTATCTGATGTCAACACTTTTGAGCTTGGACCCAAAGTGGGCCGCTTCTATTTTCTTACGAATTTTTATTCCAAAAGAAAATGAGGTGCGTAAAAATAATTTCACTGCAGACTGCAGCCTTGAACATTTCTGTATATGTTACGAGATCGGAGAATTTTTTTAGATTTTTTCAGAGCTATTTTAATTCTCATTAACAATTTTTTTTTCTTTTTGCGTAATTTTTAATTTTGTGGATGAATATATTTTTCTTTAGTATCACGTGTAATAAATACACTGCGCTATTTAGTAACATAAATGAATCCCATTTGTAACTGAATGAAAAAAGTGTTAGAAATACTTTATTCGCTGAATCATTAAGATTAATTATGCCTACGAAACATTATAGTCAGAGATGTAACGACTTCATTATTGTCAACCCCAGTTTATTTGTTTTTTTTTTAATTCCGAAAAAAATCGTATTACACTTTATTAAAAACTAAAAACTAAGATTTATAATTTAGCTGAGGTTTCTCTATTAAAATTCATCACAAAATGCCACAAAATCAACGTAATGAAGAGCACATTGAGCCATCGGTTGACTTTACATTTTTTTTTTAATTTAATAAAATTTTTATACATTTTCTTAACAATATGTTAGGATATTAAAAAAAAAATTAATAATATGTAATTTATAGAATAGGTCAACAAATAAATTTAGAAAAAAAAAATGAAGCATTTAGAACTCTGACAGTCTGATTATAATTCATCGTAAATGAATAATTACTCCAAGTTAATTCATAATCATTGCAAAAAACTAAAGACATTTATTGCTCCACAAAACAATTAGTCATAATTATTAATAAAAAGTATTGAAAGTGCTCTTTCGTCATACGAACGATGCCAATCCCTGTTTAGCGAGGCATTTAATAAAATCCTTGCCATTTATAATTACAAGGAATTTGCCACTCTCGAAGCTTTTATTCTCGTTGCAGCAAAAGCTGAATGCGGACGATTCAGAGATTGTTCGATTCAATTGTAAGTAAGTATAATAACCGAGGGCCAATCTCGACGATCTCAACAGATGTAACATGGAATGTGTCGAGGATGCGGAAGATTTGCTCTTCCCACGTGTAGTTGCGCGAGTTTACATTTTTTTTTTTTCCCTCTTTGCTAATGATCGTTCTCTACGACGTTCAGCTAGACCGTTGACCGAATTTCCACATACCACATCGCTCTATGATATCACTCGAAATTCCGGATAATCGCTTTGATAATGTGTAACTAGGTTTATGGGAGTGTATCTTGCGATTGCTTCTGCTGTCGCAATTATCGAGTGACAAAAACATTTAAGATGTTTTTGTGAAGACGAATCAAGGGAGAGAAGAGAAGAAAAAAAAAAAAAAACCAGCACGTGCCACCCACATAGTCCACAAATTTCCATCGAAAAACCAGAGACCATTACGAAATTATCGAATGGTCAGCTTTTTGTTTTTTTTAGTCCGTGACTTTTTTTTTTTTTTTTCGTCGTTGGAGTTCAGGGAGAAGTTTGTAATGTGGGCCACGAAGCTCGTTTGCTCACCCACTTTCTTCTCATCAATTTTTTTATCCAGACTGCCTGACTCCTTTTTTTTTATTTCGTGACTTCGAAACAACCGTATTTTAATCGTTCTGCCTGTAGACTTTCACGACGCTTCTCATGCATGGTAAAATCATTATATATGGAACATTCCATCGCAATTCACATATAATAAAGTCCCACCCTATTTTTCAAGTTCTTTAATATTTTTTTTACATTGTTATCACTAAAAGGAATAAGTATGATTTTTATTAGATTTTTATTTTGCGCCGTTCTTGATTTAACAAAAAGATTTAATTTACTATTTAAAAAATGATTTCGCTTTTTAATTTTATCGGTAATTATTTTGTTTAATATAATAAATGTATAAACATCGATAAACATCATTTTGAGTTTTATTTATCTAGTTAAAAATAAAAAATATTAATGTTTCACTAAGTACGCTGCTTTTCAGCTTACTAGAAAAATGTATGAAAATTCTGTATAGAAAACACAACATATTTCCTAGTGTCGTGATGGAAATAACAATCCTTCATCTTTGAATTCAGATGTTTTGCCTTTTTACAAGAATTTCTTTTCAATTCGTTAATAATCAAAAAAAAATTTAGATAGGATTACACAGGATTAAAAAAGTAATATGAAGTGTTAAAATTTAGTTTGACAAAAGATACTCAGTGAAACTTAATATTTTTTACTTCAAACTAGATAAACATTCTCGATGTGATGCTTATAAATAGTCGTACTATTTTTTTTTATTAAACTACGTTACATGATGAAAAAGCTGGTCATATAAATCTAATAAAAATCACAGACGTTTTTGTCAGTGATAACACTAATAAAAAAAATATTAGATAAATCGAAGAGGGTGGAATGGCCCACATACAAACGTTGAATGTGTTCGATATTGAGGGTGAAAAAAAAATAGCTTTGCTCTAATCGCAGTGAGGTAAGGATTTATATGAGCGGTGACGTGATTCGCTTTCTTGTAACTCGTTGCGAAATCGTCAATTCCGAGGTTTACTTAAAAAAAAAAAAGGAGATGAGAAAATAATTGTACCAACAAGAGCACGAGAGAGTCTGGACGTTGGTCGAGAGTTCTGTGGTTCAAACGACTGGCCGGAAATTTAGCGAGAAACGATAACAAACCGATTCGTGCTCGTAAAATACACGGTGCAGTTTGTGTTAGAGACACTGAGTGAGTTCACTCATGACTTTTCAGGAGCGTTTATGCTTTCAAGCGAGCAGCCCTGTCGTCAGCCCGTTGGGATTCGGAAGAAAGCTTTGAAATTCAACTGCCACGAGAGTTTATCATCGAGACTCTCTTCGGATTCTCGTGGCGGGAGAAAAAAAAAATATATATTCTTACCGACACTGACTATTTTTATAAATCTACGCTTTCGTTCTTTAACTTTGTTCGCGCATCAACGGAAACGAAGTTATGTGGGATTATACCAGTTGAAAGATATCCTCGACGATGAGAAACTCACAGGCTTAGCGAGTGCAGTGAACCACCCAATGAATATTCATGATCGTTGCATTTCAGCTTTTGATTTATTTATTGATATACCGATATGAGAAATAATTCAATAATCTTGTTTTAGTGAGGAAAATGTTCTTTTTTTATTAAATAAATATTTAAGAAAGTAAATTTTGTATTTAGTTGGCGATTTACCGAATATTTGTTTTATTAATAGAATTTCATATTTTTACGAAAAAAGGGATCTTAATTTTTTTTCACGTGTTTGACACATGAATTCTTTATCAACTTGCCCACTTTTTTTACACTCTCAGACTGGCCTTATAATTGGCTATATTTTTAATTTAGTACTATTTTAATTTGGATCATCAAACCCAACCATTTAGAATGTGATGTTTTTTTTAAATCGGCATATAATAAGTTACAAAAAATTACTTCGGATCAAAGTTGTATTTTTTAAATAAATTTTTCAATAGAAATTTTCTAATAATTTTATTACCTTCACATTTATTTTTCACCAAAAAAATTATTATTATTATTATTTTATACTATATTTAAGAAAAGTATTTTTGTTTTATTAAAAAATTAAGAAAATCTTTTGACGTATTTGTGGGTAACATTTTTTTATCTGCAGACTAAGACCGACGTTCTGGTGGAAAAAAATGAAAATCATATGAAATCTTATGAAAATATTATTATCTTACTGTAAGTTCCAAAATATAACCAACTTTTTGTTTGAACTAAAGGCAGGCTTTAAACTTGCAGGAATTGAAAAACTTTCAACAACATAATAGTTGTGATTTTTATTTCGATCTCACTCTGGCGATTAAAAAAGTCGAATCCACAGATAGACCTAAAGATGCCATCAATTTTGTAACAAAAATAAAAGTGGCTTTTCGTCAAGGAATGAATCTCGAAAAATTTTAATGAAAAATCAAAGTTCGATAAAATGGGGCAAAATTGAAAATTAATTGAAAATCTAACGTTAAACTGCAACGTTTCTGAAGAGACACATTTTTTTCTGCAATTTATAATTTTCCAGATACGTTGACTTAACAAAAATGAATTCTCAACTCGTACTTAAATCTGGCTAATTTTGAGAATTAGGCTGATAAATAAACTTGCTGAATAGAGGAAGGAAACCTGATCTACATTATTTTACATCGTAGAAATTTTGAAATCTGCTTTTAATGCAATATACAATTGTATCAATTTAACAAAATATTGGTGGAAAAAAAAAAGTTTCTGCTTGACAGTAAATTCCCAGGTATTTTTCAAAATGTTTAAATATTATTTTTCATTATATCTTCTATATTCTGCCATATCTTTTGCATACATATATTTTCACTACTCGGTTTAATTGAAGATAGATTAAAAAAAATGTTGCTGAATAAATAATTCACTGGTATTTTTCAAAATCTTTGGCTATCTTTTTTTTTTTAATATATCCTATATTCTATGCATATCTTTTAAAAAACACATATTTTCGCTAGACAATTTAAGGAAAAATTGGTAAAAAATAAATTCTGCTGAGCAGTTTCATTCAATGCTATGACTGAAGATACACACGTAGAGTAAAATTGATAAGCTGTAAAAATAGTATCTGGTTGTTTATTTACCCGATTGCCTTTTTCTCCCATGCCGCCATACTCTCCGCCGGCACCTTTTTCGCCCTTAGGTCCGGGCGGTCCATCCGGTCCAATATCACCGGGGAGTCCCTCGGGTCCTTGTGGTCCGGGTAGGCCTTGAATTCCCTGTCCGCCCTTTATCCCCGTGCAGTTGCATTTGTACGCGTCTCTGCAGATCTGTAAAAACGTGAAAAGAAAAAAATATAAATGAGGCGTGTTTTAAACTGAGTTATTGAGGAATATGTGTAAGGGTACAAAAGCTGAGACAATAAAAAATTAATAGCCAAGCGCTAAAATTCTAATGGCATCCGGCTTTTGTTGGAGAAAGCTAAATATAAATGTGTTCAAGGAACACGGAATACGAGTTCTATTTCGAATTGGTCTCTTGATGGCATATCGGTGTCGCGGTGCACTCGCGAGACGCTAAACCCGAACGAACCGCGTTCCGCCATCAATATTCAGAACTTTGACATCTACTTAACTACGCCCTATCGTATACATTCAAAGCTCACTGGATGCGCGACAGCCCTGTTTCTTTATTTAAACTCCCTTCACTGTGAATTATTTGGAAAATTTTTCGGCGCCTTTCACACCCGGAAAATGAATTTCGTGGTTCAAGTTAAGTCAATTTTAGTTATTTTCCAGTCACTTGAGAAACGCTAAAAGAAAGTATACATTTTTTGGAAACTTTTCTTTGCACAAAAAAGTGTAGAAAGTATATACTTTTTTTTAAAGTTTTCTTTGGTTAAATTATTGAATACAAAACTGGCATTTAAGCCTTACAAAATAAACCCGAACGAACCGCGTACAGCTATCAATATTCAGAACTTTGACATTTACTTAACTACGCCCTATCGTGTATTCAAAGCTCACTGGATGCGCGACAGCCCTGTTTCTTTATTTAAACTCCCTTCACTGTGTATTATTTGGAAAATTTTTCGGCGCCTTTTACACCCAGAAGATGAATTTCATGGTTTAAGTAAAGCTAATTTCATTTACTGTCTATTCACTTGAGAATCCCCAAAAAAAAAGTATACATTTTTTTAAAACTTTTCTTTGTTCAAATTATTGAATAAAAAAGGGCATGTAAGCCTCATTAATTGTATATCAAGAATAATTCAGGTCTAGATACGTATTCTTATTTTATAACAGACGAGAAGATAGTCGTAAACTTTGTAAAAATTCGTAAAAATCCAGACAACACAGATTATTTATAATGACGTTCCGATGATGTAAAAAAATACATCCCAATAAAACAAATTGCAGGAATTTACTTTTCTTATAATTTCCATTTTTTAAAATTGAATCTTGCCAATTTTTCTTAATATTCTAAACCACAAAACTTTTTACACGTTCATACGCTAAACAATTAAATCAGCATTTTGATGCAAACCTTCAAATAATTTTATTGACTTGATAACATTCTCAGAAAGAAATGTTCAGATTATTATTATTATTTTATTCTGTTATGAAGACTGTAAATAACTGTGGTAATCATAGAAGCATCATTCGAAGCGATCTCGATAATTCCAGGAATATCGCACATCGATGGCGCTAGTATTTTAATAAACACGATAAGTTAGAATAAATGTAATACGACCACCCATAATTTCCACCCTAAACAGTAAATCAAGTCTGTTGGCGCGTGTCCGTCTCGATCTGTCAGTCTGTTCGTGTAACGAAGCGATTTCCCTTTAGCGGCATATTCGCGGCGTCTCGCTCTTAATCTCAGAGTGCATCGAGTGCTCGATGACGCAACGCGTGTGCATCGCTGCGGCCTCAAACCTCGCCGAGATGAACGTTATACAGAAGAAGTGCTACTATATGCGTGTGTGACATAATTCAGCGCGGGTTCGCGGGCGCGCATACATGTAATAATCCAATTGCGAATTACACACGACGGCTTATATCTCGACTTCTTGCACTCGTATTCTACACCGCTATTATTAGGAGCGCTTGATCCTTCAATGAGAAAAATACCAAGCAAATTTTACATTTTTAAACTATATGGATCTCGTAATCCAGTACAATTTTTATGTCTATCATTAATTTTTGTAGTAGTTCAAGAAAGTAAAAAAAAATGAATAGAATTCGGTAATAGTTTCAGAAATTCTATTGAAAATAGTTTTTTTTTTTTTTTTTTTTTTTTTTTTTTAGATATGATTACATTTTTATCTGGATGATATTTTGACTATTTGATAAAAGTTTATGTTTAATTTTTTTGTTATAAATATATGAATCTTGTATAAAAAATCTGGTAATAAAAAAATGACTAGGATTTCTGTGATAGTTTTCAAAATTCAAGAAAACTTTTTTTTTTACTGAAATTTTTCAATAGTTACAAAAATTTCATTGAAAATAATAAAGGTAATGCGTTTCTTTAGCTTTTACATATTTGCATTTTTATCTGTATCGTGTGAATTTCGTTATCTGCTAAGAATTTTTTAGGAGAATTGCTGTGATAATTCGATAAATTGCAGGAAATTAATTTTTCAATACTTTTCGTAAAAACAATTGTATAAATTCATGGAAAATTAGTTCCGTCAGTTGACTGTGAATGTTTGTATTTATTTTTTCGTTTCTAAATCTCTAAACTTGTATTTTTTTAATAAAAATACATTTTTGATTAGGGAAAGCAGTCTAAATAAATTTCTAGAGGGCTCTTAAAGAAAACTATTTCCTTTTTGAAAAACCGTTATAAATCAGCGGGAAATAAAAATGTGGGGGTGGCTCAAGGCTCATATGGAAAGGGAGCTGTAATAATGTTAAAATTTCAAGAACCTTCGTTTTACTAAAAATGTTTAATTATCACAGAAATTCTGTGGAAAATAATGCGTATCAACATCCACATATAATTTATACATATTTGTCTATATTATATAGATCTCGATGTCTAATTAAAAAATTCAAAGTGATTTTTACAAAAACTCGATAAATTCAGGAAGACTAATTTTTTTAAAGATTGTATAATAACAACAATTACAGAAATTCATTTAAAAAAATAAAATGTGTTTAATTATAACTTGTGTTGTGTTTCCACGATTTTCTACTATTTTTGGCGAATCTTAATATCACGCAGTAGTGCGTGTCTCATATTGGGTTAAGATAAATCGATCTCAAAGGGGTTATCTATGTTGACCGTCCTCCAATCGTTATCGCCTATAACTCAACCAACAAATATATATAAATTCACATTGACAAATCCATATTATTCCATTAGCGCTATATTCCGTTAGTATTGTAATAAACCACCAGTGACAACATTCATCCTAAAATAGAAGTGAGCATAGCTTGAACGATAAAATACGTGCTGTATAGAAAATGGGTCGCTATGTAGTTACAAGCAGGAGGGAGATAAAATTAAAACGCCACATCTCTGGGAACTGGTGTTGGTTTCTCAAGATTTTTATGTTTGCCAAGAGAAATTTCGTGCAGCGGAGAGTGTCCCGTAAAATCTGTCTATAGAAGCTGCAAGATGTTGCGAGCTCTAAATATTTAGAGCATCCGGAGGTTTTTGAACCCGTTCACGCGGATTCACCGAGCGTCTGATGCACGCTCGCGCTGCTGGAGTTTTCTTTCATTTTATATCGTGTACACTGTTACAAAATTTTTGAAAAATTGAAGTACGAATTTTGATAAATACGATATACACGTATGATGTAATTTTATACGAAATTTCAACATTTCGGAATTTTCGTATGTTGTACTGTAATTTTACAACCGATTTTTTAAAAAGAGTACTTCTTTTCGTATGGTGTACTCTAATTTTACATTATACTTGTATGTAATGGTGTATTACACGATACGAGTGCAATGAAACCTTTTCTGACGAGTGTACGTACGTGCACATACTATTTTTTTTTCACACATCTACACGAAGAGCTCGTGCTTTGTTCCGCGATGAGAGGGGAGAAAGTGAGCACTTTCCTCCCTAGGGAGTAAAGTACTTACTTTCGCCCCTCTCACCGGGGATCAAAGTACGAACTTTACGTGCAGGTGAGTGTAAAAAATGTAATATATAAGTTTACAAATAAAACTTCCAGTTTTGTACTGTAAATTTTCAGTAGATTTTTTTCAACACTTCTAGCTAACTTCTCTCTTCGTCCTCTGGATCATTTTATATTACTCTCCCTTGACTCCAATTTGTGTCTGGACGTTTTCGACGACTTCCTAGTGCTTTTCTCTTACGATCGTCGAAACGGGGGCAAAGCACGTTTATCCATCCTGACCGACGGGAATAATGACCCTCTCGTTGTATAGCAGGTTTAATGAAAATTATTGTTTAACAATGATTGGACACGCGCAAGGCGTAGCTGACGCGGCGCCTCGACTTCGCCTCTTATCGCACACACTGGCGTCGCTCCCATTGTCCCTTGCAATTAGCTACATGCTATGTGCACTCAACTCAATAGAATAACGCTGCAGACTCAATAAACGTCTGCGCACGACTCCTTTCTAAGCTCACGCGCTTAATGGTTCGCGAGTTGCGAACAGCACAGGCTTCTCATTCAAAGAAATAATTAATTCTTTTCAATGAAAATTAAATTAACTTCTACACTCACTTAATTAATATGTTTATTATTTATCGCAATTACGTGATATAATTATTATCATATTTCTATGTAGCTAAAGTACTCGGTGAATTTTTCTAATAATTCTTTCTTATTTTTCAATAGTTATTTAAAAAGATTTTTTTTTTAACTTATAGGAAAATAAATATGTAGGATTGACGTGAGGCTAATTTTAAAAGTCTGGAAAATTATGCAAAGATAGGATTATCATGATTACATGTATTTTATTATTCGTAAAGTAGTGAGTTTTTTTCGGGAAAAAATTTAATCCATAGAACTACATTTTGGTTCTCACTTGTATTATAAAATCTTTTCGGCCAATTAAAAAAAAAAAAAAAATCGGTCGAAAGCTGAAATTTAGAGCGATTTTACATTACCTACTCTACCATAAAAATACAATGTCCACTCTATGAAAAAAAATCATACATTCGATGAATAAATAAATTCGTGACAAAAGCTTCCAATTAACAATCATTGTTGCAAACGTAATACTTTTTTTTTTATTACGAATAACTGTATTTCATGATGCTATAAAATCGTGATTTACAATTTAAATACTAACCGCGATTTAGTCAAATTGATCGGTATGAATTGGTTTTTTCTTTTTTTTTTTTTAATTATTCCGCATCTCGTTACTTAATGACAGTAGCATGCTAACGAAGCGTACATCTCGGTGTCTACCAAAGATTGCGGGGGCAACATTTGTGTGGTAGTGACGCGAAGCTGAGTCTTTGAGGGTCGAGAGGCGAACATGTGCGGCGAATAGCGGCCCGGTAACGTCGCGAATATACGACAAGCGAGACGGAGAGTGCACCGGCTGGCCCGCGCGATCCAACGGGGGTCCGGTAATGCAGGCGAAAGGTAAGTTAACGAAGGACGAGAGAAAGAAGAGAATAAGAAGATGTGGTGTGTAAGTATATATATATATATATATATATGTATATATCTGCACAACGTGCAGTAATATTAAGCGTCGTCCTCGACCGGATGACGACGGTCCAACGGAATTGTGGGTAGGTTGCACACCGTAAGCTGTACAACAGTACAGGTACCAGCATCAGCGGAATTGTAATGTGTGTGTGTGTGTGTGTGTGTGTTCATCGGTAGCTCTTTCATTCTCCGCTTCTTCTTCATCTTCTACTCAACTTTTTCGTCTCTCCTTCGCTGGCCGCGCTTCCAGCGTTGACTAAAGTAAGTTGAGACGATATTACACTGTACTCACAGAAATCGTGACTTCTGGCAAAAATTAAATCCCACATAGAAACTCCCATGGATGAAAAGTAAGTGCCAAATAAAAATGTTAAATTTTTGCACCTAATTTATGTAATTGTAATTTGCATTTAGATTAATTATAATATGTATATGTATGATCGCAAAATATAATTGGAATTTAATATAGGTATATTGTCAATAAACAAATTCGTTGAAATATATAAGAATCATAAAAACGTATATTTGAAATGTCAAAATGTTGGCCTGTTTATATGCTGACTTGATTCCGTTTCATTTTCGTATATATTTCTCTCCATGAGGATTTATAAGCTTCTGTCGCAAAATATATTTTTGTATATATTTGAATATTTTGTAACACACATTATTTTCAAACTCATTTATTTATTCATGCCACGAAATAATTACACAGTGATATTTGTATTTAATTGTTTAAATATTTTTATGAAAAGAGGAAGAAAAAGTTTTTTCATAAAAGTGTAGTAAAGAATGTCACGATAAAAAAATCAATTAATCCACTATTTTCCCAAATGTCCATTATTAATTATTTTTCTTTATAATGCATTTTTTAAAAGAGTTTATGTAGAAAAAAAATGTCTTCTAGTGAATAAAATATTTATACAGTTTCACAGTAATGTGGTAGATTTGATTAAACTTAAAAAAAAAAGAATACAAAAAGAAAAAAAAATGATTTTGTGGTCCATAAGACAAAGTTATGAATTAAAAGATATGAAAAAAATGTGTGTGTTTTTAAAAACTGGACGAATAATGAATGTCAATCCAATTTGCAAGGTATTCTTAAATCGTAAACTACAACTTGAATTATCCAATGAAAAAAATATTGCAGATGAAAAATGTATTTTCACCAGCATTTTTTAAATGTTTATAACTTTTTGCAACAACGTATATTTAATATAAAGTATTTGTCTTCGTGTACATTATTTTCATGGGGTTAGCAGCTATTAATTAATATTTCACGGGGCTATTTTCACAGTAACAACTAATTAAAATTTCCGTAACAATGAAACAGTTGATAGCAACTATGAAAATAGTGGCATATGGCACTAAAAATAAATAGCTCTCACTTAGTGTTAGTAGAGCCAGTGCTACCAGAAGTACGTGAGTGCACTATAACATTTTCTCAGTGTATATGCTCGTAGTAAACTCGCATTTTATACTCGGCAGCGAATCTTGGAAGCTGCGTTCTCGCTCGCGGATATTAAGTGTTGACCCCCATAAACTATAGTAGGTAGCTCCTGTATATAATATGGCAGAAACTGACTGAGTTGCCAATTGCCTCATTCTCAAGCTTTATTTAATAAATGTTCGTTAATACGTAATTACTATAGATATAATAATAGCTGTTATAAGGGACGAGAGATAAATTGGAGAGTCCGGTGAAATTGACTGATATTCAAAAACTAACATTATCTCAATTACGAGGGCGGTAGAATTATTGGGAAAAAAAATATGTTTGGGAAAACAGTCTTTAAATGAAGGCTTGAATAACTGATTTTTACTATCAACCTCTGTTGTTTTCACTCTTCTCAGGCTTATTTGCCTGCTTTGTTTTCTCACAATCTCAGCAGCAATAATGTTGCTTTAATAACTCTTTTAATATCTCTTTCCGTACAATCCGTTTCTCGATTCAACAGCACTTTTTTTGGCATTCTTTTTCCGGCATCAACATCTGAAATTGCTTAGGTAGCAAAAGTGTGTTGGCAATGCGAATCAATTACAAATTTTTTTGTTTCTTTTTTACAACTTTCAACCTTTCTCAGTTAAGTTTAATATGAACCCTTATGCAATGAGTTCTTTGTTTTTTTTTTTTTGGTAAAAATTGATAGTTTTATAATTTACTTAAAAAATATATTTTTTTAAATAACCATTTAAGTGTATGCTTGAATTTTAACTCTATTCCAAATCGATACACTCATACCCGAAAGAATAATCTGAAGCACATGTTAGAATTATTTGGGAATATTTCGTCAATTGGTTCTCATTCAAAAGGGTGCAGTGTGAAAAAAAAATTTAATTGTATAGGTGACCAGCGTGCTATTGCTACCTGGCAAAAAAATTCTTTGTTCAATAGGTCAATAGTCCATCTTTTTAAAAAATAATACGAGCGGCCAAATACTCATCATGGTAATAAAGTACATCCGGAAATATATTTTCAATTTATATATTTTTATAAATTTTGGTCTTTGTACCGCCACACACTGAAATATATTTATTTTAAATATCATACTGATATTTTTATATGCTTTATTTTTTTATATTATTCAGAAGCATACGATAATATATTCTCAAGTATATTTTTATACATGTATAAAAATATATCAGCATGTATGTCATGCAAAGAGGGAATAATAAAAGTGTTGATTAATATTAATCTGAATGATTGCGGTATTTGTTATATGCATATATGAGAAGGGGGTCGGAAAAAAGTGGCTCGGTTGACCGGAGAATGTCATATATATAAAAATGAAGCTTACATTTAAATCAATAGTTCGTAGTGATTAGGATGTACACAGGTTATCCAAACTTTCAAGTCTTTGGAATATATCGTAACAACCTTTTCCTTGATAACAGCTGTACTTATAATTGCTAAGTCGAACCGTGTTTTTTTTTTTTTTCAAAACAATTAAATTTACATGTCTTTCCATGTCGACATATTTTCAAGTCCAATACATTTGCGCATATTTTAATAAATTTACTGTCTAATTATACTTTTGCTCCACGAAGGAAGTGAGACATTAGTCTTTGAATATCTGTTAATTTGACCTGATTCCCTCTCCTTGTTAAGCTACTGTATAACATTGAACTCAAAGATACTAGAAATCGAGATTTTGTTTATGGGAGTTTAATCGGACGTGCACGAGTAACGCATAGATCCGAGTGGGTCAAATGTCAAGTGATTTTATGGCGCGCAAGCGAATAGGCGATGATTTTCTGGTGTGTATTGCGTGGTGCGTAAACGCCGGAAAGAAAATCGAATGAGCCAATAACAGCAATGAGGACGACACTCGTCTCTTTTGATGTTGCGACAAAACGTTAGAAAAAAATGAAGAAAAAAATGAAGATGATTTAAATGTAACTGACAGTGTCGGATTTGTCGCGTACGCCATGCTGTAATTTCTGATGTCGTTTTGCTTGTACCCAACGCTCATTGTGACCTATTGAACTCCAGAGGCGCCTCCGATAATTTGATATCGAGGCTGCGTGCGTGTTTCGTAAGCGATTGCGTTTACCCTTAATAATTCTCCACGCGGCTATGTAATTGCGAGGAAATTCGTGAAGATTAGACGTCTTAAAGACAATATTAGTAATTCATTATTATGATTACTGGTGAATAATATTGTATGCGCTCCTGGAGTTATTATTAGAGACACTGTAATATATTTGCTTGACATTTTCATTCGGAGTATTTATGTTTTAGATACTATTTAGTAATTTGAACAATTTATTTGGAAGAGTTCGTAGTAAATATTAAATTACAACTATTAATTTAAGGATTTTGTTGGATTGATTTTAATTGACTATTTATTGCTACCAAGAACAGAATTTTTTTCCTACGTCCACTTGCAAATTGGCAATGGCAACTAATACTTTTTGTTCTTCCTACATGTATAATTCTATTTTAAGAAAAAATGTGATCATTAATTGGGATTTAAAAAAATTAATAATGTAACATCAAAAATTGAGTATTTTTACGAGAGCCCTTTTGCAATTAAAAATAATTTTAGTACGTTTAATCTCTTTCGTTGTGCAGACAATGTAAAAAATTCCTTTGAGTTCAAAAAAACTGTTGAGAGTGTTTGGATTCGTGGCTGGATTTCAACACTAACTATAATTTCAAAAAATAAATATTAGGATAGATGTAGCGATTTTGGCCACCCTTCACCCATTTTGTAAATATGAATGAATATTTCGAAAATAATTCTGGAAACTCACAAATCTTTCCCGTCTTTCTAGAGAATTTCATATTTTTGTAATCGAAACATTGAGTTTTTATTCAGAGCAAATAAAAAGAGAAAAGTAGAAAGTTTCTTTAACCAATTCAATGAAAGATGACAATAAAATATTATAAAATATAATAACAATTTCCATTTTATATATTTCTTTGTAAAACTTGCAATCTTTTTATTGTAGGCAAACAAAAAAAGATGTATGCGTTTGAGGACAAAATTTGTTGTTAAATTTATACGTAACAGTTCAATTGGTAATTCTACAGTATCACTAGTAAAAAATGGAAAAACTAAGATTTCATTGCGGGAGAAAAATCAATATTAAGAAAAATTATTAACAACGAATATTAGTAACGAGTCAAGATATGGTAATTCATGGTAACGAGCGTGACCGAGTTAACGAGTTTAAAGTTGATTCGCACCCCCGAGGTTGGGGGCGATGCGTGTCCGGTTCCGCGAAAGCAGCCTACACAAACGGAGGCAGCATAGTCGACAATCGTTCTTATCGAATCGCGTTGACTCTCGCGATAAACTCGTTTCTCTTGGTTCAGTCATTTTCGGACTTGATTTTTTTTTTTTTTCTTCTCTACTATTACCAAGAAGAGGGAATGAGATCAAGTCGTAATGGGTTATCGGTGACCAGCAGGCAAACATCTACTCTTGCATGCTCCCAACCATCGATCAACTACTCTTGCCGATGTTTCTTATCGCTCTTCAACTTCGGCTAACAGTCACTGTGAACCTCAAGCGCTTCATTCATAGCTTCTCGCATTCCTCTTAACAATTAACGCCTCTTCGTACGTGAATAACGTTATAATAATCTCATTTGGCTTGCCACAGATCGGGCGTCGAAGTCGCCCGCGGTTACACTGCATCACAAACATGCTCCGCATCGTTGGCCAAGCCGCGGTGACTTCAATGATCACCACGTCGTCACATCACAGACCTTCATTCATAAAATAAACAGTTGAAAAAAGAAAAACTGAATTTATGTGGATTTTTACATTTTATTTTATTTTATTTATTTGAAAATATTTTATCAATTCTCAATATTATGAAAAAAAAAAACCACAAACGGAATTTGTACAAAATTAGTATTCTCATTTTGCAAAATAACTTTTAGATATGGAAGAAAATTGTTCAGCTTTAACTTTTTTGTGATTCATTTTTTTTGGAGCTTTGCGTATTTCTTTTAGTTGCCTTTTGCATATTCTACTTTTGTATTTAGTGTTAGGCTCTTAGCTCTAGAGCTTATAATAATAATAATAATAAAAATAATTGTAATAATAACAATTATGGAAATAAAGGGTGAGTCGAGAAATTTTCTTTTTTCCCCTCTTACTTCTTATTTAAGAAAAACAATAAAATAAAACACAAAGTATACAAAAATAAAAGTTTCGACTAAATAAAAAAATAAAAAAATACTAGTCTAACCAACAAATTGATTCAAAACCAACAAAATTATTCAAATTATTGCCATGTAATAATAGCAAGAAAATGAGTTGAAGAATTAATTCAATTAATACTGATCTAAATAAATAAACAAAGACATAATTAATTGAGTGGTGACTGTTCATTTACAGTTGCATTCATCTTTATTCACGATTGAAAATTAATGAGACACTCGCGTGTCTCGTAGCTACTCGTGCAATAATTGACCACTCGAGTCAAATGCCAAGTGCTCGCTATTAAACCAGATGCATCGCTGCCAAAGGGTTGCAGCACAACGCGATAAAAGTTCGATGACCATCGATACGGTCAATGACGTCACACAGTCCTATTCATATATTTGCAGTATAGGTATTGTCCGATTATATTATATCGTATATGGTGTAGGATTTCGATAATTAAAAAAAAACTAAATAAAGGTGTCCATTAGAGACAAATTGAACATTATGTTTCTCACATTCGTGTATGGAAAATAAATTCATAAAAACAAAGCTTTCGAGATGAAGTTTAAGATGTACCTAAATTAAGTAAGGTCGATTTTATGTTTATTTACGCACTGTCTAAAAGCCATAACCCTTTGTTTATAAAGAGCAATAATCATATTCGAGGATTCGAAAAATTGATTAAAAAATTGTGGATATACCAGCTTAAAATTGAGCCAAACTTTAGCTCACATTTTATAATAAAAGAGCAGCGGCACTCTCATGATGCGTGGGCGGTGACGTATGTGATCTCAAGGTTACCTGTCCGTCAGTGATCAAGCATTCCATCCGTCACGTCACACATAAGCGTTCACAATTATTCAATACGTAATTACTAACAGCATAACAAGGTATCACCTACATTTCTCTCAATCACGCGTTTTAATTTAGGTTAAAAATGTTACTCACCACAGCATCGGTATGCGTTGGACCCCATGCGACAAGGACAATAAGCCCAAGGACGCAGGTGGTCGCATGCATGAGAAGTGTCCTCGAGTATCGACGACCACAGGAGGTGAGAAAACCACCCCTGGGCCCCATTTTATCTCCTCTTTCTCCTCCTCCTTGTCTCTCCTTTCTCTCACGGTGCTTCAACAAATTCGCACTTCTTCGTACTTTTTGATCTCCTCACCGTTAAACAGTCAGTATCGTGATCGTTTAACGCAATATCGTCGCCAAGTTAATCGTTCGTTCTACCGAAGCGGCAGTATCGTTAAGCGAATCCACCGTCGCATTTCTCGAAAGGTAGTTTATTAAAACGCACGTCAAGTTAAAAGAAAATAGTCTCCGCGCGTCCACGAAAAAGTCACGTGTTAAAAAAAAGAAGCTACTATACTCTACTATCGAAAGATCCTTCGTTGACAAAAGGTTATTCAAAGTCTTTTAAATGTTAGCCGCTAGTAAAATCCGCGGCGAGTGGCCCGGCTGTCTCGCCTGGATTTCGCTCACGGAGAAACGGCCCCGGGTACGGTTAACTCGGCTCCGCGACTCCCTCGCCGCGCTTACACGTTTTCTCTCTCTCTTCGTTTCCTCTTCAAACGCCTCCTCTCCTCGCCGCTTCACGGTGAAACTCCAGAGGCGCGCGCGCCGCTATATTTCTCTTCTCCGCTTCCGGAGATCTTGCGCTATCCCCCGTTCACAGCTGCGGAATTTTGGTATCCTTGCGCGGGGTTTCGTGAATGGTGCTGTTCGGTCGTACTGCGGAGCGTCGAAGTCAAGCCCGTTGACTATACGACGATGATGACGACGACGACGACGACGACGACGACGACGGCGTCGTACGCTTGCAGGTCGGTGCCGGGTTAAAGCAGCCCCGGCGGATCACAACGAGTGTGTCACGCAACACGAGAGCGCGCGCTTTGGTATATCGCGGGGCCGTCAAAAGCCATGCCCGAAGGACCGCGCAACAGTCTTGGGATGATGCGCGGCAACGCGCGGAGAAGGCGCGGTTGCACCGCGGCTGCCGTTTGCGCGCTGCGGAGGTGGCGGGGCACACGATCTTCAAGCCGTAGAACGCGAGCCTGGCCCACTGATTCCAACGAAACGCGTGTATACGTAGCTATCACGCGCGCGCCACAGTTCTCCTCTCTTTTTCACTTAACGCATCATCGCACGACCACGCACTCGCGATATTACTCGACGATCGCGGCACTCCGGAGGATAGCTCCGCTGTGTGCTGTCCGCAAGTTACGAAAAATCTCTAGGAGCAGAAGAGTGCAAGAGAGATAGAAAGATAGAGAGAAGAAGAAGAGGAAGAAGAAAAAAAAAAAGGAAACACATACACACACAGCGAGACTAGGAAGGGCCGAGAAGAAGAGGAAGAGGAAGAGGAGAAAAGAGGCCGAAGTGGAGGAGGTCGGCGTTGGTGGTGGTGGCGCGAAGGCACCGGGCAACAACGACCACGAAGAAGAAGAAGAGGACTGTTGGAACGGGAGGCGCGCCGCTCAAGTCGTGGTGGTGGTCGTGACGGTTCGGTATAGTGGAGGAAAAGAGGAAGAGGAACAAGCAAACCGGGGAGAGAGCTCACCAGCTTTAACATCGAGCAAGCATAGCCCGGTTCGTCGTGTCGCCGATCTCTTCTCGATATTCCTTTCGGCGGAGGAATTCTAGCTGGCGTGGCTCCGTGAAACCGCCTCCACCTTCCCTCCGAGTTTCATTCAGAGCCCTCCCTGGATGGGACGGTTTCACATACGACTATTCGGTGCCGGCCGCGCGATATTTTCTGTGTCTCACTCGGCTCCCGTTACCGTTTATACTTTAGAAAACGTTTGTTCTGTTTGGTTCGTCATACGCGGTTTAAGTTTATTATAGAGGCAGGCGGGTTAAAAGGCTTGCCGTAGGAGCTTAAGCCAGCGGCGTTTCTCCCTTTCACCCAGGGAGGAATAGGGTGCATGCTCGACATGTCTCGGTCGGCATTACGGTGAGTTCAACTATTATTTTTTTTTTTTTTCTCTTTTTTTTTATACATTTGGAGAAATTTTGTTTGTTTCTCGGTCGTTGATTTTCGTTCCCTTGAATTTGTCATTTGGTCGTTTACTTATTATACTTTGTAATTATTTTTTTTAATAATCTGTATAAGATCGACTGCTACTGCATTTATCGCGACGGCATATCTGTTGAGACTGATCCTAACTGAACAGTCGAGGCTGCTTCTGGCTCTTACCGCAATATACTCGAGCCTCTTCAAGGACGAGAGACTCCGGAGCCTTAAAGCATATAGAGATACTTGACGAGGCATTTTCGAGTAGCCGAGAGTGACTTTCGAGACGAACACTGCCAAGTGTTCCTGGAAGGGCTTCTCTTAAAGGATACCGCGAGTATCTTCATAGTCCCCATTTTTTTTTTTCTCAATTTTTTCTGTCGTTCTTTTTTCTTTTTTTTTGATTGTATACTTCACATGCTTCGCTGCGATCAGTCGGCGATGTGATTTTTCTTTTTGCTCCGTGTTCTTTGAGCCCTGTTCTTTCGGGAGCATCTTTGGTCGCGGTCCGTCGGCCGCCGAACCCTTTTACCGTTTTGCCAGCAGATTCTGTCTCTTCTTCGCGAGACGCGAAATTCCCTCGGGCGATTATTAGTACATATCTTTTGATAAAAATGTTGAATGTTATTTATTATGTCGCTATAAATTAGGAGTTTTCTTTTTTTTTGCATTTCAGACTCGTCGCGTCCGTGGTCTGCCTGATCGTCGTTGTAGCAGGGGTGAGTCGAGACTACTTTTCTTTTCATTTTCTTTTATTTTTCATATGTTTTTACACGATATCACACGTGCAGGCATGTGCGTTATACATTTTGTATATATGCGTGTTTGTGTGAGTGTGCGCCGACTGGAGAATCGTCTGGTGCAGCGTTAAGCGGAATACGAGCAGGAATCACGTTCGCGGTGGGGCAGCGGTCGCGTGCTCGCATTTCCGTCACTTTTTCCCCAGCTTCGAAGTAATGGAGAACTAGAAGGGGATAAAATTGAAGGTGTCGAGTCGTGTGCAGTGTGAGACCGATTTACACGAAAAATGCTGGTCTAAGCGTTTCCTCTTTGACGTTGTGTTCAGGGACGCATAGAGTTAACGAGAGGTCTTCCGGTTTCCCCTGCTTTGATAGATAACACCGTTCTCCCCTCTCCACCCCCCACTCTTAACACCACAGAACACCTGAATATCAATCGTAATACTCGTATGCACCGAAAATACCGATTCTAGATTTTTGCACTTTTTCTGGCGCCTTTATTTCTACATTTCGACGCCCCCGCACGTTCCGTTCGAGGGTTCACGAGTGACGAGAAAAGTTTTTGGCTGCGGGACCGCTCGTTAAAATGCAACGAGAGAGAGAGACACGCGTGCAGGACTTTTGAAACCCATGTGGTCGCCAGACGACCAAGATTGCATTTTTTTCCTCTCACTTTCTCTCGCGTGTAACTTTGACATAGGGGCGAAATGTACGGACCTCGATCTTTCGGCCCTTTTGGCCTTTTAGTGCTTGGCATCCAATCGGCACGATCTGCAAGATGCGTTTTTACACATGGCGCATTCCAGGCCAAATCGACAGGGTCATGACCTGAGTACATTTTTTTCCTTCTGGTATTGTTTAGTTCGGTGTAAAAAAAAAATCAAGAGTGCATTATTTCGATAATTTATTTTGTTATGATGAGCAAATAATTTCATTATTATATGATTGTTTTTATTTTATTTTGGCGTAATTTGCTTATTAAAAAATAATATTGAAAACATCCAACTTTCAACTTCCAATCGGCTTCGTTTCTATAAGCTGCGTTTACTCCTTTTTTTTTTTAAAAAGCATCAAACAATTCTAATAACATTTTTGAATAAACTTGAAAATTGGAAAACTTACATAATTACCAGAATAAATTAAGCTGTATAAAGGAACGAAAAAAATACCTGATTTGGCTTGGAATGTACTATATACACGATGCCTGTATGCTCCAGCTGTACCTGCACTGACCCTACTTCGGTCCATATGTTGTAACGCTGTAAAAACATTGAGGCGCCTAGGGAGTTATGCTATTTCCTGGAAATGCATCGATGCATACTGCTTTCCATTGATTTCCATCAGACGGAAAAAATCGTGTCGACCGAGTGACGGATAAGTAAATCGTGTGGGACGATGTAGTGTAGCCCAGTAAGAGACTCCGTGCGCATTTCTCGCGCGACAGACTCGTCCGCCTACAAACGTTCGCGCGCACCAAACTGTATGCACCGGCACGCAACGTTAATGTTAGTATTACGTTTAACTCGCGTATGCACCTTGGCGTAGTAATGCATCGGGGGACTTTCGTTTGGCTTACTCATGACCAAAAATAGTTTATTAACGATCGACGTGAGAGGTCCAGACTACGAAGTGTAGGCTTGGTGACTCTCAGGATTCTGTTGTTTATCGCGTACACTGATCAAGTCAAAAACGATACAATACTGCATGGAAACATGACGCATCGATTTTATTATTTTTAACGATTTCATATTTGGATATTTATTTCACTGGTTAAAAAGAATAGCTTTAATTGAAATGCATTGTTTTTATTTATTCAAAATAATAATTATTCTTATTTACAATTATCCTAAATGAGTGAAAGATAATTTTTATTGCCATTCCCACCACATTACTCGTTAAATTATCTAAAAAAAAATCAATAATAATGATAAAACAATAATTGTACAAGATCAGTTCAAATTTTTTGTAAAAATTGATCATTTTTATTTGTTAATTATTCAAAATGTTATTGCTTGATTGCTACAATTTAATGTCTACAAAAAGAATTCAGATTACCATTTTTTATGTAATTAAAGTGTATGCAATTTTTTAATAATAATTCTGGAATATCATGTACGTCCGTTTTAGTACGTGAAGGGGTTTTCCCTCTCAATCGAGTAAAGGGATCGCGGTTGGGTGTTATCGGATCAAGAGCGGCGCAGTGTCCGGCTGAATGAATAAGCGTCAGATCTGTGGCGGCGTTCCCGTTGACAGAGAAGAGTAAGTGGGATGCGGTTGAAGATGATGATGACGGTGATGATGATGATGATGATGATGATGAGGGGGAGGAGTAGAGGGCGGAGAACGGTTCACTCGTGTTTCCACAATAGACTCGCGAGACTCGGCCGACATTGCGCAACTAACACATATAATACGACGAAGGCGGCAAGAAATACATGATAAAAGGGACAATTCTTGAACCGTCACGAAAAGATATCACGTATCTTTCAGCAACTGTAAATTGGGTTACATAGTCAATGAGGCTGTGGAATATCCTACCTCATCGAACCCTTAACTGTCCCCAATCGCGATCGTACAAATGCAACGATACATCTATTTAAAAATAAACTTAACCAATAAATAATAATAATACACTTTTAAGTAAATCATATAACATCGACAATTTTTGACTAATTTTTGCTAGAAACCAACTAAAGATGTCTTTGATTATAAAGGGAGCTTTAGGATTTTAAACAAGAAATCGTTTATTATTTTTTTGTATCTGTAAAAAAGACGTGTAGAAAATGTAATGCAATTAATTTTTCGTAATAATGTTCTGAACATGTGTAAAAAATCTTCAGAACTGCATACAACGAGTTGTTGAAGGACATTAATTTTTTTAAATATTTTCATTTCAAATAATTAAAAAGAAACTCCTACCATGTTAACGAACAAACAATGGAATTTTTCCGATCAAAAAAATTAAGCAACATTTATGAAATTTCAAAAATGTCCTTTATTCAAAGACAGAAATTAATTGAGTTACGTACATGAATTTGAGTCGATAACAAAATATTCGTATATCGGTTTAATCAAATTCGAAATTATATAAAATAAATGTTATACCTTTGAAATAAATTTGCTTGCATAAAATAAATCTGAGTGTGAGCTTAAACGTCATTCTGCACTCGCGTATTGAAAGATAACAATATTAATATAATCCATCGTGTAAGCCACAATGATAACCGAAACACGCTCCAGATTTTCTTCTACATCGACAAACTGTCTTCGCACCCCTTACGTCATATGTAATACTTGTTGCGTTACGCAAGGTCTCGACCTTCCTCCGACAACGCGTCTCTATACGCAATCCGTCCTCGTGTTCTTACACATCGAAATATGACATATCAATACTTATTACTTCCTTTCGACTCTCATTGAAAATTATTGATGAAAACAAAAGTTGACAAAAAAGAAAAAAAAAAAATGCATGCTATAAATAAGACTTATTTATAGGATGAGCGCATTTATGAAAATAACTTCGTATTGTGAAATTGAAGCGACTCAGATTCACCGAGAATTCATATTCCTTTCCGCCAGTTTCTCGTAAACAGAGCACTTGGGTTGCAGAAGATAAGGGCTCTTACTTATCACCATAACATTTCCTGTCAGTAATCGTGTCATTCCTGCAAATTAAAAGGACTAAATAGTCGAAGAAGACAATAACACGCACTGTAATGAAACGCGACTCACCCTTAATTGTTACCATTCTATCGTTCACTAATTCAGCGATTATTAATTAGGAAGATTAAGATAAAAAAAAATCCGAGTATATTGAATATTGAGACATTCCGGAGGAGTTGAAAAAATCATAACGTGTTTGACTGACTAAAAGTGAAAATATTAAAAATTGAAATATGCATTTTTCAATATAGTTTCAATGCAGGAAAAAGTTCTTTCAATTTTTTTTTTTTTTCTGTAAAACTAGTTTCATTGGAATATTAGGAGTTGGAAATATTGTAATAAAACTTTTGATTGAGAACGAGAAAATCTTGGCTCTATGTTTTGATGTTTACAATGAGAGTTTATTTCGCACGCGACATTTCGAATATAGTCGAACAATCAGGTTTTCAATTCGCTATGACGGTTTCGATAAAGCCAAGCTCGCAAAAATGTCGTAAACGAGACTCCGCTCTGTCTCGTTTTGCTCCGGAATCGAAGGATCGAAGAGTCAAGAGTCAAGAGAAGACGATGTAGCGCGCAACGGGTTTTTACCACGAAATCGTCTCGTGTGTACAGATAAAACACGAAAATTTTTTCGAATCGAGCGTACATATATTCGTCGAGGCTTATTTATCTTTATGGCTGAAGCTCCCTCTTCGTACGTCGTATATATCTAAAGACGCTACTGCTTCTTGACTTTGAATAATACATATATCTGTATATATTTCTTAGCGCGAGGGAGCGAGCTGCGATCTCGCACGACCTAATTTGATGCACAGAGTGATGTCAGAGACAAATACTCGGTCGAACGAAAGTTTTCATATTTTTTTAACCGTATATTGTAAAGCTCCATCTGATTCCGTTTTTTTTTTTTTTTTTTAATATTAGGAGCAATACAACAGGACGGCAGTTCCATGGCGATCACCAGATCGTGGCGACATATCAGTTCCAGAAGGAGATAGGAAGGACGTAGACGATGGTGATTCTTGGACCGATATTGGTATGTCTAGATAGCTTTTATACATTTATTGAACTTTTTTTAAGCTAATCTTTTCGATACTGTTAAGACGGTCGAGTGCTAAAATCGAAAAAAAAAATGATGTAGACCATTTTAAAGAAGAAACTGATGTAAATTAAGGTGGAGGTTTTTTATAAAGCTCCTACTAAATATATTTGCAAATGTATAGAAATCAATTTCTTTTTCTGTTACATTTGTATTTCTGTTTTGATCTTATTGAGTGATAGCTCATGTTTTTTTTAAAGATGCTTCACTAATTCAACAAGAAACTTACTTCGTTTCACTTCTGAATGAGAAGAAAAGTTTGATGTTGTAGCTTTGTTTTTTTTTTCATAAACAAATGGCTGTAGTTCGAAAATGAACCATTACATCATAAGTGTTTTGGAGTGAACTCATAGAGTATCTATCGAGAAACGAAACAGCTCTTACTCGTCAAAATCGTATTAATATTACAAAACTTCACTTAAAAAAGCTGCGTAAAAATGTACCCGTTGATTTATTGATGAAATCTTAGTGCTCTATACACTTGACTGCACCGAAAGGACAACCTTAATATTCTTGGTGAATGACAATGAATAAATAATGCTCAGGGAGGAGAATAATTCAGTGCACTCTACCTTAAGTGGTTGTATCTTTGGGTAATGATTGTCAGCTTCGCTTGAGTACATTTTTTTTGTATGACTCGTAACTATAAATATAATTTTGACACCTGTAAAAATTATATTGGTATGAAACGTAGTCTGTATTATTAATGTACAGTAAATTGAAAAATAAGGATTCCTGGGAAATTAATGGGAATTCCCGTATAATTTACTGGAAATTATTCGTTTTTGGTTGGAGAACAACTTTGGCGGAGGGTATTATCCTCTAAAAGTGAATTTAAACAGCATCGCCTGGAATTCTTATTGAAATGTCCAAAAGTTTCGGCAAAAAATCTAACTGTTCTCCTAGAAATTTAGTAAAATGTTGCAAAGTGTCCTTAAAAAGCGTAACAGCTTTTCTAGAAATTTTGTTAAATGACCAAAACTACTCTGAAAAAACTTAACGGCGCTTATGGAAATTGGATGAAATTGACGAAAATTCCGCATGTAAGAAAACCACCCCAAAATGTTTTCATCTAATACAGTGAACACACGAAGTTAACTCATTACTTGTTATTTTCCTCCATACACAAGATCCATTAAGCCGAGACAACTTTACATTCCCATCGCAACCAGATGACCGTGATGATGACGATGACGACGAAAGGTATCCTTACGAGGAAACCTACGATAATAGAAGGGAGGGCGGTTCTCATTCCGGTCCTACTGGTACCGGAAGTTATGATGAACACCGAGAGAGCTATGACCCCCGTTATCCATATGGGTATAGTCGCGGAGGTAGTTCAGGTAGAGGAGGTGAATACGAACAAAGCGGACGCGGAGCCGGAGGTAGAGGAGGTGAATACGAACAAAACGGACGCGGAGCTGGAGGTAGAGGAGGTGAATACGAACAAAACGGACGCGGAGCCGGAGGTAGAGGAGGTGAATACGAACAAAGCGGACGCGGAGCCGGAGGTAGAGGAGGTGAATACGATCTAAGTGGACGCGGTACCGCAGGTAGAGGAGGCGAATACGATCAAAGCCGACGCACCGGAAGTGGCGGAAGTTATAGTTCCGGAAATTATGGTGCAAGTGGCGGAAGTTATGGAGGTTCGCAAGTCGGTCAAGGAGGTCACGCATCACACGGACAAGGGGATTACAGCTCTGGTGGTCAAGGAGGCTTCGCATTACAGGGACAAGGTGGATACAGCCAGAATCAAGGTGCATATGACAGCGGGTCTGAAAACTATCCAAGCAGTTATTCAGCCGTTCCAATTACCGGCAGTGGACCTTCAAAGAACTGCACTGGAGGCGGTTGCTGCGTACCAAAGTGCTTTGCCGAGAAGGGATCGCGGGTATGTAACTGATAAGATTATTGAAATTCGTGAGTACTTCAGGAAAACGAGTGTAACACCGTGAGGCTTGCTCACTGGCGGGATTTCTTTATTTTTAACAGGGACCACCCGGGTTTTTTGGACCACAAGGACCGAAAGGGCAGAGAGGTTTTCCGGGTACTGAAGGTCTTCTAGGATCAAAGGGCGAGAAAGGTGATCCAGGCCCACAGGGACCACGTGGCACCAAGGGTGACAGGGTGAGTCGTCATCGATTCACGTTCGTATTTACAGTTTAATTTGTATTGTTAATAGTTAACATAATTACTACAAAACTGTCCATGCAATAATTATGTTGACAGTCAAACATGCAAATTTTACTGTGCATAAATTGACTTGAATCGTAATCGAAAGGGTACAGAAAAGATAATTATGCGAAATTTGCAACTATGTTGCAGGGTAAAATGGGAATGCCGGGATTCGCCGGTATCGACGGCGTCCCTGGAGGTCAAGGACCTCCTGGATTGCCAGGTCTTCCAGGACGCGATGGGTGCAATGGAACCGACGTAAGTACAATTATTTGTCATTAGTTCTAGTATGTAGGGATGAATAAGCGAAACAATTGTTATATCGTTAAATTATTTTACGACGTAGGGAGAACCTGGTAGACACGGAGACCCTGGTCAACCGGGTCCTCCAGGTCCACGAGGAAATCCTGGTGGAAAAGGTGATAAGGGACAGCCCGCATTTGCTGGAAATTTCGTAGTTGGACAGAAAGGAGAGCCAGGTAGCGACGGGGTCAGAGGTCCGCCAGGATCGCCAGGACCTCAGGGAGAATTTGGCCGCCCAGGACCGAAGGGTGATCGTGGAGGATTCGTAAGTATTTTTATTTAATCGATCTTATTGAAAATAATACTTATTTTGAATATCGCAAACTTGGATAAAGCGATGGTATTTATTTCGATGTTTACTTCCGGTTAAGATACAAATTTATTAGGGACAATAAGTGAACTTGATATTAATTCGTGACTTATATGCAGGGTCCCCCTGGTATTATGGGTCCAAGAGGACCAAAGGGTAATATGGGTCTTGGATTTGAGGGAGACAAAGGTGACAAAGGTGCGAAGGGAGAGCCGGGGCCACCTGGAACAACCATACCCACACCCCCCTTCACAGGAACAGTAGAATACACTGGACCTATGGGATATCCTGGGCCAAAGGGAGACAAAGTACGTTTTGTTGTCTAGGGCTTTGCCACAATATCTTTTGTTTAAATTTTATTGTAAAAATCGTGACGATAAATTTGATTTTTCTATTCGTCTTTCGTAGGGTGATCTTGGATTGGACGGCCAAAAAGGAGAACCCGGTTTATTAGGTGACTCTGGATATCCCGGTAGTGCTGGTGGAAAGGGTGAAAAAGGACTTCCAGGTGCTCCGGGAATTCGCGTAAGTATAATATTAGTTTTTTTCCATTATTTATTAACATTAGAAAGCATAATTAAAATTTTAACAAATTTTGTATATGAATATCCCATACTGGTTATCTACATTCTATTCCATTTTTCAAAATAACAGTCATTGTTAAATTAAATGAACTTGGAGCTGCCGTTCTAGCAAGCGAGCTGTTCAAATTGTATACGGATTAGTAAAAGCGTACAAATAAAATAAATACTTCACGTATTCTACAGCTAATGATATCTACAGTATTAAATTTATTGACCTCTATTTATTTAAATTTTTGTAAATACTTGTCAATATTTCAATATTCTGTGAATAATTTTTAATTATAACGTGAATTTATACATGGGAATAGGGACGAGATGGTTTTTCGGGACCACCGGGACCGTCGGGACGCAAAGGTGATCGCGGTATCGATGGGCTTGATGGTTTGCCTGGCCGGTCTGGCCGCAAGGGAGAGCCTGGCAAGGATGGACCGATAGGAGTGAGCGGACTTCGAGGGCCCCCTGGTCCACCCGGCGTAAGTTTACCAAATAATTAACCATATTATATTAATAAAGAAAGTGTACATTTATTTCAAATTGTATGTAATGTAAAATGAACACGAGGAATAAAAAAGATATGAAACTGTGCAGGGTGGCAAAGGAAGACCAGGCCCACCAGGACCACCCGGCCCACGAGGTTTCCCTGGGCCTACTGGATCTCGTGGCGGAGACGGTTATCCTGGCGAAACTGGTCCAAGAGGACCTATCGGTTTAACAGGTGGTCCCGGTCTGCCAGGTATTCCAGGAGCAGAGGGCGCTCCAGGTGAAAAAGGCGCGAAGGGAGAAAGCGGCCTTACAGGTTTCCCCGGTGAAGGTGGTCCCCGTGGTTACGATGGACCAATTGGACCTGCAGGGCCGAGAGGTCCTCAGGGAGACAAAGGATTCTCGATTGTCGTGAGTTTTAAAAACGGATAATATACGATGTTTGTTTACGGACAATAAAAAAAATAGTAAAATAGTTGGTAAACAGGCCCATATAATAGTATATTCAGCTGTAATCAGTTTCTCTTAATTATGCCAAGCGATTAAGAAGATAAACTGACAAATCACATGTATTCCTTGTCAAATTCATTTGCAAGATGTAAATTATTGTATTAATTCCGTTAACCAAATATTGTAGAATATGCATAATATTTTCTCTGGAAATTGACGATTAAATAATGAATTCTTCGTCTGAATATTCAGGGACCGAAAGGCATGGATGGTGTGCCAGGCATAGATGGAGACAAAGGTCAGAAGGGTGAACGTGGATATGCAGGATCTCGAGGTCGTCCAGGTGATTCACTGGATGGAATCCCAGGATCTCCTGGTCAACCGGGATTGCGTGGTGAAACTGGACCAGCTGGAAGAGATGGAAGTCCCGGTTTACCTGGTGACGTTGGTGAGAAAGGTGATATTGGAGGTCGCTGTCAAGATTGTCATCCGGGAGCTCGTGGAAGTAAAGGAGATCGCGGTTTGGACGGCATACCAGGACTCCCGGGTCCTCGTGGACCATCTGGGGAACGTGGTTTCGCCGGAGAACGAGGTGATGACGGACTTCCTGGATCAATTGGACCACCGGGAATTCCGGTACGACTGTTCACACATTATTTTTGGTTTCTTTTACCCGAATGATTTTTTAACGAACGCATTATGGTTAACAGGGCAAAGACGGAATACCTGGTCTGGCAGGCCCTCAGGGTCAAAGAGGGGCAGATGCATTTATCGGCGAAGACATGTTGAAATTCGATAAGGGTGAAAAAGGTTTACGAGGCGAGTCCGGTCGTCCAGGACCACCAGGAGCATTAGGTCCACCTGGTGAAAAAGGCATCATGGGCATGGAAGGATTTCCAGGTCTCAAGGGAACTCCGGTATGAAGTGAAAATAACCGTAAAATCTTATGATGCAGGGAAACTTGCGTGATAATATTCGTAACGAGAATTTTGTCGATGTTAAAGTGTATCAATCACAAGTAAATGTTGATGTTCCGACTTTACGCTGATTTATCTCTGTAGTTTAACGAAAGTACCCGAGATGAGATTACACGTTGCTTATTTGGGACGTGCTGTTTAAAATTATAGGGCGACCGAGGTTTCCCAGGTCTTGATGGTTCGGCTGGCAGGCCAGGCACCCCTGGACGCAAAGGAGAAAAGGGCACTAGTCAAAAGGGAGAATCAGGTGTACCCGGTAGACCAGGACAACCTGGAGACAAAGGTAGCCCCGGACAGGATGGACTTAGAGGAGATCCCGGTGAGTAAACTCACAAAAAAATGTATTTAACTCTAGAGGGTATTTGGGGATCATTAAAATATTTGTAATTTTCGAAACTAGGTCTTTGTCCTCCGAATGAGATAAATAAATTACAAAAGGGTGACCGCGGACCTCAAGGTCAAAAGGGTGAACCTGGGCCGCCAGGATTTGACGGACAGCCCGGTGACAGGGGTTTGCAGGGTATATCGGTAAGTGTTTATGAGTAACGGTAATACTGATATGTCTTTTAAGATGTGCCAAATACTTATTTTAAAAGTCGTGTTATTATCAACAGTCAATATATTAGATAAAATATTGATTCAATTGAACGTGTTACCAGGGAGCGCTAGGTTCGCCTGGTCAGATCGGTGCTCCAGGTCCAGTTGGACCAAGAGGATTACCAGGACCACGCGGTGACAAAGGAAACACAGGACCCATGGGATTCCCTGGAGAACCTGGACGTGAAGGTGCCAGAGGATTACCGGGCTTGACAGCTCCAAAGGGTGATAAGGGTCAACCTGGACTATCAATGGTAGGCCTCCCAGGTTTAACAGGTCCTCCGGGTGATAAGGGTGAAAGAGGATTACCAGGACCGCCTGGAAAAGAAGGTGCAATCGGATATCCTGGTTTGCCCGGATTCGCTGGTGAGAAAGGAGACGTTGGTCAGCCAGGAATAAACGGTTTACCGGGAGGACCTGGAGACAAGGGAGATACGGGACCGATCGGACCACCAGGACCCATCGGTATCCCAGGCATGCCTGGTCTAAACGGCATCAAGGGAGTACCCGGCTTGCCTGGTGAGGCAGGCAGACCAGGATTACCCGGATTCCCAGGAGCAAGAGGCGATCGTGGAGAAACTGGTATCGACGGACCTAAAGGATACCCCGGAATTCGCGGTACACCAGGTGTTGCTGGACGCCCTGGTATCGAAGGAGCCCCAGGATTTAAAGGCGAACGAGGTGAAAAAGGAAATGTCGGATTCCCAGGTCTACCGGGAATGGAAGGAAAACCAGGTCGACCTGGAGCTCCTGGTTCGAAGGGCGATCGCGGATACGACGGTCAGCCAGGTGAACCTGGTCCTGCTGGACTTACAGGTATCAAGGGAGACCGTGGGCCATCTGGATTGACGGTAATTTCTCGCATAAGTTTAATAGCATGAATAAATAATTCGTACCCCTTTTAAACTTGTCCGTTAAATGTGAGACAAAACAATTAACGTTATTATGCGTACATTAGGGAAGAAAAGGAGAGCCTGGACAGGTATCCGAAAAGGGACAGAAGGGCGAACCTGGAATGCCAGGAATTCGAGGACCGCAAGGGCCGGCGGGTAAAGATGGTTTTGATGGTGTTAAAGGAGAATCTGGAAGGCCTGGATACGCCCGTGACGGAAATCCTGGATTAAAGGGAGAAACTGGTCCACCGGGCCTTGACGGTTTACCAGGCTTGCAAGGTGAAAAGGGCGACGCAGGTGTGCGAGGACTTGATGGACAAAAGGGAGACATTGTACGAATATGTTTATATTTGTGATACTTATATCTTATCGAGAATATTATTTATTTACCCGATCTTCATTCTCTCAATTATTATTCATCAGGGTTACCCTGGTCCATCTGGAGAACCTGGCAAACCTGGCCTTGACGGTCTTCCTGGTGTTACTGGCGATATTGGACCACAAGGACCCGCCGGCTTCCCTGGGCTCGACGGTGACACCGGTCTGCCAGGCCAGCCTGGCTTTGATGGTGCTAAGGGCGATCGTGGATTAACAGGTAAAAATTTTATGAATATTGTAATTACTATATCAAACGATGTTTCTTAAATTCAGCCGCTTCATGATTGTCTGTGAAATTTGTATGGTTTGAAACTATCTAATTGCTTGAATTATTTATTCAACCGTTTAATGAAACTCTACTGATAGGCGCCGATGGTTATCCGGGTGCTTCTGGGCCTGTTGGAATGAAGGGAGACCGCGGTCCTCCAGGACCTACGATTAATGTCAAGGGCGAGAAAGGAGAGCCAGGACATCCAGGCTTAAACGGAATAGATGGAGAGAAGGGAGATAGAGGTTTCCAAGGACCGGCTGGCTTCCAAGGCGAAAAGGGTGACAGAGGAAATACAGGACCCGTAGGAAATCCTGGCCCAATGGGACGGCCTGGTCCAAAGGGTAAATGTTTCAGACATGTGCTATATCCTGCTAAAGAGTAACCCCTACGGATATGATAGTTGTTTTTATTGGTAATTTTTTTTTATTAACAGGTGACATGGGACCTGTTGGTGTTGACGGGTTCCCAGGATTGACAATCAAGGGAGAGAAGGGTCTTCCTGGTCTACTAGGAAAACATGGTCGTAACGGTGCACCAGGATTGCCTGGTCAAAAAGGTGAAACTGGCTTCCCAGGATTGCCAGGTCCTAAAGGAGACGCAGGTCCCTGGGGGCCGGTTGGACCACAAGGAGAAAAGGGCGATATCGGACTTGTTGGTATCGAAGGTCCAGCAGGCCGCGACGGCAATGACGGCTTCGTAGGTCAACCTGGTGAGCCAGGACCTAGAGGTCTCAAAGGAGATCAAGGACCACCGGGTATGTTCGGCGCTCCAGGACTGAAGGGAGATCGTGGACTTTCAGGTAAATGTCTATTTATTTTCAATTATAAAAAAAGGATTAAGCATGATTATCCGCGATCATCGGTAAATGTTTATATTATAATCATTCATTTTGAAGATTAGTTTCAGGTTCTTAGGATCAAACTCAGTGATAAAATATTGAATTCATATTAGTGTAGGATCCTATATATAATTCCTAATTAGAATGATATGTACATTAGCGGGGAAAAATAATTCTGTAGTACCGTTGTTTTGTTTTTTTTTTTAATAAATTGAACACAAGCAACCATTTGATATTTTTCTAGGACCTCCCGGATATGACGGACCTCCTGGTGAGAAGGGCGACCGCGGTCTCGATGGCCAAGACGGTTTCCCTGGCACACCCGGCGAGAAAGGAGACAGAGGTTACCCTGGTCCTGTTGGTTCTGCCGGTATTGATGGTTTTATGGGTATTCAGGGAGAAAAGGGAGACGATTGTATAGAGCCGCCGATGGGACCAAAGGGCGATCGCGGTTATCCAGGCAAGTTCTTGAAAATTATCGACTGTTGACAAATTATCAACTATCTTATTATGGAGAAAAAAGTGTGAAACCAAAACTGGATTTAAGTCTAAGAAGTAATAATAATTACAGGTCCAGCTGGAGCACCAGGCTTGCCTGGTGAGAAGGGATTACAAGGACCCCGTGGATTCTCCGGACTCGATGGCGCCAAGGGTGCTTTAGGATTAATGGGACCTGCTGGTCCTCCCGGTCCTCAAGGTTTGCCTGGCTACAGTGGATCTGTTGGTTTACCAGGTCTGCAAGGTCCTGCCGGTACTCCAGGTCCTAAAGGAGATGCCGGCGCGCCGTGCGAACATGCGCCTGACTATCTCACGGGCATTCTTCTCGTCAAGCACAGTCAGAGTGCAAGTGTGCCAGTTTGCGAACCGGGACATATCCAGCTCTGGGACGGGTACAGTCTTCTGTACACAGATGGCGAGGAAAACGCTCACTCTCAGGATCTAGGCGAGTATATTGTTGAGACCGAACGATGATGTTGAATTATCGAACAACTTAGTTCATTCATTGCATCATTTCAAATGGTATCTACGTCGTAGCGTTGAATTTAATTATAAATGCACCTTCGTACACTGTCGAGACTTAACAACTGCAAAAACGACGTGGCAGTTATAAGCCATGCAGATATAGTGAATTCCAGATAAATAACCTTGATGGGACGATGTGCGAGAATCTCTCGCTGTAGCACATAGTCAAAAATCTTGTCAGATAGGCTTACCAATCGGGCTGGGAGGGGATTCGCTACGAAAACGTGTTTTCATTCTTCAGCATCTAACTTGTCCTATAAATCCTCCGATAAAACAGGTTACGCCGGCTCGTGTGTAAGAAAATTCTCTACGATGCCTTTCCTATTCTGCGATATGAACGTGTGTCACTATGCCAGCCGCAACGATCGTTCCTATTGGCTGTCGACTAACGGCCCGATACCAATGGCGCCCGTTGAGGAGACAGAGATTGAGGAATACATCTCCAGGTGATTGAACAGACTCGGCTATTATTCGATTACATTGCGATATATGTGGACAATGCTGAAGAGGCGTAATATAATCTTGTTTTTCTTTGTTCGTTTGTTTAGATGCGTCGTCTGTGAAGTACCCGCAAATGTGCTCGCAGTTCATAGCCAATCTCTAGACGTTCCAGATTGTCCCAACGGATGGTCAGGACTATGGATAGGATACAGTTTCGTCATGGTACGTATACTTAAAATTATTGGGTTGAAGAATAATTTGATGTTTTTAATTGAACTATAAAATGAATATTGCTCGATTTTTCAGCATACCGGAGCCGGTTCTCAGGGAGGTGGTCAGTCTCTCTCAAGCACAGGTTCCTGCCTGCAAGACTTCCGCGTTACACCGTTCATCGAGTGTAATGGTGCTAAAGGCCACTGCCACTATTTTGCGAACGAATTCAGTTTCTGGATGGCAACGATAGAAGATAGTGAACAGTTCCAGAAACCACAGAAGCAGACACTCAAAAAGCAATCTTATAAAACACGAATTAGTCGTTGTCAAGTTTGTATAAAGAATACGTAAATTTGTAAACAATTTTATATTCGATTATAAAGAAAAGAAAGCTATTGTAAGTAAATAACGAATCAAGTGTAACGTCAACGGTAAGGAAAGAACGACAAAGGAGAGGAATTATAGAAGAAAAAAAAATAATGAAAGAGAACAATTTTAGCAGTGTTTAATCCTTAACAGAAATCACTTCTAAATAATTTCTGCCGCTTTTATATTGATAATCGCCAAATGTTCGAGACTCCTCTCTCGTTTTTATCCGACCGAACGCGCGCGTACCCGGCTGCCAATCCTGTCTTCTTCATATCCATTTAATACAATATTTCTCGATATCCTTTTTTTCCTTGTTCCCTCATTTAAATGGATTAAAAACACACACACACACATTAGACACAAGATCCCAAGTGCCTAGCATTACTACTTAGCATGTAAAAATAATATATATTTATATCGTAAATTTCGTATCAAGTTAAGTTTTTATCATCGACCTACCACGGACACTGCCCATATATCCAATATGGCACATTTACATATTGTATATTAATCTAAATGACTAGCCTGGTAATCGTGTGAAACCAAATATTTAAATACATAGGTATTTTGCTACATAGCCAATAAAATGATATACTATTGTAAGAGTTTATGGATTCATTGAAATTCACCAAATTTCATCCTCTTCCAATAGGTACTCCAGAATTACAAGAAAAATGATTGATTCTCGGGTTGTCAGTAAAAATTAAACACGATACAAACATGTATTCGCTGGTGTCATTATTTGTTTATGAATGTACAACAAATTATAACTAGTCTAGATAAAGTAATTATCATCTCTTTGAAAGAAGTCAATATTCGATGCAATCAATTAAACTTGACATAAAAAAATAGCAATGTGAACAACATTAAGAACACAATAACAGGCATGAAAAAGGTAAATATTATTCCGACACCCAAATGAGTAAACAGATGGAGAGAATGTAAGTTTATTACGAATAGCGGGAATCCTTCGCCTGGATAAATCGCATAATTTTCCCTCCTGATTCACGTCTCGAACATTCAATGCCTGCATCAGAGATTGCTCGATGATGCGTGAAAACAGTTCGAAATAAATAACAAAAATAACAAACGACTTGGTATTTGTCAGTACGGTAAACACGGTGTTAATTGAATAATCCTTGATAAGACCCACGTTTTATTTATTCGCATACGTCATATACATTGATTACAAACAACCTGTTGTCAGATTAATTATGCTTATTGTGTTTTATACATAATCAGTCGTTAGCAAGAGTGCAACGCAACATTTTTGCTTCAAGCACACGACGCAGCCACTGACGCGTAATAGGTGGGCTCGTGTTGGCTGTAATATCGAAAGTAGATACGTACGCAAGTAACGGACCTGCCAGTAGAAAAGGTAGAGAACAGTATCGACTGAAATACGTGCGACTGAGAGAAGTAAAAAGTGGGAGCAACGTTCCAGCAGTAGCAAATTTATTTATATATACATATATGCATTGGATGCGAGATTTCTTAAAATCGCTTAGATGATTAGAAGGCTGTTATTGAATACTATAACGTCTCTAATATAGCAAACGAAGTACTACTAAATACTTACATCGTAACAGACGTTACACTCGTATTGATATGAACTATAAATGGTGCCTAATCAAGCAGGTAAAACCGATAAGAAATGTAATAGAGAACCTGAGTGCCTTGTTTTTTTTGTCTATGCAGTGAAATTATCTTCTAGCTGGTGATATGGCTTCCAAGTTCACGAAGAACATGTTCACCGATTGTGAGTTTCGATTGAAGCTAGTTTAGTTCGGGACAAGCACTCGTTCCTTTAGCGGAAGAGACAGATCAGGGTTCCTTCGTAAAAAATGATAGTGCTCGTCTACTTTTGTGATGTCAGGATAAAAATCTGAGAACAATATATTCCTCAATAAAAATATTCACTATTCGGAAATATCTGATATCAGAAGGTCCGTATTAAAGTAACATGTATGTGATATCGTGTCAGTAGAACAACATTGCAATAACTTAAAATTAGAATGAAAAACAGAATTCAGATTGCTTTCTCATTATTTTCTATTTGTCACGAAACCTCGCCAAATTTGGTCATCAACTTCCTCGTCTTAATAAATTTATAGAATTATTTAGTTCAAGAAATAATAATGTTAACTTTATCATTGATTGAGATTTTTTTTTTTCACATATAGTCTCAGTGTTAGTCTAAAATGGTTTGAAGAAAAAAGAATGGCTTTAAAAATGAAGCTCTTCTAATTTAAAGACGGCTTGACAAATTGTGCCGGAATGTCAATTTTTAAGCCATCGGATGGATACTTTATGTAAAAATTATGTTTCAATCAATGATCAATCACTTTTTAATTTGAGCAAAAACTATCGAGAGGTTTAAAAATTTCAATGGCTTTACATGTCGCTTCCTCACAGACATATTTATCTTTATAACTCCAGAATGGCTTGAACTGCTGCGTTGAAATTTAATTAAAATTGATGAGATCGTTCCAACTTTAGGAAAATTTCAAACAATCAAAGTGAATCTTTTTACATAAGTGAAACTATCACTAAGGCTGAATCGATCAATTTTTTTGCTGTTTAACTTTGACAAGAGACGCACTTCGGGATAAATAAAAAAACATTCTATGAGAAATAATTAATTTTATGATTTCTGGTGACGTCCTCTTCAAACAGGTCTGGAAAAACAAACTTCCTCAACAACAAAGCTAAAATCGATCATCATACTTCTTCACAAAACAAGACTTCGCGAAGAGGGAGAAAATAATGGTAGAGCAATAGGCAAAGTCCTACTTTGCAGCCTATTTTTCAACCAAAAACCGCTAATAGCGGCGCCAATTTTTTTTTAAATGATATTTTGAACGCAACCTTTAATATTTGTTATACACTCTGCAAAAAATCACGAATACTTGTTGTCTAAAAGTGAATATGTTATACTCGATTATTACAACATGATCTGATTATAAGAAGGCTCGCTTGCAGAAAGCAAATAATTGAAATATTTACTATCATGTATAAATCTACGTACAGGTGGTAGCAAACATTTTTCTTACTGAAGCATTCTATATTTCTTCACCAACTGCTTTTTTCTAGTTATATTTTTTCACTCATTCCGACATTTTTTATTTTGCTCATAATTTTATATAATATACAGTGGAATATAGAGAACCTATAGAAAAATTCGCAGAGTAGCCAGAATATATTTGGAGCGGTAAAAAATGTTTTTCAAAAGTTTCGATGGCCCAGTTGATAAAGAATACCTCATATGTGGCTTTAAGACATTGGTGCCAATTTATTACAACATTCATTAGATTTGGTGGCTTTATGGGTACATTTGACACTATAATGCGGCAGAGCACGTTAGTCTGATTCAGTAGGTCGACATAGTAATATAAATTAATATGGTATTAAATTCAAAGAATACAGACAAGATGTGTAAGCTCGCCAAGTCAGCCAGTAGTAATGCCCCACTACTGAACAGACGCGCCTCCTGAGCTCCACGTATCAGAACTCGCGACAAGGAAAGGCGTGTTTCAGCTTTCAACATACAAGTCCCATGGAATTTACCATTGAATATCTCTGTTAAACAGGTGAAATTAATTGTATTTTGTTTTTTTTTTTCATTTTTTTTTTTCTAAAGATCTTTTGACAATTTATCCTGACGTCGCGAACATAAATTTTCAATTCGTGAGATATACAAAAATAAAAGTAGTTGAGCAACTCTGAAATTTCTTATTCGCCGAGTCATTTACAGAATTAATATGCAATAATATTATTCTCAACCTGCTATTCTCCGTACGAATAATCAATAAATTTATTGAAATTCAATTGATTGTTTACGTCGTATTAGATGCAGTTTTCTTAAAACGTAGAAAATTCGAGGCAAGAAAAACTTATCGAGGGATTTGTAAGCAATGAATTTGCAGGTCTGTGGAATATCCATTACACGTGTCTCGATGTTATCGATTAAAAACGTGATTTCTGGGAATGAATTGTAGTAAACGGGTTGGCAGACATGCCAGAGACTCGTGTTTCTCGAGATCCCCACGCGACATCGGTCCGGATGCAAAGTTATAACAGCTCACCGATCGTAGCCACGCTGGAGTAGCACGGAGTCGAGTCGTGCCTCCAGAAGAGTTGTTACACGATCCGGAAAAACGACATTCCAAGTGGAATTCTTAAATTCAGTAAATACCCCTCCAACTCAATCCTTATAGCCATTCCCACCTTCGTATTTATCCCCTCTGAAAACGCGTAACTTCCAAATTTTGCATAATTTTGCATTCTCGCTCTACCACTATTATTATTATACATCGTAATCGGCTCGAGTATGGATGGTTTGATTAAAAATTGGAAGAAACTCTTTTGTGTAACTATTGATTTTTTTTAAAAAGTGGAATTTAAGCTTTATGAAATCTCTATCAAAGACTATAATATTTCAATTTTGTAGATAAGGGAGGGTATCAGGTCAAATTTACGGATATTCAAAGACTAATATCTCACTCAATTGGCCGCTAGTATTATATCTATTAAAAAATGTGTGTACTATTGATCTATCGAACAAAGCATTTGTTGCCAGGCGGCAAAAATAAGGGGGTAATAAAAGTCTCCTACAATAATTTTTTTGTTTGTACACTCTCTACACTTTTCAAAGAAAACCAGTAAGCCAAATATTCCCAAATAATTCTCATTTGTGCTTGATATTAGTCTTTCTGGTATGAGTATAGCTATTTGAGATAGAGGTGAAACTGAAGCAATGCATATTTAAAAAATCATTTTTTCAAATTAATTATAATTTTAGCTATTTATAAAAAAAAAATAAAAAAAAACTATACTCATATCGTAAGGGTTAATCACAAGCTTGGCCGAGAATTATTTGGGAATATTTGGTATACTGGTTCTCTTTTAAAAGTGTGCAGAGGGTAAAAAAGAAAAAAATGGTTATGGGCGACCCGCGTTACCAGGCAAAAATTCTTTATTTGATAGGTGTATAGTATATATATTTTTTTTACATAATAGTAGTGGCCACGTAAGTGAGATATTGCTTTTTGAATATACGTAAGTTTGACCTGACTCCCTCCCGTTAAATAGTGCAGCAGAATGCTGTGAAAAATTTAATTAAATATTTTTCACTTATCGCAGCTTTCAGATCAAACTATTCGACAGATGTTAGTTTTAGAATTTTCATATTGTTTGTGGGAATGTGCTTTCCGGTTTGAGTACAGAAATATTTATTGTGTTCACAATGTTATAATTGAAAAAAAGTGCTTTTCAAAAACTGTCCAAATTGCTACTGTGACCTGCATTCGCAATTCGATTACCATTAATAATGATATCTGTGCATTTCTGAGGTTGTTTTTTTTTTAAATAAAAAAACGAAAATACCTGACCTCAAAATAATGGATAACCGAAATAATTACTAAAATATTATCCAATTTGCAAAATGTTGTATCCAGACAGCTTTTAAATTGACTGATTTTAAACATGATGTGAAAATAAATCAATTCGAAGTTTCAAAACAGTTGATAGCGCCGTTTTCTTAAATTTTAACTCCTAAAGTATAATTTTCTCGATAATGTCTCTGTTATCTTTGGATTCAACGCTTTAATAGTCATCATCTTTTAGAAGCATTTACATTGAATTTTAAGGAAAGACAGGATAAAACTCTCAAGATTCTTGCCATTCTGGATTTTACCACTTTCACCATTCCAAGGTTAGTCAATATTATGAAACAAAAAATGGTATCGACGCAGTTATTGAGTCAGTTAAAAATCCATTTTCACATCAAAGTCACTTTTCAAATGTAATTCTGCAACTCGTAAGAAATCGTTAGAAATATTTAACTAGAATCATTAGAATGAAACCGTACAGGTGATGCAATTTTTCTTTTCAACTAAATTTCACAAAATGAAGATTGAAATTTTGCAATTACATATTTTGGAATAAACAACCACGATTTCTCTAATATTCTGTGCTATATGGAATCTCAACAAAAAGCAAAAAAAAAAAAAAAAGTTAAAACAAACTGTATTTCATTTCACAACATTCTGATGCGATTCTACAGAATTGCAAAATTATAGTGTTTGATATACATTTTATGAAGCTGAATGCTAGTTATTAAAATAAATTGTTACAGAAAAAAAGTCTTGTCAAGTCTTTTTTTATGGACTCTCAGTGTCCTTAGTGATGTAAATTTGGTGATACATGACGCGAAATTTCACCCCTACGGCGCAGTTTCTCAACTGCATGGCAGTGACGTCGACGTCAACGTCAACGACGATGTCGATGATGCTGCGAGGTCGTGTTTACTTCCAAGATACAGAGGTATCCGGGATTTAATTAATTATGAAAAGAAGGTGTGGAACCTGACCGACCAATGGGACAAGTCCGTTCGTCCATCCTCCCGTTCTCGCTCTTAGCATTTCAAGTGTTCGCCCATCCTGATCGTAGCTTAGTTATCGAAAAACGAGCAAACTGATCGCGCCGTCTTTCCAACATTCGTTTAGTTCGAAAGTTGATCTCGCTGTAATAGCCACGAAAGAGAACTTTCTCGAGAACAGTGTAGCGGAATAATTTGTGCTTTGCTCGATAAACGTGTTGTAATATTAATATTGTGCAGAAGTTATAAGACTAAGATTTTTTTAGACATACAGAAATCAACGGAAATCAATCAGAAAATTTTTTCTTTTCTTCTAATACTTGTCGTCAACAAGCTAATCGCGTCAGCCACAGATACCATTTTGCCGCATAATTACTATCACAATGTCAAACGCATCGATAATCACCTCGCGTGAACGATGGAATGTTAAGGCCTCCGATATCGCGAAGCGAACCCACAACCCCATAAGATCGATAGTTGAGAATATCGTCGTTGAACCAAATCCTAATAAGCAAGTGATTGCCCTGTCTATCGGTGAGTCTATTTGTGTCCATTTTCATTAGTTTACTCAATAAAAAATATTAACATTAGATTATCTATAGCAGACTTTTTTTTATAGGTGATCCAACGATTTTTGGAAATCTTAAAACCCCCAAGGAAGTCATCGAGGCTGTTCAGGAGAGTGTCGCCGCCCAGGTGTACAACGGATACGCACCGAGCACTGGTATGCGTACATCCCCTTAAAGCTTCCGCTATAGATAAGGAAAATAGATACAAAGAATGTATGTTTAATTAAAATTCAAATTCATTGTTGGCTGCAAAATATAATGTTTTGTAATAAAATAAGGGACGGTATGGATTCTTCGACACTCAGACAGACTCTCACAGATTCTCACAGACACTCACAGACACTCTCACAGACACTCACAGGCACACACACAGATTCTTGAAACTCTAGAGCACTTAAAAAAAATGATAAACTCTTTTTCAATCAACGCGAGACAGGGTTAGCTCGCTACTCCTGATACTACATAAAAGTTGTTAGCGGTGAGGAAAACTATTTTTTATGGGAAAAAACATGGGAACATGGGAAAAAACAACGCAATTACTATAAACAAGATGGCAAAAGACTCAGCACTTTTTTTTTATGTACTTCTTGTTCGAAAAATAAAATGAACAAATCTTCCGACTATGATACGGGAATGGTTATTTAATTATTTCTCCATTTTTTGGTTACCAATGTTTATCAATTAATTAAGCACCTTTTTTCAGTCGGAAATTTATTAATTTTTGTAAAATTATTTTTGTTATTAGCTATAATAATAACACCAACAACAATGTGTAGCTTAAAATAGAATAATTGATTAATTCATTGCGTTGCAGGGTACGAAAAAGCACGAGCTGCAGTGGCGAAATATAGCTCGGACGAGGTTGTCACTGTTGACTCGAAGGTACATCCAAATTACCCAGCTCACCGCCTTTTTTTTAATAGATGCCAATTGATACCGATGATGTTAAAATATGTGTGATTTCCGCAGGACGTGATACTCTGTAGTGGCTGCTCGTGCGCTCTCGATCTGTGTATCACTGCTCTCGCTAAGGAAGGTCAGAATATTCTCATTCCCAGACCAGGCTTTTCGATCTATCGGACCCTAGCGGAGGGTCTAGGTATCACCGTGAAATCCTACAATCTATTGGTAATTTCAAATAACAATTTTTTTTTCATCCTATGTTTAAAAATTAGACTCCCCAGATTTTATTCCCATATAATTGATTGCTCATAATGATGTTCTGATTATGTTTAAAAAAAACTCAGATCCGAATATAACAATTTGTAGATGTTTCATTTTTTTTTGTCTATTTCATTTTTTAATTTTCTGCTCCTAAAAAAATTATACTTCAACTATTTTTTATATGTCTTTAACGATAATCGATAAATCGATTCGAGTTCAGAATGTTGATATTGCTATTGTCAAAAAAAAAGACTTCTACATTAGAAATCACTTCAGCAATGCAATTTCAATTTGATATGTACATAAAACAGTAAAACCTACTTATCCACTGCAATTTCCCTTAAAGCATATGTGAATCAGTGAGAATCCTATTAAAACTTTAGAATAAAGCTTGTCGAAAAGTTGCAAAGTTGGAAACTTGCTTACAGCTTCCTCATAATTTTGACAGCTTGTATAAAGCTTCCTCTGTGAAGAAGCCAGAATTGATTGACACACTTTCTCACAGAAGGGACTATGCAACGTGAAAAATGATAAAACATATCAGCATTATGAAACGTTGCTTAAATAATTTACAGGTATTATGTAAATGACATATTAATAAATACAATTTTTTTTTTTTCTAGCCCGATTTGGATTGGCAAGTAGATCTCGAGCACCTACAGTCGCAGATTGATGAGAAAACGGCTGCAATAATAATAAACAATCCCTCGAATCCCTGTGGCTCGGTCTTCAGTCGTCAGCATCTTTTGGACATTCTTGAGGTAGCCGCACGTTTTCACGTACCAATTATTGCCGACGAGATATACGAGCACCTGGTGAGTTATATTTATATATTCTCGGTGTGCCAAACGACGTACAATGCGGATACGTGCAGACAGGGGGAGAACACTTCGGTATGAATATTTTGAAAAAAAATGTATTATGTCGAGAGTTGACGTGTTGATTGTCTTGCCCGAAGGTATTCCCCGGACAAACATACCACTCATTAGCGTCTCTATCCAGCGAAGTTCCTATATTGTCGTGCAGTGGTCTGACAAAAAGGTACGTGAGTAGAATACATGTCGAGAGTGCAATGTATTGCATGAAAATTGAGATTCCCTGAGGGCTACATGTTGATAATGCTTTTTGCAAAAGGTTTTTAATCCCTGGCTGGAGAATGGGATGGATCATCATTCACGATCGCCAGGGTATTCTCGAGGAAGAGGTAATTGAGATACTTTTTTATAACATAGAATAGAATATTTATTCACGTTCTGTTGTATTATTCTCGAAGACGAGCACATTGAAGCTTTATTCATGTATACCTTAGATAAATAAGTATAATAAATGCAAGAAAATACAATGAGATGAATTGAAGAAGGAAATTAAAACGTTGGAAAATAGAACTTTACACAATGCTTCCTCATTTGTTTTAGCTTCATAAGGGAAGCTTTGTGGACTTCGGACTGAATCAATATAAGAAAACAATGGAGAAATTTATGATTTGCAATTTTTGTTGTTGTTTTTAACTCTTGAAGAAATAATTTTTAATATATTTTGTATGAACTTAAGGTCGATGTGATTCGGTTCCGAAAAATATCTTAACGTAGATTTTGAATAAAAGATATGAAGATCTTAAAAATTCTCTTTTTATAAAGCATTAAGAATTGTCAATAATTAAAACGCTGCCGTTGATTTTTAAGTTTCATCGATAAATCAAAAACTATCATAATATCACGATCGGAAAAAATATATTTTTTTTTTTTACAGGTTCGCAAAGGACTAATCTGTCTCAGTCAAAGAATAATCGGTAGCAACACAATAGTTCAGGGAGCACTGCCAGCTATTCTTAACAATACACCGCAAAAATTTTTCGACGATGTCGTACAAACGCTATACGTAAGTTTTGTGTATGAAATTATTATTCGACTTTAATTCGACAAAAAGAAAATAAAAATGTGTGTTAAACAAATATTCGATATCAATAACTGAGACATTTTCGTGCGCGACAGATTAACTTTTATTTTTACAACAAAAAAATATAATCTGTAATAAATTATATTAAAAACAGTAGAAAAAATTATACCCTGTTTTTATTTAAATAAAAAAATATTTACATTTGATGTGTCATTAATTAATATTTCTGTTTACAGACCCACGCGAAATTGTGTTACAGCCATTTGGTGAAGATACCTGGACTGAAACCAATTATGCCAGCTGGAGCAATGTACATAATGGTAACAGAAATTTTTTTTTTCTATTTTTTAATTGCTTGCATAAATGTGCCGATGTACATTTGACCGTATATTGATTTATTAACTTCCAGGTGTATATAGATCTAAATTGCTTTCCGGAATTCAAAACTGAAGTAGAATTCGTGCGTCGACTGCTCATGGAGGAATCTGTATTTTGTCTTCCAGGCGAGGTAACATTTATTTTTTTTATTTAATTTTTTTTTAGCAAATATAAAATGTTGGCTACTGTACTAAATAGTTCTACATAAGTGCATATTCGTTCGAAGTTATTTTTGATTCTGAATTTGACTAGCATTGGTAAAGTGCTTCATATTTTATGAGGCTTTGAATTTTTCGAAAAATTAACGTCATTACACCAATTTTCACAACATTTGAATTAGCGAGCTTCCTCATAATTTATCATCTTGCAAAAAATCAAATTGATCAATATACTTTCCTCACTTCGCAAAGTGGAACCATTGTGCAACATGAAAAATTATGAGGAAGCTATGAGCAAGGTTCAACTTTGTTACTTTTAAAAAAATTCAGCTGCAATAATTAAAAAAAAAAATGTTTTCAGTGCTTCGACTTACCTTCCTACATGAGACTGGTGATAACGATTCCCGCGGACATGCTGGACGAGGCGTGCCAAAGGATTCAAGAATTTTGCACCAGGCATCATTGCAAGAATTCACAAGAAATAATGAAGAACTCATTGGAAGCCGTCGCGATATCATATTGACTTCAAAACTGCTGGCCGAGTTCTAAATTTATTTGTAAATAATACAGTACTCAAGTTGTCGGTTAAAGTGCGTAAGAGAATGAGAATTTGTAACTTTGCTAAACTATTATATGTCTCCTGAGACTGAGGGGCATTTTCCCCATGAAACATTCGAGAACATCCGTCAATGTACATATTTTGTACATACGTGTAGAGGAGTGAGAGAGAGTCTGTTTATACGTGTGCATGAGTGTATGCGTTAAGGAAAAGTAATTCTAAAAAAATGTTTTTTTTTTTTTTGAGAATTAATTATAAATAAATGAGTTAATACGTATTTCCGTTGTGTTATTATTCTTGTGATTATTATTATATTTGGGTATTAAATTACTCGTGTTAAAAAAAAATCTAAAAAAATCCATTGTATATAGCAAAAATCATTTTTTTTTTGTAAAGTCCAAAATATAATCTGGGGGCTCAATATTTTGCAAATAAGTTGGAACTATCTATTTTAAGAAAGATTTTGGCAAAATAGCATTTTTCATTTTTTTGTTTTTACAAAAATAAGACATTCTTTCCGGTGCTCAGTCGGTATCAAGAACTGTAATCTTTTTACCCTGATAAGAACGACCTAACTTTTGATACCGAACGATTATAGTTTTTTATGTACCGGCTGGAAACTTCACTTTAACGAGATGTTCCAATTATAAATTGGTCAATCGATAAAATTGTACATTAATAAAAAATACCAGTGAAAATAAATAGCATCTTGCAGTTTTATCTCACCAGGAGAGAAGCATCTATGACAAACAAGTGTATTGGAAATTTTTGCAAATAAACGAAACCTGCAACTGCGAGCATTATTTGCTTTTCCCATCGTTTCTACCTGGGAATACGTAGCCCAGAATTGGACGAACTAATTTATTCGTTGGGTCAACCAGTTGAGCCAAATAATTAGCCTGTTGACACAATCAAGTATTTTTGTAGGACATGATTAACAATTAAATTGAATGCATCAATTAAACATTACAGTTTTAACCCCATTACATTCGAACTCTCTCTCTCTCTCTACTTATGTGTATTTACACTACAAATAATTTGATATCAATTTTTAAAAAATCGAATATTCTACAATATTAGTTAAAGAAAACACAGATACATTTTTTATTAAAATCCATAAATATTAATTTAATAATGCTACAAAAAGCGGTAGTAATTTTTCCAATTACTACTCGTTGTGGATTATTTTCTTATTTTTTTGTCACTTTTTTGGCAAATATATGTAAACAAATATTTTGTTTTAAATGAAATATAAATATATTTATACATTTTCATATAAAAATGGAAATCCGAAATAATCGAGTGAGTTTGAAATTGATGAGAATATTAAGGCTTCTACGACATCATAAAAAAAAATGAAAATAAACATTTTCCAAAAAAAAAAAAAAAAAAGGTTTTCCCATAAATATTCATTTAAAAATTAAATGAAAATCAACGTAGACAGAAAATTTATTTTTCCCATTACCCGTAAATCAATACTTTTTGTTATTTCTATGAAAAATTCATGACAAATTTATGTGAAAAAAAAATATTCTCTTTTATGTTAAATATTTGCACGTTTTCATAAATATAGTAGAATATTATAAATAATTAACATGTGTAGCTATTTATGATATAAACGAATCGAGTTCAAATGCGAATTCAAAAGTGATGGGTTTATTAAGAGACAAGACTACGAACTATTTTCGTTTATATTCCAATACGTGGTTAATTATCAATACATCAACCTTTTTGACAGCGATGTCAACTGTGTTACATTTGTGTGCAGCGAGGCAGCTACTTGACACTCATTCTCACATTTGCGCCGTTCTCAAACGGACTGCTAGGGCCCATACTACGTAACTCGCAGATAGCCCGAGGCGCGTCTGCCGGGTCAGCGTTATAATCAACGCGCGATGACGTCAGTGAACGTCACTCATACTCGCCCCCGTACTTGATTTTACCGGGTTGTTTCGAACGCAGCCAGTGGCATAATCAGACCGGAGCGCAATCCACGTTTTACGGTTTTCCATGTTTCGTCAAAATAGGATTGATATTCCAATATAAATGCTGTATATATTTATCGATTCATTCACAATGCAATAAACCCTGTTTTTCCGGAAGCGTTAAGTGACTGAATTTGTTTCGGTAATTTCAAAGCTGTACACCGTAAAAACGAAAATGAGATTTATGCACTTTTAACAAGATTTTACCAACGAATTTTATCAACGTTCGCAAATGATTTTTTTTTTTTATTTTGAAAAAAAAATATTTTTTCGTAATAAAAAATGATTATTTAATTCTAATATGTATTACGTGTCGTTTAAAAATAAATAAATTCGACGACTTTATACGTTTTTTTTTATAGTTGCGAGAAAAGGAATTTTCACGAAATTTGTTACGAAAGTGGTTTCTAAAAGTTTGTAGTTTGATAGAAAACAATAGTTTTCGTCACTTACAAAAGAAAAAAATTATATTCTTATGCATTTTTCGGGTCATTAAAAATATAATATTTTTTGATAATTTTTGTTGTCACACTTAATTTGAAGAAATAATGATTATAATTTCTATTTCATTTTTTTTCCTCGTAAATTACACATTTTTAAACGTCACTAACAAAATTAAATATAATAAAATAAAATAAATAACAGATATTTTTCAAAATCTTAAAAATCCAATAAAACCAAAATGCTTCTATCGATTTTTTTAGACCATTCTGAATATATTTTTTTGTAGATTATTATTATATATGCCCGTAACGTTCTTGAATTATGCACGTAGACATTTATTAGCATAAATGATAGAAAATGTATCGATAAATTGAAAACTAACGGATCTGAAAAAATTGTCACAAAGGTGCCTTAGACTCTCCTTTACGACTCGTGTCACGAACTTTCCATCAAACCTAGACAATTGTCAATTTATTTCATACAAACACAGCCCAACAATTTTACAAAACCGATTTTTTAACTGCCCCGCTACGATTCACCAGCAATATTACTCGGCGTTACGTGGCCCACTGGAATTTCGGTATGAAGCATGAAATAGTTTAGGTATGTGTGAGACAGAAACGGTGTCAGCCCGTCGGGGTATTGATCAGAGATGAGCCATATAGCCGAGAGCAAACTGGATGCATTAAGTAGACAGATTACACGAAATATAGCGCGGAGGGAGAGTCAACAAAATGATTACACAGTCGACTGGCTCGTATGATTAAATATTTAACGCTCCGACTGTCTCGCTGGTCCGATTAATTAACGCGAATAATGAATTGACGAAAACGAGTTCCGGACAGTGGTGCACGAAGCGCACGTGGAATTTCTTCCTCGTTGTATGCCGAGAGGGGCAAAAAGCCTCTCGGTTTACTTTTGCATAAATATATATATATATGCGACAACTGCATACATATATCCAACGGAGGGAAATAAACTGCACGAGTGGTACGTGAGCTGTTTGTTAAAGTACAGAGAAAAATGTATATATATATATACATATATATATGTCTAAATAAACAGAGGAGAAAATACTAGTCGAGACATTATTTGTAACGACGTGTAACCGTGCAATTGTATAAGACGATTGTTCATGCACAGCGGTGACCGACCGAGAGCGGTAATGCGAATATTATCCATTTGTCGCAACCGGGCGTTTCCTGGGTCTGTCCTGCTGTAGTACAAGTGGCAAGTATTAAGTAGCTTTGCAGCCGTTAATGCTGCTTCAAATAGCAGTGGTAGTTGTTGTGGGTAATGACACTGTTACACAAACGCATTGCAGAAGTATCATTTTCGCGAATGGCCTACATGTCCATTCGTGGAATGTTCTTACACAATTGATTCAAGCTATTCAAGCTATTCAACGTTCAAGTGCTCTCATTATATTCCTACTTATTTACACCGTAAATTTTTACATATTTTTCATTAATATTCGTGAGCTGAACTACGGTTGCTACTTTGGTCAGCATATTACATATTGTTACAGTGCAGAGGGCAGAAATCTCGTGGTTCGATTGGCATTATTGTACAACATTATTGAATGGAGGAAATTGAAGAGCAATTGATACCTTTTAGTTCAAATGAGTTAACAATTAACTCATTTTTTTTGGAGATGCCTTTGTACGTTTGATTGGAACTTCGTATATGGGCCATTCTGACAATTATTCACCCACAGTTGACACCCAATTTTTTTTCTTTGCCTGAAAATTGACGATTCTTAGCTGTCTGCTTTCTCATGGAGGAAACTTTGTTTTCGTTGGAATTGTTTTTTTTTTCTGGATTGTCATGTCAGGAGACTCTAAATGATCCGAAACGGCGAGAAAAATAGTTTAGCAAAAGTGGCTGGATGGATGTGTAATGTGTGTGTGTGTGTGTGTGGTCGGCATGCATAATTCAAACATTCATATCTCAAGAACGGCTTCATCAATCTAGCTGAAAATTGGCAGACATGTGGGACAGGTACACACTTTTGTTTGTGATAATTTTAAAGAATTTATAAAAAAAACTCTTCGAATTTTATACTATTTCTCATTTTTCGAAAAATGTCTGTACGTGCCGCAAATTTATTGCTTTCGAGCTAAATAATTCTTACAAATAAATTTATGTTATAGGACGATTGGTATTGAATTCGGAATGAATTTATAAATATGTTCGGCTTTTGTGCGATTTTGAATTTTTCGAATATTTTCATCTTTCTCTAACGCACGTAAAATCTGATGATAATGATGATCAAATCAAATTTTCTACAGATGAAAAATAATATTCGACGCTGCTATGTACCAAATTTCCGAAACGTTCAAGCCGTTAAAAAGATTCTAATATATTCCACAGATATTCTTGATTTTTTGCTGAGTAATCATAGCTAACTTGATCATCGATTCGTTTAGTTGTGTACGTAAATAATAGTCGGTAGGTTATAAAAAAAAAAAAACTTCACTAAGAACAAAGCTTAACAGAAATGCTGGGCGTAAAGAAGTAAATCCAACATATTAAAAAGGATAATATAAAAAAACGAAAAAACAAAACATTGTTCAGTCAAAGATATCGTAAAAAAAAAAAATTTTATTTAGTCTGTAAAATTTATTATTTTTTGCAGACATTTTTTCAGGCAAAATTTATTTTATTACAAACCTGTAACTAAAAAAAAAGTGCATTCTTTTCATTATATATTCTATATTTGCCTTTTTTTTAGTACCTTTTTTCAAAATAAAAAATGTACACTGAAAATCATGCCAAATGAATGTGAAAAATTCTCGTGAACGTTTGGAGGAAGTTTTTGTCGAAACTAAAAAACGAAACGAAAAAGATTGGCTCAAATTTAGTAAAAAAATAGCGTCTGAAAAGCATTTTCATTTCGTGATTTGGGACGCATTCCTCATCGAATGTATATTTCACATATCATTTGCTGCTGGGTACCAAGCACCGTTCCCGTTACCCTACATGCATTCATATACATACAGAGAATGCTCGACATTGGAGAGATGGAAACAACCGGGTAATACAGTATGTAGAAGAGGAGGTGGGGCAGTTTCGCACGCGTCCGGATGTGTAATACAGAACGGAAGTGCAGTGGCAGGTGGATGAGGAGCCGACTCGGGCGTGAAGCGTGCTCGAGGTCTGTAGCTAACAGCGTAACGCTAAATTGTACGGGTGCATATTAGAAGTACCGGCTGGTGTGAGTCCGCGTGTTCCTTCATCCACCCGTTTCCACTAACATGTACCATATATATTTGGTCTCTGTATACAACACTCGTCAAATATAACAGACATATATATATATATATATATATATATATATATCGTCGTACGTACACTCCTTTGCCTCTATATAACACAGTATAAAATCTAACTTCGTCTGTGTGTGATTGTACGAATGCCGGTAAACTCGCGAATGGCTCAATCGATTAACATGCGGTTTTAGTAACGGCAATGGGATCTGACATGTGTCACAAAGATTTAACATTGTACACGTGTACGGGAAACAGCGGGTTCATTGTAAAAAACGAAAGCAAAGCTTTGGTGTACGTTTGACAAAATAATTTTTTTTTTTACAAGCGTTTTTAACTTTTTTCTTATTTTACGATCAGCATTTTTTTTACAAATAAAGTACGAAAGTATAAGAAGAGAATATTTGGTTTTTTAAGTGCACAAAAAAAGGAAAGAAAATCTTCTCTTATAAACGTGAAAAAAAAATCTTTTTCAAATAATTTTATGATGAAAAGTTTGTAAGTTTTACAAGATAAAAGTACAAAAGTACAGGAAGGGAATCTTGATTTTTGACAAAACGTTTTTATATTTTACAGTATATTAAAAGCAAAAGCTTTTGTGTTTTATTGGACAAAATCTTTTCTTTACGGACGTCACAATTTCTTGTTAATTATTTTACGAAAAGATGTTTGCAAGTTTTGTTAGTAAAGTATATACGAAAGAACAAAAAAATCATTTTCTTTTTTACAATACGTTTATATATTTTTCGATATATCCATTTTGTCATTTATTTACGAGAAAAAATATTCTCTACCTCTGACACTTTACGACTATTCAAATATTTTTCTTATTACCATGACAATTTTCAATCAACAGAATGGCAAATATTTTGTATTAATGGCATGTGAGAAAAATATGAATTTTGATAAATCTACAACAAATATTCGTCATTGAATTTAATAACACCACATCAATATACGACAGATACGTTTTAATTATTATACCTTAGATTAATTGCAGTAGTTTCAAAGATTTTCAGAATTAAATCGGGCTGGATTGATATTTACGTACGAAAATTAATGATATAGTACAAAATTCGAAAAATTGATGGTCCCAATTTCTTTTTTTTTTCACCATTATTAACGAAATAAATCGATATAAATATTTCATTGAAACGAACTCATATTTGTTTTAACATAAAAAGGGGGATCCGCTTCATATTGAAATTACCCCTACAAAAAAAAGTAAAACCATTAGTTTTCAAAATTCTGCACCATAGTTAATACAAATCATCCAATAAAATATTTTATTTTCTAGCTGCTGTCAACAAAATAGATTGATATAAATTTGATATTGAAACTCATGTTTGTTTTAATGTCTAAAAATGGTATTCGAATCAAATTGGAATTACCCGTACAAAAAAAAATGGTAAAAACAGCAGTTACGCTGTTTCTTCAAAAGAAAAATCTTTATATAAAATTGCAGCGTTCTATTCACAGGAAAAGGTATTCGGCCCTCCAAGGAAATACAAGAACGCCGCTCACTGTCAGTTCAGAGTGTAAGAAAAGTTTGACGTAAGGTGGAAAGGCTCCTGTGCTGTTTCTTCTTTCAGTAGAGGATACAACAGGATATTACGTGGATGTATGTGTGTCGGGGCGTGGAGGCTCGTGCGAAGCCCCCGGCTCGGGCTCTGGGCCAAGACGGCAATAACCCCCCTAGACCCTAGACACACGCGCGCCCGCGCGCTCGCTCGCTTATTCCATCAAGTGAGATCGTCGGCCGGCTCCTCTGCAGCTCGGATGCTGCGCACCCTCGTACCGCAACCACGCAGTCATGAACGGCGTAGTGATTGGTCGCTCAACCGGTATAGGTAACATTTCGTGCCGTGGATATACGGCTGTCTCGTTCTTTCCCATAGGAGCCAGTAGAGAGGCTGCCAATAGACGAGTATTGTACAGCATCGACGAAACCTGCGGGGAGGTTAAAGTATAAGCGCGTGCGATTCAACCACAATCGTACGCGTCATGGCGGATTTTGAAGGAAGCCTCCTGGTGGGTGTGTATATATATATGAGCGTCGAAAGTGGAAACACCGACAGAGCCCTTAAACTATATAGATGCACCCCATGGTTTCGAGAGGGTTCCGAGACTGACAATCCCAGCAAACTTCTGGCACTCTGTAGCTTGTACTATAACGTGTTTGCACGTATTATATGAAGGTCGGCACATGAAAAGAATACATCAAAAGTATCGTTCTCGCTAAACTTTTTTTTTCAACTGATAATATGTTTCTTTTTATAGATATCATCGATTCTAAAGTTGTCGTATTTCTCTTGTGTCGCAGAATTTAATTTTTTTGGGTTTGATGTTTTTAGCGTAGATGTAATATTTTTCGTTATTAGAATTTTCATTATTTTTTGTTCATACAAATGTTCGCTGATAAATGCTCGGAAAATATCCGTTGTTGAAATTTTCTGTTTGACGTGGAATTATTCGATATTGAAATTTTCTGTCTGATGTGAAATTATTTGATATTGAAATCTTCCATCTCACGTGAAATTATTCAATGTTGAAATTTTCTTTATTATATGAAATTGTTTTGTCGTGTGAATAACACTCGATAAAAAAACACGGTAAAAAATAACAGAATGGTGTAATAACACTCGTCTCAATAACACACTCTCATTAATTATTCAAAAAATTATGTAAATCAAGTGAATGACTAACTACCGTTACTTTTAAAGGACTTTTGTGGGTTTTTTTAGGATTCTTTAGATTCATTAGGTTCTTATTCTGCTTAGTTTTTTTTTCTTTTAGTGGTGGCTATCATTTATGATAAATGGTAACATACTATTTTTGACAATACTGAAATCTACCGTTGCAGACTGATAATAAATGTTTAGATACTGGACGATACATTATGTGCACAAAATCATTTCGCAAGAAAATATTTATGCTTATCGTGTAGTGACTTATCAAAATGTGCCCAACAATTATGTGTCCTGTTTTGATTCGATGGCAACTCGATTGATCGATAATATTTCATCGCGTTTTGTATATTACAGTGCGTCGTTTTTTTTATATACATATTAACGAAATTAATTTTTACGTGAGCTCATCTAATGTGTTATTTTTGTGTTATCCGAAAGTTTCGTCTGATATGAAATTATCCAATGTTAAAATTTTTATTCAATGTTAAAATTTTCAGAGTAAAACGACAAAAATAACGAAGGTTTAAAAAGATTTCTTAAGTATCTTTTGGGCAAGGGCAGAAATTTATTTTGAAATATTGAAAAATATATTGTTAGCTTAAAGAGATTTTCTAATTTAACAAAACTTTTATGTGCATAAAATAATTTCTTTTTTGTTTCTCCTTGCATGCACAAATAAAAGCGAAGGTATCAAACGTCAAAGACGTCGGAAGTTGAAGAGTGGAACGATGAGTTCAATATGATATATAACAAAAGTCAGGTGAATAAAAAAAGCAATCAAAGCCTTTGAATCATAGGACAGAAGAAAAACGAATCCTCCTTAAATTTAGATAACATCCTTACCATATTACAACCTGAACACCAGATTACTTCCATGAAACCAGTCTTCACTGTTTTACCATCAGACTTTTCAATATCACCAGCGCCGCAGATTTCTCAAATTCCGAAAAACACATTTATTTCTCAACCTCAAGAATCATATAATTAATAATTGACCATCATTACCGTAATTTCAGTCAAATATCTCTACGAATTTGTTAAAATATTTAACTAAATTCGAATTTAGTAACGTCCAATAAATATATAATGCATAGAATTTGTTAAATATGCATTGGGCTATAATTGCAGTAAGTTTTAGATTTTTTTTTCCACAACTGAATCGTGCTAGATTCATTTTTCGGTAGAGAAATTAATGACGAAGTAATAAATCAGCGAAATTAGAAAAGCTGCTATTAAAAAAAAATGTTGCCATTGATTAATCAACGGATATAATATTTTATTCTGTAACAATTATTAATAAAGTAGTTATAAATATTGAATTAAAACAAACGAATATTTGTATCGTTTGTTAATAAAACAACTGATAACGATAATAAAAAAAAGGATTTTTTAAAAATTAAATAGTTCCTAGGTTCCATTAACTTTTTCCCTACCTGTAGGAATAATTTTCGGTATTGAATTCTGGTAGAATAGTTCTGCGATATAGAATTTGATGATAAACTTATAATCATGACAATTAAATAGCGTAAAATTTAAAGTTAAAACAAAAAATTATCCAATGTGCACATTTTTATTTTGTAAATTAGAAGAGACAATAAAAAATGTATGTTTTCAAAAAATAATTTCTTCTAATAGTAAAAGAGAAACGACTCTTTTCTTTTTCTAAAAACAAGAAAAATATATTGTTAAAAAAAAAAACACTTTTGTTATCAAAGTGTCAAAAAAAATATTTCCTAACAATATAACTACACAATTTTAAACAAATATACAAAAAAAAAAATCCAAATTCCATACTTCGATTTTTATAAAACCAGAAATTATCAAAAAACACCCCTCCCATTAAGCAACCAAAAAGTTTCAATTAGCATTACTACCCACTTTTCAATTAAACGAAATAAAATGTCCTCTCAACAATAAAATCTGCAGTATGAAAGGCTATTTTCTCTAAATTGCACTTACAAAAGTGTGCTTTATATATCCCCGCGTATATTCCGCAATGCAGTTAATCATCAAGCGTAATATCGTTCGATTTGTTTCGTCGCTAAATACCCAAAATCAATCACTGTCGTGCTCGATCTTAGTTTTCGGTTTATTGCAAGTACGCCGAGTTCACCCTGTTTTAACTCGAAAGACCGAGAGAGGGTGCCGATAGGGGTCGCGTGAATCGTCGAGGGGGTAGTAAGGGGGGGCAGGGGGGGAGAGGATTTTGCTGTTGGCTTCGCAGCACCCTCAACCTATGGGGGTGTCGACGCATGCGCTTTTCCTGCTCCACGCTCCGTTTCGCTCCTTTGCCCCTCGCCCCCCCTCGCCCCTCTACGTATGGGGCACAAAAGGGGGTTCTCGCGCGAGCGCACGACGTTCAACAACGGCGCTAGCATCGCCGTGTGTTATAAGGGTAGCTCTCGAAGGGTGGGTGGACTGTTAGAATGGGGAAAAGCGGGGCACCCAAGAACGCGGGTGTCTCTATACACCGAGCAGGGGAAGAGGAGGGGTGGAGTGGAGGTTGAAGGGGGAGTAGGAGGGGGGCAGGGGGGGAGGGTGGAGGGGCGAGGGGAGAAGCTAAACGAGAGTATGGGAGTGAAAGAGAGACAGCAAAGACCGAGAGAGAAGCCAAGCGGGGAGTTGGCTCGCCAGATGGAACAGCCTCGGCGAGTTTTATCCGAACGATCCGGGAGGCTTGTTTAGGTAGTGGTCCTCGCCCCACAGCCGCGACAACTCGAGGTGTGCAGCGCTCTCGTACATCTCGAGCTCTATTGCACGAGACCGACCCCTTCCGCATATCGACCGCCTATAGTACATGTCGCGACATCGCTAAAAACCAAAAGAGAGAAATTTTCAAAAAAAAAAAAACAAACTCTAAAGAGGAACAACAAAAATCAGCAATAAATTGCCATTTAATAAAAGCAAAATACAAGAAATTAGATTTAAACGAAAAAAACACATACACACAAAAAAAACAACAAAAAAAAGATAGTGGAGCGTAATACAAATGAAAGTTCGTAATTTTCGTCGCTGCTGAAAAAGTGTTGATTTTCTGTTTCTCGTTTCGTTGCCGTCCGATTGTTGGTTTCTTGAATTCCGGTGAAAAGTTGAATATAGAGAGGACCGAAGGACCGATAATAAAGTGCGGTTAACTTGTTGAGGAGATACCGAGAGGATTATTTTTGGATAAAAAGGATAAAGATTTCGGGCGTACAGGAAGGGAAGCTGTGGCTTATCAGTAGGAACGTCTCGCGAGCCGGCTGATAAGGTATGTTTTGTGATACTCGTGATGGTTGGATTATTGAAATTGAAAATTTCGTGGATCCTATGAGACACTGTTATCAGCGGATCGATGGACCACTGTTGTGATTCATGACTGAAGCTCGCCTACGTAAATACGATTTTAACAAGTGAATTACAATGATAGATGAATAAATAATGGATATATGTAATCTCAAAGTGTCTCACGATTATGGATACTCGTCGTAATCTCGAGATGAATCTGTCCGCGATGTTGGTTTGGAGCATCTAAAGCCGCGCATCGTCACTTCGACGACCTCTCGTCAGTTTTGCGGCTTGTAAAATCAAATTGTATAATATCGAAAATTCTTCAAACCGGATGTCATTAAAGTATAATTGTAAATTTCACCCTAAGCTACGTCACAATATTATACCTTCCAGATGTCTCGTTGTATTTGGGCTTCTCATATCATCGCCTCGATCTAATCAGCGTTACACACAGAGAGGGTCGCCGATCTTCTCTCCACCGTCGACTACATATTTTCAGGCGTTGCGGCTATTTCGGGTCGCGCCGAAACACAGTAAAATTGTCCGCCTCTGACACCGCGCTATGTATATGACTAAAAGACGAATGGATGTAGAATAAGCGACAAAAAATCGAGTTTCCAATTATGAAAAAAAAAAAAAAAATTACAAAACAAAACAAACGAAAAAAAAATGTTTTTTGATTGGATGTGGACTTTAATTCAGTCCGGAGATGGAAGTTTGATGTTATCGGAAGTCCGGAGTGTGCACAGAGAGAGAGAGAGAGAGAGAGGGGGGAAAGAGAAAGAGAGAGAGAGAGAAAGGTTCGCGGGATGATCCTCGTGGGGTTTCGCGGTGACAGGCCGCCCTCGTCGGGCTCGCTCTTCTCTGCCCTGCGACGACGCCCGACGTTGCATATCCCCGTTTTGGCCCACCGGACGATACGGCCAATGCTTTCGCCGCTGCTGCTGCTGCTGCTGCTGCTGGTTACGCCAGAGGCAAACGTACAGGCAGGTGCGCCGTATAGTTAGTTCACCGTGTGCCACACTGGACATGTCGTGTGCTGCGCGGTGAGCTTGTCGCCCTTTCTCTCCTTCTCTCTCTTTCTCTCTCTCTCTTTCTCTCTATGTGCTTCCTGACCGCGCCCCCCGCCACGCTATACTCACCTCGGGGATCGCGCCGTTGAGGATGTCAGGCCGGACGCCGCTCACCGCGCGTTCGACCCAACGTCAATATCCAATTACTATTCCGTTTAACGATGAGCTAGCTATTAAAACGTTTCTACTCCACATCGGGCGTTTCTATCTTGTATACATCGCGGGGTTTGTCCGACATCCTGTCGTTTTGCCCTTTGTATATTGCAGGAAAATATGGAATCATGGAGGATCTTTTTTTTTCATTTTTCTTTTTTTTCTTTTTTTTTTTTGTGAGGTGTCATCTGATTGCAGTTTAATGAAAGACCTTCTGTATATGACTGCTGGCATATGAAGGATAGATTAGATACTCGTTTTTATGCTTTGAGTACTTTTTAATGATTTTAATGAGAGCCATCTGCTCCAATTTTATGCCCTCAAATTGTAGATCCGATTTATACTGATTATGAAAATCTGACAATTATTATATAATTAAGAGCAGATAACATTGTCTTTTTTTTTGTATTGAATCTAAACTTTGAATTATTGAATTTTATTATTTTTTAGAATTTTTAAATTTATTTTATATGAAATTTATTATGAAAAATAATTTTATCTCGGTTTGGTATTACATTTAATATCCAAGCTGATGAACACAATTTTACGTTACAAAAATTTGTAAATATTTTTAACAGTCTCATGTAGATTGATGAGGAGATGAAATATTTTTCGTCAACTATTTGACGGATTTTCATTTTTTAGATTCCATAATGAACGTGGAAGAGTGCTTTTCGGTTCGAGTCTGAGGTTTTTTTTTGTATGTAGAACGAAGTTGCGAATTGAAATGTGTAAAAAAATGATGTTGGAAAAAAAAAATTGGCCGAAAAATGGGATAAGGTTAATTCAATTCCCACTGTATCCTGAATTTCTATATTTGAACCGGAAAGCGCTCTCACACAGACGAACAATATATCATCTCAAATATTAAAATCCATCGACGGGTGAAAAAGATTGCACTTCACATCCCAGCGGAGCCATATAATTTCGCTGAAACGATTTTCAGCCGAATTGTCTTTCTGCCGAAACACACACATTGCCCAACGAAATTTTGTTGAGTCATTATATATTCGCTGAAACTTAATAATACCACAGTGTTGTGCTTAACAATGCCTAATTATTGAATTTCGGCAATTTGCGGACTCGTGGAAATTACATTTATTAATGTGTTTATCGGCAAAACGACTACTCGGCTGAATAATTTTTCGGCAGAATTATGTGATCCTCCACAGCATTCTAGTGGGTGACTACAAAAAATTGTAAGATCGTAGTGTTTGATATCAATTTTATAAAAAATAAATGCCAGTTTTTTTTTTAATCCACAGTTTCACCAAAATCAGATTGGGTCAGGATCATGATTATTTTTTTTCTAAAGATTGAGGCCATGAAAAAAAATTAACGATGCGAAAGGTTATTCGCATGGATACTGGGACTAATAAAAATTAGGTTTGCTAATTAAAACCGGATTTAATCGAATTAGCAGTTAGAAGCTTTTGCTGCCGGCTTAGCAAGGTCGAATTCCAAATCATACTTTATAAATGTCACGCTGTAGTTCGTGCATTTTTACATCAAAAAATAAATGCTTATTTAGGTCTATAAAAAAATGATGGATTTAGAGATTTCACTTTCGTCTTTCCTGAAATAAATTAATAAGACGTTAAAAAAAAATAATTGAAAATAAGAGGGCTCATGATGAATTTAAAAAATTTGCTAGATTAGTAAAGTGACAACAAATATTTTCTCTACTTTTGTTCATAAAAGTACAAAAACGTCAGTTTTAACTGCGCCATGAAAATAGCTTACAAGTTTCAATAGGAAATATAGAAACTCAGTAAAAAAATGAATTTTGTGAGAAAATTACGAATTGTCAAAAAAAAATCGGTTGATTTAGAAAAGTAACAAAACAAAAATAGTAAACTTGTCAGATTTGCCTTTTTTGTTATAAAGAATGACAAAAAAAAATGACATAAGAAAAGTTCAAATTGACAACAATTTTTATTTTCAGTTTTTTTTTCTAGAAATTGTAATTTCGCTATCGAAAAATGTGACGATAATATCATAAATGACCAAAATACCTTACAGATTTCAACAGGAAATATATAAATTCTATACAAAAATGTATTTTTTGTCCAAAGCAAAAAGTAGCAAAACAAAAATTCAACTCTTGTCAAATTTGCCTTTCTTGATATAAAAAGTGACAAAAACATGTTGTATAATAAAAGTTCAATTTGAACAATTTTTATATTTAGTTTCTTGTTCTAGAAATTGTAATTACACTATCAATCAATAAGAAATATATAAATTCTATACAAAAAAATTTTCTCCACGATCTAATTTCCATTGTAAAAAAAAATAGATAATAGTTTCAGAAATAGTTGATGGGATGAAACAGACCGCGGATGAGTACTCACGAAACATTCTGAAGTGGACACTATTGGAAGGCGACACTTCATTTTTTCGATATTGTGTGTTTGATCGTTACATTCGATAAGGGAAAGTTTTTCACTGGTGAGTGAGAGCAAGACGCAGAAATTGAGAGTCTGTTCGTTTCGATTGTGTGTCGTTTGATAAAAAAGGCTATAGAAATTGAGGACGAAAGAATTGAGTGTAACATTTCGACAGAGAAGAGTTCCCACTTCTTGTATTATTGTAAGAATCGGACATCGTGAATTGGACGAAGGGCGCCTTTTATTGATTTTACGGGAACTCGCGCGAGAGGAAGTAGGTAGGTTCTCTGGATAAGACAGTTTTGCCCTGGGGGCCGTGGAGGCCACGAGCATGCTGGGCGCTTACAAACTTGGTTTCCGTTTACTTCCAAGTACACCCTTATCATTCGAGAATTTTTTTATTCCTTCATAAAAAAAATTCTCTCGTATATTTGCGGAAAGTACGAAAACATCACTCCGACGTTGGGGAACACGACGTGAAATGGTCGCAGTTTAATTTTACGTTCCTAACATTTCTGCATTCCGATGGCCATCTTTTAACAAAATTTATTTCGCCAACATTTTTTTCATGAGATCTTTTTTAGTACTCTACTGCATTACACATATTTTTTAAGTGTGCGGTCTGTAAGAGACCCGACTTAAGGTCTATAATCGACCACTAAAATTATTTCCTTAAACTGCACCAGAGTTGGATGTTAAATAATATTTTACAAATGTTTTACGAACTCACCGAGTTATTTGCTACGTTTCTATTTCTCAAGAAGGAGACAAATTTCATTACTTTGGTTACTTCAGATTTTTCTAGATAAACAAATTGCTGTCTTTTTGAAACAATGAATATTAATAAAAATATTTATCGGTGAATTCATAGTGCATCTTTCAACAAACATAATGAGCTCCCACTCAACAAGATCTAACAAAAATTACAAATTTGACTTGAATAAAACTGGTGTTAAAAATATTACTCATGGATTCTTGGCGTAAGCTGAATTATTTTTCTCTAAATCGATAGTTATATATTTTTTAAACCTTAAGCAGGAACCCATAAATTCGTTTATACCTGCTTCGGTGCAAGTTTTCTTTGAAAAATGTGTACAAACAATTTTTTGAAATCTTTGCAGTCAAATGACCTGACTGTACGGCAGAAGCAGCCTTAAAATTCGTTTTGAGATAGTAATAATTGTACCATAAGCTGTACGAAGTATTGTCATTCACTGTAAAACAATTATCACCCAATTCCCAATTATTCCTACACCGAGAATTTTTTTTCTCTGGACAATAATTAGCCACAAATTTTCTTCAATGTTGAAGCTTTTTCATTCAAATGCTCTCCTGAATTGTACCTTTGCAAATATTGTAATTACAATGAACTCAAGAAAGCTACAGTAACACGTTTAAATAAAGAGTAAAATAATAGCCCGTAATTTCCAACAGAGGCCAAAAAAAAAAAAGTGTCTTACAAAGCTCTTTAAACACTCGTTAAATAAGAAATAATCGAGCGCAAACAAATCCCGATCTCTTAATCCATCATCTCTCGTGTGCGTATAAAAGCTCCAAGACTCTGGAGTGCAGGTGAATGAAGGAAAAAAAAAAAAAAGAAAAAAACGAAGGAGGAAAAAAAATTGCGGCCTCGCATCGCCTCGAGGTCGTGTACTCTCGACCTTTCGAACTACCAGTAAAATCGTCCACATCTTGCGACGAGACAAATTTAAGCGCGAATCAATACTCCAAGCTAGAAATTAATTTTTCACGTACTCTCGTTACTTATGCATCATTAGTTATCTCCGGCATGCTCGAATCCACCGTAGCGTGGAACGTCGTTATAGTATGCACACGTTCGAGCTGGATGAGAGTGCAGTCAGAGATATATAGCTTCGTAGAGTCAATCGATTTTCCACTGGAATAATTGAATCTCTAGACGACGAGGTTCGTTGGCATCGCTGTCGTTGGATTGTTGGGTCACAGTGAACGCTGTGGAGGCCAGATAAACGATCTATACTGCTGCACATATATTCTCCAGCTATATATATTTTTACTCTATAAATGTTCTACTCACAAGCATATATATGTATATACTATATATATATATATATGGTTTTACTGAACACTGTATCACGCGGGGTTTCCGCCCTCGTTGGACAGCATTCGCATTGTTATCCCAGCGCGTCCAGCTCTTTTGCTTCACAGCAATCGGTTTTTCAAAATGTATGTACGATTGTCGCTCGTGGGTAGCACACGTGTCACCGATGACGCGAAAAGTTATTGGTTTTGTCGAATGTCAAACGAATGAACGTCATTCACCTTTTATCCACCGATGCGTGTTTGTTGTCCACGTGGCAAGCCGGTAGCTACATTTATATATATATATATATGTATATATATATATATATAGTGGGGGGCTTAACCCCCTGCCTGCTCTACTCGCCGAACCCTGGCGACTTCGACATTTGCCCCCTTCGCTTTTATTTATGGACGCAACGAGAGAAATGTTCATTTTATACGCATGAAAGTTTCGTTAAAAGAGGAAAGCTCGGACTATTTAAACTGGATTTTGTGTAATTCAAAGATTTTCTACGAATGCCTGTGACACTGAAACTTTTTATTATTCGACAATTTTTTTTTAGTTCTTTTTTTTTAAAAAAGTACAATAATAATTTTCGAATCAAAATAATTTTGAGATTATTTAAGATTTTACTTAAATAATATCAAAGTAGGCCTTTTGATTAATGATTATTTAACGTTCATTATGAAATAAACATTTACATCTCTTGTTGCTGTTGATAAAAGGCCAAAAAAAAATAGAAGCAATCGTCCACCCACTTCAACTTGGTTACCAAAAATCTTTATTTCCCGAAAAAGGTTTTTCAGCATTTTTTCAGATTTTTAAGATGCGTCGATCGATAATTCGTTTTTTAAAAATCGTAGATATTTTAAAAAGTGCAAAAAAAAAAAATAGTGTAAATGTGTAAATAGTGCTTTTTAGAGTTATATCAAAAATATAAAAAAAAATTGTGAACCGAATCGGAAAGGTCAGGGGTCAATCTCAGGTAATTTTTTCAGATTTTTAAAATCTGTCGAACGATAATTTGTTTTTAAAAAATCGTAGATATTCAAAAATGTGTAAAAAAATAGTGTAATTGTGTAAATGTGTAAATAGTGTTTTTTAGAGATGTCAATCATATAAAAAAAAAATTCTGAACCGAATGGGAAGGGTCAAGGGTCAGACCCAGGTCATTCTTTCAGATTTTAAAAATGTGTCGTTCGATAATCCATCAAAAAAAATCGTAGGTAATTAAAAATGTGTAAAAAAATTGTGAACCGAATGGGAAGGGTCAAAGGTCAGACCCAAGTCGAAACCAGGTGGAATGCCCCGTATATATGCTACATATGAGTGTATATTGAAAGTATACGAAATATACAAAACGTTTGGTAAATGCACATCCGTCGAGCCGGTTGAACGAAGGGAGAAGGGAGGCGTGTACTATGCGAGTAGGGAGCGGACACGGGTGGCGTGCACGTGTCCGCATCCAAGTTGGTGATGCGGATTCTGTTGGCTGTTGGCTCCCGGCGCTCTCTCTGGCTGTGCCAGACATCGTATTTTCCTCTTTGGGGGAGAGAGGCCAGACTCAAGCACAGGGTCTTTAACATTTGCAGCGTGTACTATACCAGAGCCTGGCTCTCTCTCTCTCTCTCTCTCTCTCTCTCTCTTTCTGCGGTCGACGCCGGCGTCGCCTGCTAAGACAGAGACAGGGATAACAAGACAGTCGAGGGTGAGAGGAAGATGCTGCTGCTGCTGCTGCTGGCAACGGTGGAACAGATCGATTCTCTGCCGCAGAGTTCACGCTCAGTTTACACTCGCTGTATATATATACCCACTGAGACAATAAATACTTGGCTGAAGAGATGGAAAAATCATTCAGATGACTGTCTTTTGCCATTCTCACAAAGAAATATGACAGAGAAAATATTTACAGGCTGCATACATTTTTGTATAGTTACTAAGTAGAGATGTCAAAATACCGGCATTATCATTTCCGGTTGAAATGACTGATGTCAAATATTGTAATAATTTTTTTTATGTTAAAATACCGGCTACATTTTTTTTCGTTGATTTATCATGATAAAATCGTGGCTTTCGTGGTTTCGAAAATCCTGGAGGTTATGGAAATCTTCTGGAATTTTTGGATATCTTTAAAATATCTTGGAAATATGATCAATGTTTCATGGAACTTGGAAACATCCTGAAATTGCGTTACCAATTTCGTATTTTCTATTTAATTTACAGACAGATTTTTCTTTGGAATTCTTTATTTATATGTGTTTTCTAATAGTCTCCCGAAATTTTGCAAATCCTCAGAATATTAAATGTCCTTAAGTGTTTCATTGATGTTCAAAAACTGTTAGACACTCGAATCCAATTTCGTTTTTACTTTTGCCTGAGAAACTTGCAGGCGAATTTTCGTTGAGGATTTTTTTTTAAATTTCTAATCTAAAAAGAAATGCTCGGAAAAAATTCCCGAAATTTTGCATATCATTAGCATATTCTGAAAATGTGTCCTCAAACATTTGAACAATTCTGGAATCTCATACATTTAAAGACCAATTGGTATCTCGTCCTGAAAAAGTCCTGAAAATATTCTTGAACTTCATACAGACAAATTGGTAAAAATTTTACATTTTATATCTTCGCAATAAAAATATTATTGTAAAGACAACATTCACCTCTTTAGATTCTAAAATATTTGCAACCATTCTATGATCATTAGCGCAAAAGAGGTAAAATGAAATTTCAATTCCGGGGTTTTTTTTTTTCCAATGTAGTAATTTTAGTAGAAGTGTATCAATTTTTTTGTTCAACGGTAACGTAACCGGTTATATTTCTACTCGCGATGTGTCGGGCGTGGACGAGAGTCGCGCGAGTCTTCACGATAATTGCCTTCGACTGTAACGTCTCTCTCTCTGCTGAGGAAACTCTCGGATTACGAGATGTTTTTCCAGCGTCGAAAAGTTTCGCAAGCTCGAGCTATTCTCCAGCCGTCGTTCTTGGTTCTTACACTCGCGGGCAAGAGAACACTTCTTGCTTTCGCAGGAGTAAAGTTATTTGGCCGTGCCTCGAGTTCCGTCGGCGTCGACTCGGCTCACTTGACGTTGGAAGACGCGACGACGCTTTCCGCTGTCTAGATAGAGGACGGGGAGTGACAAGCGTCGTCGTCGTCGTCGTCGTCGTCGTCGTGGCAACTCTCTTCGGCAACTCAACGGCAACTCGCTCCCACACTGCACACCAAGCGTTACTACTGACGCTTCAAAGTCTACTCCTGTGATCCTGCTCCAGCAATTCTGTTGAGAATTCCAAGAGTTTCTCGTTTTTGCTATGATATTCGCTCGAGCGGTCTTTCCAGCGGAAGAAAACAGAAGCTTTGAAGAACGAGATCTGAGAGGGTCGTTTTATAAGTGCTTTTCAGCCCGCTTCAACGTACATTATTATTGCTATCCTAGCTATTACGGTTTAACAATCGGAAGTTATGTTAGAGTACTTCAAATTTTCTATGTATATACGTTATCTGTCCTATTATTTTTGAGGACTTATATGACCTCAAGCATTTTGAAGTCGACAAACTGTGTAACGTCTATAAGCAAATTAATAATGCACATTTTAATTTGTTCTTAAATCAATCTTGTGTGTCACGCATTTGGACAAAAAATGGATACACTATTGAAACAGTTGATTACTAAGTTTGAGGCAAATAATAGAGTTTCGGTTACATCAACCAAACGCTTTTCGCCAAAAACAAAGTTCATCTTTCCCATATTTGAATTATTCATTTTTAATTTTTGTCACTTAAATGGTGAACATTTTTCAATATCGACTAAATTTTTATTGAATGACATAGACTTTTACTCGTTTTAAAATTTTACAAAAATATTTGCAAAACTCGATTTTCTATACTACAAGAGTCTATGTAGTATTGAAATATTATGAAAATGAATTGAATTTTTGATAACTTTCATCTTCTAATTTCAATGTTTTATTGCTAAAAGTGTTTTAAAGACGTCTAAAAATCAGCAAAAAAAAGTGTTGAATTTTATTATTTAATTCAAAAACACGAAGAAAAAATAAAACATGAAACATTGTTAACAAAATCAAAACCATAAAGAGAGTAGATAAAATATTTTTGACTAAAAGAATCATCTTTAAAAAAATATAAGGTTCACAAAACCCTGTCGATTTGCAATCCAATTCACCATACATTGAATAGCCACCGAACTAATATATTTCCAGTTGAAAATATGATGTAAACCAAATACATAAAGCCACAATAATGATCAATCAACAGAAATAGCTGTAGTGATTTATATTGGATCCCAAACAGAGAGTGCATTCTCCTTGTCTTCGACACACCTTAGGAAAAGCAGGGCACGTGCTTTGACGCGTGACTCTGTTAATAGAAGAAAAAGCGAGTATAATAGAGTCTTCGGAGAAGGGACAGTGGATGCATAGTAATAAAAGGGAGCATGAAATAGAGGCATCTCTATTAGAGAGCGGAAGCATCAGAGGACATTATGTGATGTGACAAGAGTTCGCTTGTACTCTTTGCTTCATAGAGTCCTCGTGCATCTGGTGTGAGAGAGGTCGTTATTAGCAAAAGCAGCTTCGTCGTCACTGCTGCTGCTGCTGCTGCTGCTGATTAAGAAAGTACGTCCCCTGAGTTGGTCGTTTACATATTCAGGAAGCATTATATGAACTTGGCCAAACCATATGGTGTCGATAGGCAAGGCAAAGGGTCGAGTGAAACGGAAAGAGGCCCTGTCGGGTCCTCGAGACTCTGTGCTTGCTGAAAGCTGCTCCCGCATGTATAGCTGGATATGTTGTACACTCCTCTTGTCCCTTTTCCGGCCCTCTGAGCTCGACTCCATATAGTCCTTCATCTCATACGCAGAGTGCTCGCGATTATAAGGAGAACTCGCCTCTCACTTTTGTTCAACCAGCGTACGTGCTCATACGGTATGAGACGGCTCTCATGGGTTTAATCTGTAGGTGCGATCGTCCTGCCCTTTACTCGTCCAGACCCCCCCATTTTTTTCCCCCATTAACACGTGAACGCTCGCGTGCTTTTCCAAATACACGCGAGAGAGCTAAAATACTCTCAACGCGACCTTCCGAGGGTTAAGGTTGATATTTTTTCCAACGTCATGATAGTCTTTTTTTTCTTCATTGTATCAATGCAATGTCGTAGGCTATCATTGAAAGTATTAGAAGGGCCCCGAAGAATTTTTGTATGTGATTTTGTTCCAGGTTGAAAAAGAGGCACGGTTTCGTATTCAATATTTGTCGTTGTGACCCTTTTCGAATGAATCGTTAAACATGAAGTGAGCTATGAATGGAACGTGCCATTTATATGTTGTTCCAATTTTGGTGAGATTCAAACGTTAGCTTCAAGCAGAGCATTAAAAAATTCAAGACCTTTTTTTTATCGGTTGGAAAAAGTTTTTAAGGGCTGACACGATGGCTGAAAGTGGGTCATTCCGAGAGATAATTTTGCAGCTTGAAGCAGCCATTGAATTTCAGAGAATGAAACACGAGCATCGTCCTGATTAGAAGCAATGACAATCAGTTTGTATTTTATTGTGATTATTAATTTTTCATGGTTTTTAAAATTGATGCTCCAACATCGAAATAGTCCTTTTTCTTTTTATTAATGAAATGTCGTAGGCTATCATTATAAGTATTAGAATAGTGGAAAGATTTTTTGTGTCTGCGATCATTTTGTTGAGGCTGAAAAGAGGGGCACGTTTATGTATTCAACATTTGTCGTCGTAACACTTTTCAAATAAATGGTACATAAAATATGCTGTATATGGAACGTCCCATTTATATCTTGCTCCAATTTTTGTGAAACTCATGCATTATCTTTATGTAGAGCATTGAAAAGTCAAGGCTTTTTTTTCTCTGTTGACAAAAATGTTTGTAAGTTGAAACTGTGCATGAAAGTTGGGTATATTTCGTAAGATCATTTTTCTGCTTAAAGTAGTCGTTTGATTTCAAAAAACCAAAACGTTTCTAATCGGAAGAACTGATAATTAGTTTGGTTTTAAATGTTTTGGCATGTTCAATTTTTCATAGCTTCCTTGATTAATATTTCAACATGATAATGATATTCTTATTTTCATTCATAAAATTATATATTAAGAAAATATTGAAAGGGTGGAACGTTTTTCAAATTTTTCAGTCTTTAGTTGAATATTTAGGTGTAGACAATTGAAAAAAAAATCGCACGATTTTGTATAAGACACTTGTTGCCGTGACCTTTTTCCACAAAATAAATCTAAAACCATATCCGATTTTATACAATATGGACGCCCCATTTATATATCTTTTATATCCCCTCCAATTGCATTGAAACTTGAGGACACTGCTGGAGCATTGAAAAGTCAAGGACTTTTTTTATATAACGAAAAACGTTCTTCAGGGCTTGAACCCTTCAAAGTTTTGAAGCAATCCTCCTATTTTATTGAAACAAAAAGAAAACACTTGTCATGCCAAGGAATGAAATTGAATTTTATCTGATTGAAATCTATAAAATAAGAAATAATTAATTGCGTAAAATCGAAGTCTTACTTTTCGTATTAAATAATTTACCTAATTAAATAACGAATCTGTATCTTACAATTTATTCTTTAATCTAGTAGACTACATAAATTGCAGACTTGTCAAATTAACAACTTTTTATTTGGAAAGGAAAAAAAAATGTTAACAATTTTTTGGTACTTCTGTGCATTTTTTGTGTAAATCTTGAAACTTGCAAACGTTTTTTTTTTATACAATTAACAAGCCAAAAATTGCTTTAAATAATAATTTAGTATACACCCACAAAATCTATTTTTTCATAGAAAAAAAAAATAGTTACTGTATTATTGTTACTCACAGCAAAAGCTCGAAAAAGAAAATGTTACAAAAATGACTTCTAATTATGTAATAAAAATATGCCTGCTCATACATATCTATACGACAGTTTGTCCCCTTTCATGCATCATGTCCGCAAAATGAGTGGCCTTGAACTTATCAATCGACCTATAAACGCAGCCCACAATTCCCAAATTGACACTTCTCTCGTTAAACATTCCATCGGCAATATAATTTAACTTCACTGCAGCGAAGTTCGAAACTTCGAGTACCCACCTACAGTATATCCTACGAAAATCTAGGTCGTACTTACAGAACTTTGAAATTTTCATTAACGCTTCTACCGAGAAATGAGTAGCCATAAAAAATTCAGTTTCTAATCGTGAATTCGATCTTTGGATCGACCTACAGCAGTATGTGCGCTGTGTTCGCCTGATTGTGCCTTACACAGTATACATTCAGCAGCAGTAAGCTGAACTATAAATTCCTTGGGAGTTCGGAGAAAATGCTTCTTAAAATGACGAAACCCTTCGAGTACAGGGCATCGCGGGAATAATAACACTGAACAGCATTGCCACTATACTATCAGCAGTAGTAGAACGAAAAAAAAAAAAAAAAAAAAAAAAAAAAAAAAAAAAAAAAAAACAGAATAAGAAAAAAAAATAGTAGTAACAAGAAAAGTGAGACCCCTGGCGTAGTATTGGTGGCGTTACAAGTACGGTAGGACGGGGTCGTTGGGGCGCATGGAACTGCTATCGATTGACGAGCTAGAGCAAGAGAACGGTGAGGCCGCCGGCACTCTATACATATATATATATATATATACATGGGGCATTCCAAACCTTTTCGACCTGGGTTTCACCCTCGACCTCTCGAATTCGAACCTCATCTTTTTTTATATTATTATTTTTTTGTTTTTAACATTTCATATACTTATGATTATTTAAAACCACTATATTGTTCAACATGATATAAAAATCCAAAAAATTATCAAAAATCCTGTGTCAGACATAAATATTCGCTTCTGTTTCTTTTTTTCAATTTTTTTGTTCAAAAAGAAAATTGAAAAAAAAAATAGATACTTAAATCCATGCACTGCGGGCTATTGCCTAAACATTGAAAAAAAAATTGCGATTTTTCGAAAAGGGTTATTCCTTTACTTAAAAAAATGATGATAATGTCACGGTCACAAAAAATGTCGGGAAAAATTTGGAAAATATTCTCATAAATTCTGACGTATTTACAGAAATCTTCGAACCGGTATGGAATGGCCCATATATAGTTACTACTGTACTATAGCTTCGCTCTCCACGCTAGCAGGAGAAGCAGAAAAGCACCAGCAGCAGCAGCCCAGGCGACAGACCACCTCGCCACTCCGCCGTTTCTCGTCTCTTGGCTTTTCTCTCAATCACCCCCAGCGTCCCAACTCCCAAGTAGCCTTACCCTCCGTGCTCTATACCACACTACGTTTTTCTTTTCTCACTCGTGCGGCTCTTATATAGCTCTCACCTTTATGCGTGGATACTTGGTCTCTTTGTCATACACACGCACACACCTATAGGCCTGATGGTTTTGCACCCTCGCCGCGGCAACTTTTCCACAATCTACCCTCACGTTGGGCTTCGAAGCTGGCGATGCCGCGAGCCTCGCCAGGCTCTCTCCCTCGTCGCAAAACTCCCAGCAGGGCGAGACTATGTGTGTGCGCCTCTCCGCAGGGGGTTCTCCACCCCGTCACCCTCTCCCTGCGCTACTCCTGTTCGTTTCATTCGTCCCGTTCCACTAGGGGTGCTCCGGCTTGCTTGCTCTGGCTGGCTGACTGGCTGCCCCCTTCGCCCCTTACGTCAAAAGACCCGAATAGTGCTTCTCTCATCGAGCGACGAGCGCGTCCTTATCCTGCCCTGACGACGCGAGTCACAGAGAGCTCCAAATATTTTACGAGCTGAAGAGGCTACGAGAGAAAGAGAAGCTGCTTGAACGTATAACCCAAGCACGCAAGGAACGTAGGACGTAGCGTGTTCTATGCACGTTATAGAGTGATTTGGATTTTTTTTCAATGCTTTTTTTTTTTGGGCGAGATGACTATCGAGATTTTTCTTTTTGCTTCGTAGAGGAAGCTTTGTGATGATGAAAACAAAATTCAAGATTTTTGTGGTACAGTAATTGAAATGTCTCAAATAGTAAAAAAAAAATATTATTTTTGAAAAATGTCTCTCCGAAAAATAATATTGAAATGAAAAACAGAATCAGCCGAAAGAATTTTTTATATTCGGAAGGAGGGGTTTATTTTTTGAGCGTAGGCTTCGCCTAGGATTTTCGCTAAATCCCTGGCGAGAAAAGGGACGTAGCACTTTCTATGGTTATTGTAGTGCGACTAAAAAGGAACGCTTTACTTTTGGAGATAGAATTTGAAAAGAAAGAAAGAAAGATTCAAAAGAATTTTTTTTTAAGTGCTAAAAAAATCTATTCCCGAAGGAAATAAATTTTTTTTTTGTACAGTTTCAAATGCTTTTACGGTCTACAATATTCGAAGGGGTAATAAAACCGAGTTTTATTTACAATGTGTTATTAAAAAAATCACCGCGACTGCATATTGGTTGGATATTTATTTTGGAAAGAATCTCATGTATGCAGAAATGGTATTGAAAAATAGATCTTCTAGAATTTGTCATATTCTGAACTGAAGAATATTTTCCATGATTTTTTCCGTTATTTACAAATAATCCAAACAAGCAAATGGGATTTTTCATACGACGTTTTTATTTTATCTTTATCTTACCTAAGTAAGGTAAAAAAGAGATTAGCTGTGAAAATACGAATGACAGAAACATCATCGAGTAAACAAAATATATCCAGAGTCCGCTTAAGAATTTTCAGAAAAAAGGGGCAATTCAAGCTTCATCAGGTAGCAAAATGAAAAAAAAAATTATTTATAATTTTTTATACGATGCACCGAACTTCCAATTTTTTTCACCCTAAAGAGTCGAAAAAATAAATATACTCGCATATCTCGACATGTAGAATTTTTTTTAGATACAACGATTCCTTGTGTCAGCTCTAGTCTCTGTCGGAATCGCTCAAATGTATTTGAAATTTTGCGACCACCAAAAGTCTCGCTGAGTGGTTCAACAAAAAAGCGATTTTTTTTTAATCCTCCCTCTATACATACACGTATATTCATCACAGGGTGCATACATGATTTTTCGTGTCAACGTTGCAAAACCTCGATTGCCCGTTCGAATATGTTGCCCACAGCACTCCGTCCTCGCTCTTTCACTCTATCTATATTTCTCATATAACTGTGTATATACTCGAATATATATTCCTTGGCAATTACTGGACGGCGATTGCCCAGCAATCGATTCCCGATAAACGCAGCATCCCGCAACCATCCGTGGTAAACTCTCATCTAGGAGAGCCTGGGCTCTATGATATCGTTCGGTTATCTCGTCTGAGCTGCTTCAGAGCCTGCGGGCTTTTCGACGATCGGTTATACGGCCCATGATAACGTCGAATCTGTCGCACATGCTTAGCCCTATAGGCTCTCATAGTCTATGAGATACTATAAAAAACACGTAAGCCACACGTGAACTACAGTAACACTATATATATATATATAGAAACTTTTGACTATTTATCTGAAGCTTAACGAAAGGCTTTTTGGCATTTTAATTCCTTATAGACAAAGCCTACTTTTCATAAAAACATTTTTTTTGAGCTCTTCATGTGATAGCATAGTGATCTAAAACGTCGAGAAAAACGGTTTAAAAAAGTGTGTGAGTGTGCGTGTGTGTGTTTGTGTGATAGAGGGGCTAAAGTTCAAACTCGTAAATTACTCAACTGAATTAACTCTAATTTTTAGAATTTTTTTTTTTTTTTCGGAATGCTATGACTTGAGAACGGTTGAAGCAACTAATCCAAAATGTTGCACGAAACTTAAATACGGGATATTTAGCCGAGGGTCCCGATTTTTTATGTTATTCACGGATATCGTTTCCTTGTACCCAAATAATTTTTTGTTTGTGTTGAGCCGTAGTCGAAAAATGTCAAAAAACAAAAGTCACGGATGTTTAATTGTGTATACCTTCGGCGACAATAAAATTTGTAAAAATAAAATTTGACCAGACCTTTTTAACCGGAAAGGAGCGCTCTTTTTAATAAAAATACATAGAATAGAACGACGATTTGTAAAAAAAGAATGCCACCGCCCAAAAACTGAACAAAAAATCGTTTTTATTTTTTTTCTTTCCATAGAATCTCCTTTTTTTTAATAAAAAAATTACTGAATATAGTTCAACACGATATAAACGTTATATAAAATTTTCAGCTTGCCTCTTTTTTTTGTTCGCTATTAATTAAATGTTACGTTCGGTCAAAATATATGGTCAGTCCATTTAATTTTCCACATCATGGATGTCAATAAAGCAAAAATAAAATCTGACCAGTTCATTATAACCAGCAGAAAGCGATCTTTTCAATAAAGTGCATAGAACAGTAATTCAATTTGTAAAAAAATATATACAACCCACTAAATAAAAAAAAAATCGTTACAAATTTTTTTTCTGCCCTTAGACCGTACTTTTTTTTATCAAAAATTTAACTGAACATAGTTCAACATGTTATAAACGTTTGGTAAAATTTTTAGATTGCCTAACCTAAGAATAAAAGGTTTAGAATTTATACACTTAATTTACACATTCTTAAAATTTCAGTTTATTTTTTTGTAGATTAAAAAATGTCCCACAGGTTCAAGTAAATAACCTGACACTTTGGACGTTCATCTAACAGGATCGTTGAATGTTTAATACAGTCTGGAGAGATTGTTTTTTTACTAACTAATACGATAAATAAATGGTCCATAAATAGCGAGCCAGAACTGAGCAACGTATACTTCTAAAGCAGGCTTTGCGGATGGCGAGTTAAAAAAACTGAGGAAGCAATGTACAAGGGTTTCACTGTGCAGCCTTTTTTCTTCTGAGACTGTTTGTTATTTTTGTTATTTTTTTTTTTTTTCTCTCTTCTATCTTACTAAAAGCTCTTGTGGCTCGTCAACTTATCCGTCGCGTAACCCCTGATTAACCCCTTTCATGGTGACCGGGCCACGTCAACCGAGAGCAACGTCAGAGCAGCTTTCTTATTCTTGACTTCTTACACACGAGAGCAGCTGCTCTCTGACTCTTGTCGAGTCCTTGCCTCTTTGCTTCTTTGTCCACGTATAAGAAGAAAAAAAAAAAATAAAATAATAATAATATACTAAGTATACATATGGTTGAATTGCTTGACAGCAGGCCAAACGAGCGAGTCACACTTTCTGCGTGGAGAGCAGCACGCAAATTGAGTCATAGCAACGGCCACAATCGTCTCTCTTCGTTCTCGTTTAGGATGACGATTCTCGTACCCCATCGAGCTCTCACCCTAATCGTTCCCAATCAAATCTCCCGTCACTCTCGCAGTTACGACTTTAGCATATATAAAGTCGGTGCCCTTGAAAATAGGGCGAACGACACGTCGATAACATTTCGGAGGCAGGAATACATTTATTTTGATCCGGCTAAGAAGGCTTGACATAATCGTAGCAGTATTTTTATCTTTCGAGATGATTAAATATTTTTGTATGAAAAATATTTGTTTTAATTTAAATATCGTTTGGGTGACAGTGGATGTAAGAGAATAATGTCTCACAAAAAAATTGAGGATGACTTTGATTTATATTTAAAAAATGCTTTTTATTCACTGCTCACAATATTATTGTTGTTAATATTGCAAAGGAAAAAAAAAATAGTTCGAAAGTTTTAGTTTTACAAGCAAAGGTACGAAAGAACATTTCTTAATTGTTGAAATTAATGACACGACAAACAGCCGGAAAGTTTTAATATTCATTGAACAATATGCTTGTTGTCATTTTTTTCTAATAAAAATTGTTATTTTTTCGGACTCTCCGTGGCTTATTTTTTTTCTTGCCATGACAATTTTTATCGTTAAAGTTTGTATGAAAAAGTACATCTAGCTATTTTCTTGTTGTAGGAGGTTTTAGTTTATCGGCAAAATAAGTGACATTCTGTACAAGAAACAACAGATTTCGTAGAAATCTATGAGTTGCAAATATCGCATACTTTGTTGTAAAAATAAGTTATTTATTGTCGATATTGCGTTTAGTGAGTCGTAGACTTTTTTCGCCAGGTTGCTCTGAATATCCATACACCAGTAATACATTTGTTCGTATTTCGATGCCAAAGATTATCGAGTAATGAAAGGATTATGGAAAATGATAAATGAATATGGAAATGAAATTATGAAATGAAAAATAATTGCGATACGACTGACGAAATTCGATATTGCAGAGTAAATTATTGAACGTAATGAAGTTGATGATAATTAGTGGATGATAATGCTGATTATTGAAACATGGATTGAATAATTAAATTTTTATGTGAAATGAAAAATGAATAGTGAGGAATAAATTGATAGACGTAATGATAATTCAAATAGTAACTAACGATAGCAAATAATACAATATTATTTTATTTATTGGGTTCTAGAAGAATTTTAAAGCAAGTTTATTCTTTTCTGAATTTATCGAATTTTCGTGTATTCATTATAGTTAAAATTTACATAAGTCAATTTTTTTGTGAATGAACAAAAATCATAATTATAAATATTATTATGTTACAACTCAAAAAATGGCTGTAATAATTTAAAATTCACTCCACCAGAATGAGCTAAATGAAGAAAAGGTAAATAGTTCTCATCTTTTTTTTTCAAATTCTGCAATTACAGATTACAATACTTCTTGTGCATAAACAGTTTCCCTCGGAAAAATATTCGTGCACATAAACTCGATTTACAAAGCTCGATTTTCAAAGTCCAAAATGGACCTTAAGGGTCGTTTGGGAGAAAATACGGAAGCAATAATAAGCACTAATAATACAAAAGGAATGAATACCCGTGTATGCATAGCGTAGGAAATAGAAGGAGGCTGGGTTGTGCACTTGTCCGTTTATAGGAAGCGACTTCCGGTAAGCGTCGAGGGCCGAGTCGCCTTCAATGCCTTGTTTACCGGAAGTGCCGGAAATACAGTCCAAGCTGCGCATTAGCTCTCCAGCCGGAATTAACTCGTTCTGCTCTGCGAACCCAACGACGAAATATATACGAGTATTACATTTTTTTTTTTTTTTTTCTTATTTCATCCAAAAATTGAGTGAAAGCGTGTTCACGTTCCGTGTGGTCAATATTTTCGTGCGTGTCTTCTCTCGCGGAAAGCGCAGAGCACAAGAGGGGCGATGTGCACTCGGAGCTTAAGCTCATCGGGCTTGTCATTTCGTTTCGCTCAGGCAAGCCTACACGAAACGAGAAGAACTCATATATATATATATATATATATAGCTCCCTCATATGTGAGATTGACAAACGCCTTCCGTCTATACAGAGATCGCACGCTGCTATACAGTAGTCTCTCCCTTTTTCTCTCGCTTCATGGGAGGATAATGACTGTCGCGCGCTCACAAAGCACCAACACCGTCGCCTAATCCTATTAACACTCGCTACATTTATTCTCGGCTCGTGTATGGAGACTTTTCGGTGCTTGGATCTGTGATGCCATATAGCAGTTTTCGATTTGTCTGGCAGCTGCAGCGATTTTTCATAGATTCGCATAAACAGTAGGAGGTGGCTGGATAAATAATGTTGGATCGAACAGAACGCAGCAGAACGGAATTTAGTAAGCGGAACGATATTGGCAGCAGGAATTATATGAGATTTATTAGAATTTCGAGGGATTTATTGTTACGTGTATTGTATAGAAATATTTTATAGAATATATATATATATATGTAAGGGTACGTCAGAAGTTAATTAAAAAGATTTAATATTTAATTATAAAATTGAGTAGTGATGGATGTTCACCTATGATGAATTATAGATGTGGCCAACAATGGTAATGGTGAGGAGGGAAAATTGTTGATCAATATTTCTCGATGTTTGGACACTCATTCGAGCCCTCGTTAAAATGTTTATTGATTTTTCTGTGAGCTGCGATGATTTGTTTTTACAAAAATAGTAATAAACAAAATTACAACAAAGTGTGATTAAGGGAATTTAATTGTTAACCACTAATCAAAGTTGAGTCATTTCAATATTATCACTCGATTCCTCATTCGGCATTCATTTTTTGTACGGAATAAGTTTACGGAATGTTTGATGTCCGATTTCTCAATTTTACAAAAATGGGTTTCCATAACTGGGCTTTGCCGTTGAAATGACTTATTTAAATGATCGTCACGAGGAAATAAATATTGAAATTCTGTTGATTTGAAATATTATTCAATAATCATATATAAAAAGAGGGAAAAACATTTTCGAAAGTTCTTCAAATAATTACATAAATTATCCAGTTTAAAAAAAATGAATTTCCGACTTTTTAAAGAATTTTCTTTTCGATTCTTAAAAATTCAGTAATTGTTGAAAATTACTGTTAACTTTTCTCGTCCGCGTACTCTTCAGAATATTTATCAATTTTTCTACCCTATTAAAACTGTAGAAAAAAATAATACAAAACAATTAATAATTCATAACATTTAATAAAATATATTGTATTAATAGTACCATCAATAATACTGCTAATTTAAATTTAAATTACAAAGATGCGAATGGCAATTAAATGTTGTAATTGGAGGGTAACTCGAGCCCCTTAAACTAATTTCGCAATGAAAGAGAGAATTCCGAGAGGCGAGTGCATACTCACGCGCAGTCAAATGTATCGTTTTTCGAGTGAGAGCTGAGACAGCTGAAGCCAAGAGTTACTTAATACCCCGGCTTTTTTTCAAGAAGGCGGAACCGGGGGATTAGGTATCGCATTACCCCTTGACGGAACACAGGAGCGTAATGGAACCGCGTCTTCCGCGCGCGTGAACATACGAACGTAGATCCGGACTCAGCTATACATGGTGCGCTAAGTCTTTATGGTGCCAATCTTTCTCTCACTCTCGTATACCACTGAGAAACTCAGCCCGTTCCGATTATGAAGATTATTACATCTCTCTTTTTATTTTATGCCTCTTGTCGGGAGGCTGGGAGGGTCTGGAGCTTAAACGAGCTGCGGGTGAGCTCACGTCCGGTTCTTCCCGCACGTCCATGCCGACACCATCATAAACCATATAAGCAAGCATAAGTATATATATTAGACGGCCCGAGATGCGAGAATGGAATGAAATTAAACGGAGGGTTACTAAATGACAATAGTGAATTCGTACGCGGCTCTTGTTTCCGGTGCTATGTTACCAGGGTCACTCAGACGCCCCGATGCTTCTCTCTGCACTCGTTATTCTCGTAGACGAGTTAATGCCCTCTTGTCGCTACAGGGATTTCTTATTTTTTATCTTTTTTCCTCCCATTTCCACTGTGAAGACTTCTTGCGTTGGAATTCAAATTTTGTGTCTTAAAACAAAATCACTAAGAAGCGAAAATAAATAATATACACAAAAGATACACTGTTGAAAGTCTGATGATAAAAATGATTTTATTTAAAAATAAAATTTATTGATATTAATCTTTTTTTTGGACTTGCCATAATGCTGCATTCACTGATAACAATCTTATCATTTTCATCTTATTTATCCCGGATATAAATTGATTTGACTCGGCTGTGAGAATTTATCAACGTAAAAAGTGTAGCTAACAATAAATAACTCAATACTGTTCACACAAATCATCTCTGATACGATGGATTTTAACTGCGTACTAATATATAATAATTTTATTTAACATAATATAAGTTATTTAATATAAATTGTTTTATGTAATAATTTTCTTTAGTCGCTATTAAGACTAATACTGGTTTTTATTCATTGGAGACCAGCAATTTTTTTTTTAAATGTTATGTTTTTATGGTGAAAAACCAAAGATAAGAGACTACTTTTTTTAATCCTTTGAACATCAAATTAACTTTTACTAATTTTAATGTTATTCACGATAAAAAAGAGACTATATAATAATTGCATATAATCTTTTTTTGTTTCAATGCGTATTTTTTTTGTTGACACTAAAACTTTAATTCCATGTTAAGTCAAAGACTTTTGAAAAATTATTAACTGCTTTTTCCAACGCAGTAATCACCATTTATACTATATCATTACTATAAACTGTTTACCTTCTCTACAAAGATGAATGGCGAAATTTGAATTTCATGTTCTATTCAACCTTCGTTGTACATCTACTAAAAGCAATGATGCAAGATCAAAGTAAGCACGTTGCTTTCTTAATAGTACTTCTCATCTTTGTGAAAGCCACCACTTTGAAGAAGTACGTTGATCGACGTTGCCTTCCTCATAGAGGAAGTTTTATAAATTTGGTAAATAATGAGGAAGCAATATGCAACTTTCGACTTTGCACCCTTGTTCTGAATAATAAGTTTCATAACTTATCTACTTCATTGTCGATTCGGGCCAAACTTATTACCAAACTTATAAGTAATTATTCGTAACTGTACTTTAGTAACAAAAAAAAAAAAAAAGTAAAAAAAATTGATAGCTAAAAATGAGGACGAGCCAGCGAGGTTAGGTTGATTAGCATTTTTAACAAGAATCTAAACTCTGATAAAATTTCAGTGCACTCATTAATTTTAATTAAATTCCTCACGATGATCGAAATAGAAAAAAAAAATTGTTATTACTTTTCAGCACCTGTGATGATTCTTGTCAAACGCAATACTTACCAATCGTACTTGGTCGTATCTGCAATTGTGTAAAAAGATTCAGTGTGATAGCTTGAAATTATTTAAGTCTTGTTTACGTCTTTTTATATCAGTTTTATTATCAACTGAGTGCGGTATTAGGGGCTAAAGTTGTTTCATTTTGCCTCACGTGATGATAAATTATGATTTAACAAGTAAAAATGTATTCGTTACGATTAATCTTCATCAAAAAGTGTAGGCATGAGAAAATTGTTCGGTCAGATGACATTGAACGATAAATTGATATATCAATATTACTTTCATCAAGATAACATCGTAATAGACGTGTGATCGTTATGTTTTTATGAATTCCAGGAACTGCCCGGTCACTCATGCTTTAGTAAAAGTGAAGAGTACGTGAGGATCCGGGCGCGCGATGGGGCGCACAGGCTACGTAGGATGGTCGAGGACATTGATGCTGGTCGGGCCATTGATGGCGTTGCTAACGACGACGTTGCTCGTTGGAAGGGCAACAGCAAAGATCTCGGTAGTGCCACACGATGTATATCCAGGTTTCGAGGTGATGCAATTTCAACAGCCGGAGAAAGAGCCCTCGACGTATCGTCTTCTGGAGACTGGTTTCTCCAAGTACTTCACGATACTCGAGAACGGAATGGTCATGACGACATCGGATCTAGGGCCATTGGTGGATAGGCCAGTAAATCTTATAGTCCTTGAGGAGTTGGCAAACAGAACGGAAACCCACGATCTTCATCTTTTCGTAATAAATCGTGGCAACATGCTAACATTCTCCCACGAAAATTTGGGCGAAGGGAGAGTAAAAGAGAATGCTAGAGCTGGTACGATCGTCGAGGGTTTTCCAGTTTTTCATGCATTAGGAAGTTTTCCCGTTCACTATTCGATATTACCGGATGAAAAAGGCGACAGGCCTTTTGCCCTAATCGAGCACAGTTCAAGCTCAAGTGGCTACAATCTCACATTGAAGAGTCACGAGCAGGGCGTTGGCGTTGTAACGGCAAAGCCACTTGACAGAGAAACAAAGAATACGTATACTGTTGTGATTCATGCCTCCGATGGTAATTACATAAGTACCTCGAAGATAAGCGGCCTGGTACGAGTTTTAGATGACAACGACAACAGTCCGGTGTTCGATCAGCAGGAATACAACTTTGACATGCGACCGGAGAATATTGAGAGTCTTGAGAAAGACGGAGCACCGAGATGGAAGAGATTTGCAACGATCGGACGATTATCAGCCAAGGACGCCGATGGCGACAAAGTCGCTTATAAGCTTATCACCCCAACGAATCTCGTGATAATAGTGCCGCAAACGGGTGAACTGTTGCTGGCCGGTGAGCCTGATGCGAGTGTCAGCGAAGACAGCGAGGTCGAGTTCATGGTCGAGGCTCATGATCTTCGTACGCCAAGCAGAAGCACGGAGAGGCCTGCAAGGGTCATCGTGCGGTTTCTCACAACCGAGCCGCTCATGCTACCAGCACCGGCGCCGGAAGTTCATAGGATTCAAAAGAGGAGGGTCACCAGAGCCGTCAGGCCAACGATGAAGGTCGAATTTTTGGAATCCGACGGTGATGTCGAAGGCAAAATTGCATTCTCATTGGAGAAAGACGCTGAAAGAGAGACTTATAAAATAAGGGATGACAATCCTTGGGTTACCGTTGCACCGAACGGTTCCGTTACGGTCAAACAAAAATGGGACTACGAGGAATTGGGAGCTGAAAAGACTATCGATTTTTGGGTTACGATTACCAATGCCGGCGGTAATGCAGGTAACAGTAAAAAAATTAAAAACAAATGGAAAATACTAAACTGTACAATTATGGCGGTTCAAAAAACGTTTTAGCTGAGGTGTTTGTTGAGGGTTTTTTGTTCCTTGTTTTGTTTTTGCTCCTTAAATTTTTAAAATTTTAAATAACATTTTTGCTAAATTCGTAATACAAGGCCGAAATTCTTTAATGTACGTATTGTTTGTGATAAACCTAAAGTTCATAAAGTTTTATAATCTAAAGACGTTGCGCTGTTTTTTAATTGCAAAAAAAATGCAAGTTTCGCATACAAAACGCGAATTTATTTTCGATGAAATAAAACAATTTTCGCCGAAATCGTTAAACAAATTTTTCGTTTGCTAATTTTTTATTATGAATCTTGCCAATATTATTACTATTATTGAAAATCGATGTACTTTGTATCTTCAATTACATGTTATGCAATGATAAATATGCACCATTCGCTTAACAATAAAAACATTAAATTTTCATAATTAATCAATAAAATCATAGAATTTCTGCTACTAATGTATTTAAAATGTTGCAAAAACGACAATTCAACAAATTTTCGCGACTTTAATTTTTCTTTTGTTTAACTGTTCCAACCCGCTTTTGTGAGAACGAGACTCTCGTTGATCAGTTGAATAAAAAAAACAAGCGTTTATTTAAATCGCCGTATCCGTACATAAAATGCACTCTTCGATCGGTAACCTCAATCGGTTATGTTTTAATTTCCATGGTGTAGGACGTGCTCCACCGAAAGGGTGGTGCGCGCGATATCCACCGGGATTTCCGTGTCAATTCAATGGTATCATGGTATATTTTTTATTTCTGCCGGCTTAAATCGTTGCTTTGTTCTTTACGATCATTCACCGGAACGGGTTTTTTTTTTCGGGCTTTACTTTTAAATCACGCATAAAACACTTCATAGACAGCTTTTACTTGTATCCTATTACTAAGAGAAAAGCACTATTGGATCTCTCTGAATGATTGTTCACTAGTATATTTGCGATTCCAATAGTATTTTTCAACGTGAAATTCGTTTATTTCCATGCAAATACCGGTCTAAGGGTGAAACAAAAAAGATACAATTTACGTACAATAATCCACAAAACAATTTATCAACTATTAATCTTCTCTTTTTTTTTTCAATTCATCGCTTTCCAAAGGGCTTCAATGTAAGTAGCCAATATCAGTCTCATGAGCATGTAACTCTTGCGGCTTGACCATGCTCACGGCTAGACGCAATTGCTTTATAATTAGACAATTATTAAAAACACATGATAGACGACAAAAGGTTGAATAGCAATCGCGCCATAATATAGTTTTATCTTTAATTAATATTTATTTATAGATACCGACAATCAACGAGTCATCATCAACGTTAAGGACGTCAACGATGAAGCACCGTATTTCATAAATAAACCTCTACCAATGCAAGCTGTGGTACAACTGAACGCGCCTCCAAACACTCACGTATTTACTCTTCAGGCTCGAGATCCTGACACTGATCACAACATCCACTACTTTATAGTCCGTGATCGAAGTAAGTAGAACAAGATTCAATGATTTGGTAAATAATTGATTGATAATGGGTCGTGTTTCCGGATATTCAAAGACTGATATCTAATTCAATGATACTATAGCTAAGATCGATCTGAAGCCGAATTTAAAAATCTTAAGTTCAATCTTAATTTGGAACTTGTGAGTGAATATTCGATCCTGACAGACTGTTTTAATATTTGATAATTTTTGCAGCCGGTGGCAGGTTCGAGGTTGACGAAAGGTCAGGTGTCGTGCGGACAAGGGGCTCCGACGTTTTTCAACTCGACATGGAATACGTGCTTTACGTTAAAGCCGAAGATCAGAACGGGAGAATCGATGAAAAGCATTTTCAGTCAACACCCGAGGAGCGATTGTCGATCGTAGGTGGAAAACGTGCGCCACAATTTTATCTGACGAATTACGAGACCGAGATACCAGAAAATCAGAAAAAAGACTCCGAGTGAGTGGATGAAAAGTTGTATTCAACGTGGCTCGAATCTACACGGTAATACTGATAAGACTGTAATGGTTTGTATATTTTTGCAGCATCATATCAGTGAAGGCAAAGTCGTTTGCCGATCGGGAGATCCGTTACACGCTTAAAGCTCAGGGACCTGGAGCTGCTGGAACTTTCAATATCGGTCCAACTTCGGGTATCGTAAAACTTGCCAAAGAACTCGACTTCGAGGATGTCCGTCAGCCTCATATCTATTCACTCATCGTCACCGCTACCGAAGATTCTGGAGGCTTTTCCACAACTGTCGAGGTGAATTATTTGAAAATTTGAATAAAGAGAGCCAAGTGAACGAGTGAACCAATAAGCAGAATAATTCGTTTACAATTCGTTTTTCTTATGATTACAATTTTCGTCAATAATGTTAATAACGGTCTGTATGGTAAAATTAAAATAATATATTTCAAATTAATAATTTTCAAAATGGACGTTTCGAGATGAATATTCCAAATTTTGCTTTAAACCACTGAGTTAACAGATATTTAAAAAAAAATATATATATATCTGCCAACATAGTGAATTAGATAGATTTGAGGAACGGCTATTTTTCGAGCTATCTCTTTAATTTTAATCCAACAGATTTTTTTAACTATTTGACGTACAGTGATATTCCATTTGGAAGGCATCCTTCATTTTTGTTTAATTAAAAAAAATGTGTGTTACACCGTTAGCACTGTAACTCGTTAATAATACTTGAAAAATAAGATTGAAAGGAATGTAGATTTATATTTATCATAACAAATAACTCCAAATTTTTTCACTTTGCGTAAATCAATAAAACTGTACAGAAAAGAAATTATCCAGAAAAATCCGGAAATTTTTATTTCTTCTGCTGGAATCGTGACAAGACTTAATTTTATTACATTCGCCTCAGTACGTTGGTATGTCTTTATTATTAAATTAGTAACAACTTTTAATGGATTTTCCTGTTTCATAATATTATAATAAATACGACTAATAAGTCAAGATATTTATAATAGTCAATAGCAATGATGAGAATGATTGTGACTGATGTTGAAAAAATTCTGGTATGGTAACACCAATGTTTTGCCAATGGTAATGATAGAGAATTTCGGAATACTAACACGAGCAGGAATGAATGAGGAATGAATCTGGGAGCTAGAAGAAGAAAGGAATGGTTATTTAGTAAAATGGTGGAAAAATTAAGGCTAAGAATTTCAATAACAAACGACACTGAATCATCAAAAATCTCGTGTACAGTTGATTACGATGTAACAGCAAGCAAACTGGCCAATTCAAAAACCGAATGTTTTTAATTGTAATTTTCCTAAAACCTAAATAAAAAGAAACATCGTTCATTCATTGATGACTGTCCTCTTATTGCTGATGTTACCATACATTGATCCGAAGCTTGTACTGTAACTCAATCATGTTTTCCTTTCACACAGTTAACTATCAGAGTATCAGACGTCAATGACAACGCTCCCAAGTTTGAATTGCCGGATTATCAAGCCCACAACGTGGACGAGGACATTCCACTAGGCACGAGTATTCTGAAAGTGAAAGCGACCGACGCTGATTCTGGATTAAACGCTGACATTGAATATTTGGTATCGGACGATCATTTTAGCGTCGATAACAGCGGCCTAATTGTCAACAATAAACAACTGGATGCCGATAACAACAATGCCTACTACGAATTTGTCGTTACCGCCAAGGATAAGGGTGAGTTTTTTCGTCGCGTACAATATTCGTAATAAAAATTTGCTATTCTAGAGAATAGCACAATTTTCGAAATGACTAATGAACCATGTAACATTGATAACCATTTCACCGAAATGGACATGGTAATGATTGAATTTCCTTCGGGATAATATCAATCCCTCCTATTACGCACCAATCATGTTTTATTAATCTTTTTCTGGTTGTTATTTATTATTAGGAGATCCGTCCAAGACTGGTACAGCAACAGTGCGAATTTATACGAAAAACAAAAACGACGAGGAGCCAAAATTCTCGCAACAAGTGTACACTCCAAATGTTGATGAGAATGCTGGACCAAATACACTGGTAACAACAGTCGTTGCCTCTGACAAAGACGGTGACAACGTGCGCTTTGGTTTCGTTGATAACAAAACAGTCTCCGGACAATTCGTCATTGAAGAGATCACTGGTGTTATCCGTTTGCACGGCAAGGACATTTCCCTCGACCGTGACAAGTACGAGCTCAATGTAACGGCTCTTGACGATGGAGCTTGCTGTCTTGACGGCAGGAATACTATTCACACGAGCACTGCAGTCGTTGTTGTCTTCATTACCGATGTCAATGACAACAAACCTGTGTTCAAAGAGTGCGCGAAATATTCAGCGAAGGTTGAAGAAGGCGCACCGAATGGAAGTCCGGTTATTAAAGTTCAGGCTACTGATGACGATAAGGGCGTCAATGGACAGGTGAAGTACTCGATTGTCCAACAACCGAATCAAAAGGGAACCAAGTTTACCGTTGATGAGGAGACTGGATTGGTCTCGACCAATAAGGTATTGATTATTCTTCCGCACTATTTTGGAAAAAATACTTTTGGTCTGTTAATTATTAGACATTTTAAGGAGCCATGAGACTATTGAATGACTAAAATAAATGAGCTGTTTTAATGGGAGACCCAATTGAAACCCGTAAAAAAGGAGTAAAATAAGGGTCAACATTTATTTTCTCAAGATTACGGGATCGGGAAAAAAAATCGATACCCGGCGTTCTTTCTACGGGTGCCGGAAACCTTACAACATTTTTTTATGACAGAGCGATAACTTGCTATAATGGAAAAGAACTGGGAATCACGAACCAATCACACACCATTTACAAATTATGCCACGTTTCTAAATCACATATTCTGCCGAGAATAAATTTCTGAGTTTTTTTTGTTTATTATTCGATTTGATGTATATCGAAAACGATTGAATGTACAAAAAAAGGTTTCAGCATTGTAGAATATAGAGATTTTTAAGCGAAATAACATAATAATGTTCTTTTTTATCTTGAGGGACTATATTGATATTACTAAAAAATTTCACAAAAATTTTGTTATTTAGTTTACAAACTGCAGAAAAATTAGTTTGTTGGCAAATCCATATCATCACAATGCTTAATGATTTTTCTAAGTCACAGAAGATTTGTTAGATGTCTTCTTCGAAAGCGTCATTTTAAATCTATAACAATTCATCAAAACTTGAAAAAAATGTATGAACTCCTTTTGAGAATACGCAAAATTGGATTGGCTCATTTCCAATTGAATGTCTCATATATTTATATGAGGCTCATATCTAGTTATAAAGACTCAACATTTTCAGAAAAGTTGCAACTGTAATAATAATTAATATTTCTTTTTAAGAATTCTAATAGTCTTCTCCTTAAAATTGTCTGAGAGAAATTTTGTACAACACTTGGATTCAAACATCATATTGGTATATATAAAAAAAAATTACAGGTGTTCGATCGCGAAGGTGACGATGGTAAATTCGTGTCTGTCACGGTCAAAGCTACGGATCAGGGTGAACCTTCGCTGGAAGGTGTCTGTTCTTTCACAGTTGAGATAACCGATGTCAATGACAATCCACCACTGTTCGATCGACAGGTAAGAATTTATTTTTATGTGAAAACATGTTTAAGCGATGCGTTTTTGGAAAAATGTCATCAAAAAGCTATACGGCTTCTGGTTAAAAGTAAATTTGGGCAAAATAGCCTGAAAAAACGTTAGGCTCTTCTGGAAAAAAGTGAATTTAAACAAAATGTCCTGAAAAAACGACGGTACGTCCCTTTTTCCCTTTTCTTCTAATATCTTTTAGGATACACAGACGTATACTGTAAAAAATAATGTTACTCAAGATGCATCAAATCCATTTATTACTTTAACAAAAAGTCATTTGTCATTTGCGAATTTTGTTCTTAACAGTAAAGTAACAAAAAAACGAAATCATACATTTTTCAAGTTTTCATATTTAGCCCTTTAAATATAAAATATTTTTCATTTTGAAAAAAAAAAACGATAACTTTCATAGTAGAGTAAAATAAAGTAAAATATATAGTCAAAGTTAACAAACAATTTTTTTTAATTAACATACTAAGAACTCATGGACGTAGGTGGACAGAAAATTTTTGTTAAATCTAAAAAAAAAAATGTTGTTTCACTTTTGACTGTCAAAACAAAATGTTATGTGAACTGTGAAACATGTGTATTTTCAAAAAAAGAAAAAAGGAAAATGATAAATTTGTTAAATTTGCAAATTTACACATTTTCCATGAATATTCAACATATAAAATATTTGTCTTTCCGACAACAGCAACAAAATCATGAAATTTGCAGCCAAAGTAAAAAATGGTTTTCCATAAAGATAACGATATATGTCTTTATTTTTTAGTAACAATATTTTTCAGTACTTTTGAACTTTTCCTTCAAAAACAAAAACCTACAAGTTTTTAATTTTTTAACAAACATAGAAAAAAATGTAACCATTTCTTTTTTTGTCGATTCACCCGCTGTAAAATACCGTAACAACAGTTAAAAATGTAATTCTTTCGCAGAAATACGTTGAGAACGTGAAGCAGGACGCTAGCGTAGGAACAAATATTTTGCGTGTATCAGCGTCCGACGAGGACGCCGATAATAACGGCGCGATAATGTATTCGCTGAGTTCGCCGAACAATGATCAGGGTCTCGATTATTTTGAAATTCAGTCGGAATCGGGTTGGATCGTGTTAAAGAAAGCGCTTGACGTGAGTACCTTTATTTACGCTTGTCTAAGATAATATCTCTCCTAGCAGTATATTACATACCAGCTATTATACATATACATATGTATACTATTTATTCGCGCCCTCTGGAATGCGCAATCGTGAATTCAAGCGATTATTATTCGCTTTGTATTAAACGATTTTTTTTTCGAATTTCTGAAAATACAAAAAAAGCTCTCATGATGAAAAAAAAAGCACGCTAAATTCACAAAAAAAAAAAAAAAAAGAAAAAAAAAATGGTGTGTATTCCAGAGCCGCGCACATAGATTGCGTAGATCCATACTATATCATATTTAAAACTTGAGTGTACACCTTCTGCCGACGTTTTTCCATTTTCCGTTGACTTACGTTTATATAACACGAGTCCGTTATGTATTTTTGCTAATCGGGAAGAATCTGTATACTAATACGTATGACCGATAATTAATTATTTACATATATATATATATATATATATCATCACTAATATATTTGCAACGAAAGCTGAGTTTCGTTTTTACGGCACTTGTATAGAAATATTTATTATTCCCGTTGATATGCACAATGTGTTCACTATGGTAAATATATACTTAGCTCTGCCTGATTTCCTAAAATGCTTCACAGTATACCTGAATCGATCGAACAATTCGGGCCTTTTTTTTATGAAAAGAACACAACACATTCTCTATTTCTCTGTCTCTCTCACTTTCTGTGAATACATATATTCGCCTAGAGTGCGAGTACCGCTATTAACAAAAAGAAAAAAAAAAGAAAAGAAAAGAAAAGAAAAAAAAAAACAAAAACAAAATTCCTCCACTCGGTTAACGCGTTTAATTAAAGAAACGAAGCTTCCACGGATTTTACCAAATTATATATATATCTCTGTCTCTCTCTCTTTCTCTCTCTCTCTTTCGTCATACGTTCGCGATCGATATTTTTGTCTTTATTTTTCTCGTGTAAACTATATTCGACGGGCGCGTATCGCGAAAAATCGTCGCTGCAAGCGTGTGCACTGTTTTCTCTATCAAATACCAATTATTGTACATCCCTGTATAATCAAGTAATAAGCTCGCTAGGCCGAACTAAATGAAAAATCAAAAAAAAAAAAAAAAAAAAAAGAGAAGAAAAAAAAAAACGAAAATTAAATCCTCATCGCCGTAATAACAAATAATAATGCCAATAATAATAACCAATGCTAATAACCAATAACGAATAATAACAATAATATTTTCGCAAACCTACTAATGTGAATGTTTTTCAAAAGGGAAGTGATGTTTTTTGAACTTCCAGGAGCAGGTGGGAACGACAATTTTTGAGCCCCACGTACGGTGTACTTCAACAATCTACGCATTTTGTGGTGCATCATACATAAAACGATTTTTTGACAATGCTTGCATATTTTATATGAATGTGTTTTTTGATTCCTTTACAGGAAAGAAAGGATCGCGCTCTCGCTCTCTCTCTCGCTCGCTCGCTAAACTATAACTCTGTAACTCACTCTGATTCTTTTTGTCCTACGCGCGCGCGCTCTCTCTCTCTCTCTCTCTCTCACTCTCTCTATCTCTCTCTAATCTTTCTTTGGTCTGTTTCTCCCCTTCACCATCCAAAATGGCATTATTAACAATTCGGCAAAGAACTGTCATACAATTTCTTTTTTTTTTTTAATTAATTTTCAAAATTTTGTTTCATGTATTTAATCATCAATTTCTCTCTCTCTCTCTCTCTCTCTATCTCTATCTCTCTCTTTCTGTCCCATACGTCTGTTTCATTCTACTGTCTCTTTCTGTCTGTCTATACTTCGACCCCGGTTTACAAAAAAAAAAAAAAAAAAACAGAAAAAAGGAAAAAAAATGAGTACGATGAGGAAAAGAAATTTTTGTTGTCGAGAGCGTACGTGTAGATCTTAAGAGAGCTGTTCGTGGTGTGACATTTTTTTCTTCTGTGATTGGGGCAGCATACCAATTGTATGTGACCAAACAGATGCAAACACGTCCTGTGCGAAAACAACGAACGAATAGATAGAAAGAAAAAAAAAAAAAAAAAAAAAAAAAACAAAATACAACCGTTGACCGGTGTATATACTGTACATAGCACACCAATACTGACGTCAAAACGGCCGTCGGATTTTTGAGTGTCGTTTTTTTACCAGTTTAGGGAATCATCGCAACGGTGTACTAAACTTTATATAGTGCATTGGCTAATTAAACCGACAATACGTACTAGCATGGTAGTGCGTGTGTGAAATTTACGTGATGGAAGAGAAGAAAAAGAAAAAAAAAAAAAAAAAAAAAAAAAAAAAAAAAAAAATGAAACCGTAAACGCTACCGCACCAACACCCCCGAGCGAAACAAAACCGTCCTCGTTTTCCCACGCCTCTTTAAATGCATTCTGCTTGCATGTGTTGCCTGCATTCGTTTATTTCGTATGAAGCAAAAAACAAAAAAAAACAAAAAAAAAACAACTAATTTCCGATTATTATTTTTCTTTTCCTTTATGTTTGTGTTTTCTTGCACCATTTACGTTTTATACGGATTTTGATGATGAACAAAAAAAAAAAAAGAAAAAAAAAAGGTCTGGTCTTCCTGCGAGTAGATTTTTTTTCTCATCTGTGTTTTTTTTTTTTTAATTTTTTTTTCACTGTTTGCAAATTCGGTAACAATTAAAACGCGCTCGCGAGATGCATATTGATGCGAAAGAATGATTCGACTTTGTATGTAAATAAACGCGATTTCGTTCCCGTTCTCTATCCAATCGAGAGGCGATTTTTTCTTTTTTTTTCTTTCGTTCATTTATCTTCATCGGCTTTTTTCCTCTATTTTTCGATTCGTTCTCGTTATTCTCGTATCGTTTGGCAAAATAACAACAGCAAAAAAAGACTGTGCGCGAATTACGATGTACAAATTTGTTCGTTTTTTGGTTTGTTAAAAGAAAAGAAAGAAAGGTTTTCGCGCGTCGGTCGGATACATTTTTTTTCTCTCTTTAGTATTCTCGTTTTCGGATTTTTTGTTTCTTAATTGGCCCGTGTTACGTAGGTATCCATCGTGCCATAGTACTCTTCTGTATACAATACATGAATAATATATTATATATATATATACTATATACATATGCAGTTTATATGTATCTATACATACGCAAGTAGATTGTATTTTGCAAGCCGCACAACAATATTTCCGCCAATTACCATTAGTATCGCAAAGCACCAGTAATTTATATATGCGTCATGTCACGATATACAATAATTCGTTTTCTTTTTCGGAAACCCGATACCGCCACAGTACTGCGGAAAATCTTCTTTTTTTTTTTTTTTTTTTCCTTTTTTTAATTCACATATTGTAACGTGTATGTTATTAATCCCGTTTGAGTGTTCCAGAAATATAAATCGAAATATCTGGCGCGTCGATCGAGCTATTATAAATATAATATTATATATTTCGATCCGAGTGGATACCTACCATATTACACGGCACGCGTTTAATATACACTTTGCCCGCATAATATGGCAGAATATTTTTCAGATCAATGTCGCGATTTTTTGCTTCAAAGTACCAAAAAAAAAATTTAAAAAAAAAGAAAAAAAAAATTTGTTTAAAAATTAAATTCAAGAATTTCAGCACTAGAGACCGCAATTCATGTATGAACATTGGAAATACAAAAATCATAGATTTGTGAATCTTCGGGGCGATACGGCTGAATTTTGTGAATCAATTTGTCCATGGCTTTTCTAGCTACTACGTAGTAAGCTGAAGCTACCATTGAATCAACATTTTTGTTATAAAAGATTACAATATTATCAAAAGAAAAAAAAAAAAAAAGACAAAAAGTTTGATAATAATATTACGAAAAATCGATCAGTCTCAAAGCAAAATATTTTTAATTAACACTATGAATAAAGAAAAAAAAAGAAAAAAAAAATGATTGTCAATAATCAAATTGTTGATTCACTGTTGGTCTTCACGCTATGTAGATAGATCGAAGCAGCACACGATATCGCGTGAATGCGGGCCGGCTACCGCGTATTCTAGCAAGAATGCCTGCTCTATTATGATTTACAATCTTCCATTAGCCATACGCGTTGCATTGAATGATTTGTTGATTACGAAAACGAATGGAAAATATGAAAGAATGTTTCATTAAAAAAAAAAAAAAAAAAATCAAACAAACCAAAGCACAAAAAAAAAAACAAAAAAACAAAAAAAAAAAAAAAACGCTGGTTTGGAAAAATTGTCCTGTAAGTTGACGGCCCATGTTTTGCCAATAGCGAGACAGGTATCGCCTGAGAGTGCGGGCATCCGACAGAGGGACAACGGTCTTGTGTGCAGACGTGGACGTTGAGTTAGACGTCGTAGACAGAAACAATAAACCTCCTCTGTGGGATCAGAATGTATACGGCCCCATTCACATCAAAGAAAATGTCACAGTGGGTACTGTAGTGACGTCGGTGAAAGCCAGGTTTGTATGCCACGACATGACCAAGACAAGACATGCCGTGCCGTGCCATGCAGTGCTCTTTCTCTCTCTCTCTCTATCTCTCTATCTCTCTCTCTCTCTCTATCTCTCTCTACTCTCACCCTCTTTATATCTCTTTCTCTTATTATTTTCTATATCAATACATTATACTGAGACAACACATACAAGACGTTACACCTCTTTCTTCACATTCATATTGCTCTATTAATCTGTCTTACAAAATACACACAGACACTGAAACTTTGTTTTTTATATCCTACTACATCTGACCCACCCCTCAAACTCTTCGTCTTTTATCTATATATAATAATAATAATAATAATAATAATAATATATATATAATATATGATAATAATTTGATACCACGAAAGAGTAATGTATCTTAATAAGCACGTATAATTAAGCGCGGCTTGTGCCCGCGATTGTAGAATTTCGTCTAAATGAATCTACTTCTGATGTGCTTTATATGAGATTTGCGAGTTTTCTTTTTTTTTTTAATCAGATATATATATTTTTTTTTTATAATTAAAAGATTTGTGTATTACTTGAGAATTTTGGGATTATTTTTTTTAGATCTTTGAATACCAATGTTTTGGAAAATGTTGTACTTTTGTTTAAATTCATTTATGCAAATAATCGTAAATTACGGAAGTTCGAATTTTTTGTACCATGAATGTGTTATAGGTTTGTATTAGCTTTTTAATTAATTAGGGAAATGTATGGAGCTTAAAGATTTTTTTTTTCTTTTTTTTTTTTTTTTTTAGAAATTTGGTTTTGCTTCAAAATTCACAGAATCTGTAGGCGTATTTGTGAATTCTATTTAAAAATCGCGAGATCTGGGTCGTTCTACGTTTCGGAGTAAAATAAAAATTGTGAGTAATCTTCTGATACTGATACCACTATCTTGCTAAACAAAATATTTGAATCGTGGGAAACTTATAAATTACAAGTTAAATTATAATTGACTTCTTTATGGTTTCCTTCAATAACAGCATTTTCATCAAGATAATTATCAGTTTCAGAATATTTCGATTTATTCTCATTTTTTGACTCCGAAACCTCGATTGATGATTTAAAAAAATGTAAACTCGTGTCAAAAATCCCAGATCTAAAAATAAAGAAATGAAAAACGTGACTGATTACTTAAAGTGGAAAATACATAGTCACTGATATTTTAAAAAAAAATTAATCTCCTCCTACAATTCTTTATATTCGAACTTAAATCTTTTTCATGATTTACCGATACGAACAATCAAGACAATGGATCTTTGTATACAAATTTTTTGATGCATCAAAAAAATCAGAAAATTGTGATTTCGTGAATACAAAATAATTATTAACTTTTGGTCGTTGTTGTAAAAACTCAATATTATAAGATCGTCAATTTTCGTTATGATGTTAAAAAAATCGTATAGCAAATTCCATCGTCCCGATTATTCCTAAAAACATTCTGATCGTGTCAAAAAATTCAAGGTCTGAAAATAAAGAAATATAGAATGTGATTAATTGTTAAAAAGTGGAAAATACACAAACACTGATACCGAAAAAAAAGAATTAATCTTTCTTTTCAATTTTTTATATTTAGACTTGATTTTCTTTTTAATGATTCACCGGTACGAACAATTAAGATAATATAATTCTGAATACTTTTTATGGATGAAATAAAATGTAACACGCTAAGGTGTCATGAAAAAAATGCAGCATTCTCTAAGATGTTAAATTTTTGAATCCAGAAGAATTTATAGAAAGTCATCTCAAGTGGTACTTAAATCTAAATTATAAGAAATAATCAAGGGGTTAAGAAATGTTTTATGAATAGATATTGAATGTCTCATATAAAAGCAACCAGCATAATTTCCTCTGGGCCGCGACGTTTCAAATACAGTGGCGTATATGTGTAAGTGAATGGCCAAGAGAAAATCATGAAAAAAAAAAAAAAAACCATTGTATTACTAAAAAAACGAATCACGTGGAGTCAGAAGAAAGTTCTTTGGATACAGTAGAAACATCCAACACAGAAAGAGACGAACAATATGTGTGCAGCTGAAAAAAAAAAGAAAAAAAAGAAAGGGGCACGTTTAAAAACGATGACCCGGGTCCCGAGGGTGTGCGAGACCAAGGGATCCGGGAGAACGCACATAAACGAGAGAGAAACGAGTAAGCGTTAGGGGATCCTTTATAGTTTAGTTTACTGTATAATCATTTAATGCTGTTGTAGGTGTGTGAACAAGAAACAAAATCAAGCAAAACATAAATGAGATGAGAAACTAGTATAAATGATACAAAAATGACGAGGGGTGCCACAGAAAAAAAAAAGGAAAAAAAAAAGAAAAAGAAAAAATGAAGAAAAGAATCTTCGTCGACGCGATCCTTTAGGGATGCGCGAAAAGACAAATCATCAGGGCTCCTCCTCCGTCACTTCTTCTTCTTCTTCATCTTCTTCGCCTTCTCCCCCCACCCCCCCTCTTCTTCTGTTTCTTCTTCTTCTTCTTCTCGTTCGAGAAAATTTGCCGTGAGACAAACACGAATGGCAACGTTACGAAGAATGAGGAAGACGATTGTAAGAGAGGATGAAAAAAAAAAAAAAAAGAAAAAAAAACTTTAAAAAAAAAAAAAATACACTGACACTTCCTATGATATAGGTATGAAAATATACTACTACAGGTTTGGGAGCGTCGAGCTAACGTCGATCGGGACGTCCTTGTGGGACGTGTCCGTTCCTCCAGCCTCCAGCTGCGCTGCGTCGGTCCTTCCACACGATGGAGCGAGTTCACATCGCTCTCGCTCTCGCATTATAATTCTTGTCTTTTTTAATCAATTATACAACCTACCAATACATAACCACATCATATTACGTGAGAGGTAATAGGAGTCTTAAAACAGCGTGCATAATTATTCATCTCAATGGAACTGCAACGATGAATTTTATGCACAATTAATTAATTTCTTTCTTTTTTTCTGTTCTTTTCTTTTTTCTTTTTCGTTTTCTTTAATTCTTATTTTTAATATATTAAAGGAATACAATTGAAAGACAAGCAAAGCCAAAAAAAAAAAAAAAAAAGAAACGAAGCCATCAAGTGGGAGAATGAGAATTACCGGAGTACATATTAATTGTGTGAGGCGATCACGATTAAGACTAACGCCGCTGTTTTTTCTTTTTCCGTTTGTTGTATACACACACACACGTGTCTGGTGTAGCGCGAGACATACAAGCTGGAGGCAAAGGCACAGGACAGGGGACAGCCGCCCTTGTCGCGAAACGTGGAGGTTCAGATTGACGTTGTGGACCGTGCTAATAATCCGCCCGTATGGGACTACGTAGTGTATGGCCCGATCTACTGTAAAGAGAACATGGCCGTTGGGGCTAAAGTTGTGTCTGTTAAAGCCAGGTCTGTCACACAGCTGTTAATGCTCCGTGCGGCTGCACGAACCCGCCCTGCACGCAATCTCGTGGCAGTATTGTTCTTGTGCACGTTAATTGATATTGTGTACGATACCCACTGATCCAACACCGATCCAACCGAATCTCACACATCTATGATACCGTTACAACCTGTAAACCCTACCCCCGCCCCTCAAAAACCCCACCTCAACCACCCTTAAATAAAACCCCGCTCTGTCCTTTCATTTGTCACACTACCACAAATTAATATACCACATATGCACATTACAGATATTACGAGCGTACGCCGACAGACAAACTTCGCTTTTTTTCATTTTCTTTGGTAACTGATGCTCCGTTATGTTTCATTAATAGGACGAGAAATTTGTAACTCTATTAGGTCTTTCTTTATTGCAATACGCAAACGCGAACGTGAAATTTGACTGTGATTATTATCGTGCCGAGTTTATTTGATTGGAAAGTGATATTATTTAGGTTTCTGATTGCATGCTTTTTTTGTGACGAAACAATCGATTTTTTGGATTTATAGACGTTGACGTTTAGGATCATGCTCGGTTTGGCAAACTGAAAATTCGGATTTAATTGTTGAAGATAAAAAAATTAATGCTAGTTTTTTTTTGTTGTAAATTATTTGTGATTTTTAGTGTTTTTTTTTTTTTTTTTGGTGATATGATAATTGTTTATAATAATATCCACATGACTCGTTGGAAAATTGGGTTAGAATTAAAAAACCAACGTTTGTCATAATTTGTAATTACTTCATTATGACAAGAATGAAAAAAAACGTCCAATTATTATTATTATCTAAATGGTGGCTTATTCATGCAAAAAAATTAAGGTGCAATTATTATAATAGTTTATGCCATTCAAGCACCAAATTGAAACTTAATTAATTATTCTCATAGCACAAAATATCGGAGCATTTAATCGTCAAGTTACATTTTTAATTTTATGCCTTATTATTGGAAACAATACATCATTTAAATAGCTTCATAAATATTTCTAAATCGTTCAGTAGAAACGTTGCGTTTCTACTGTAGCTACATATTTTTTATGACATCTTCTTCTAATAAACTTCTTAATTTTTTGAATTTCGTAAAAATATTTTTCCTATATTCTACACATTTAAATGCGTGAAATAAAGAAGACAAAAAGAAAAAAAAAAGAAAACAATTTTCTCAAATTTCCAAACCGAGCAAGTTCCTTAAATACTTCTAAATAGAATTAGAATGAAATGCGAAGCATTAGTCACGTGTAGTTGATCACTTTCAATAGTTTACTATTATTTTCATTTTATAATGAACAATTTATTTTCTACGATAATTAATTGTCCTTTGAGTTTTCTTTTTTTAATCTATCTTTTCGGGCAATATGGGATTACGTAATTGACGATATTTTCAAAGCGATAAAATTGGACGACGACAATACTGCAGCAATTCGTTGCTAAGAGACTGATCGACATTCCCACTGAAAAAAAAAGAAAAAAAAAAAAAAAAAAAAAAAATTCACCGCTCATACGTCTCACCCACTCACGATTCACCGTTTACAACGACACCGCCTCCCGCGCGACTCTCTGACTACACACTCTGACCGTCTGCTCACCTTTACCGTGACAATATACCGAGAAAATATATAAGTGATTAGCAAGCCGAAACCGTTTTTTAGTGGGGCGATTTACGACCAATCGCAAAAGAGATCTTCCTAATAATAGTTCGATACATATTACTATATGTGCCGTAAACATTTTTTGGGCATGCTTCGACATAGATGCTTCCTGAGACCCTCTCATCCCATTGTTTCGTATCCTATTTAATTAAAAAAAAAAACAAAAAAGCAAAAAAAAAACAAAAAAAAAATTGGCATTTTTCAAAATTGACAATTTGTTGTTTTTTTTTTTATTACTCATTTTTATTTAACGGGTATTGCCTGCCGAATCCTCGAATTATTTAGTTGTTTTAAATTTTGTTTCTATTTTTTTGTTTTTTTTTCTTTTGAATCGTATTATCGTCGTTATGATACGAATAAGTGTATCGATGATTCAGTATCCATATGTGATCAATTGATGCAAAAATAATGCAATGATGTAGTGGCCAGTGGCAAGTTTTAATGCGAGCGAATTTTTGCGTTTCACGTTGATTTTATTTTTCTCAATATTTCTGTTTTTCTTTTTTTTTTTTTAACGATGCCTCATGTGCGATATATATATATATACAGATATATATATATGTAAACATAAATATATATATATAAGTATATATGGACTATATTTTATAATTGATTTTTTTTCATTATTATTATTATTATATATTGCCATCAAAAGTTGATTTATACGTTCTGATCTTTTTTTTTCATACATTTTTGGCCGCAAACTTGCATATTGGATTATAGAACGTCGATAATATATTGAATGCCGTATTAATTTTTGGGCATGTTTCGTCAGTTGGCTTATCATTGCGTTGAGTTTAGTGTTTTCGAGGCCGTAGTGTTTTCGTAGAATTCAACGAAAAAAAAAAAAAAATGAAAAAAAAAAAAAAAAAAAAAAAAAAAAAACAACCAAGGGAAATTTTTTACGTTATTTCTTTTTAATACGCCGTTTTTTGGCGATAGTGTGCTACGTCGCTTGTTATACTCTGCCGATAGCAATGCTGACGTAATAAAAATCCATGCAACAGAGGGAAATCTTGGCTCAGGATTGTCCATAAAAAAAAAAAATATATATTTATATATAAATGGATAGAGAGAATAATTATACTCTTAACGCGTGTTAGTTTCCTTCCGATAACTTGGGACAATAAACTTAATGACAAACTGCTCCTCGTACACAAATACCAATGCAATATTTAGTGGAAGACATGTTGATATTAGCGGGGGATGTGATAGCTTCGTTGCCGGTACAGAGTATCACCATACAAAATAATAATAATAATAACAATCGTCACGAGAGATGCAAGAACACGCGCTGCACATACGACACCCACACTCTCACGTCCCAACACATGAAAAAGCTATATATATATATATATGTGTGTATATACATATATATATACATATATATTTACGTCCACGAGAACGTACGAGTAAAAACCACCGCGCACAGTGATTTAAGAAAGTCTTTTTTCCGTAGCACCAATTGGGCTCCTGGGACTTTATATATCGTTAATAACCCTCTCTTCTACTTTGTCTCTTTATCAATCCTTCTCCGCCTCTATCATTCTCTCTCACTCTTCCTCTCAAAACCTCTTGCTCTCTATCTTCACTCAATATATCTCTACGTTATATATATATACATGTATATATATATACAAAACCCCTCGCTCTCTGTCTCTCTCCCCAACGTCTCATTATATAACCAGTGCAGTGCCAATTACCTCTCAGCGAACTCCGAGTACTTGAGCAAATGGGCTTTCGAGCTACGTGCTAAATTTTCGTTTGTACCCCCTTTAGGATAGATATGGCTCGTACCTGTTACCAGTTACTAACACGCGCACACTCAATTCTGAAAGTCCGATGTCTCAGTCATTGACGCCTAAATCCTATTTCGTTTATTATTTTGTACTTTACGAAGGCATTCATTTATTCGTTGTCCTTTGTCAGGCTGAAATTGTTCATTTAGTTTTTGAATCATTTTGTTACAGTTTTTTTTTTTTTTAATTAATTGGGGAAGAAATGGTTTTGATGCACTGAAAAAAAAAGATTGTTTGATTCTGGAGTTGTGAGAATGTTGTTAGATGGTAAAAAGATAATTTTGGAAAAACGCAATGCTACTTTTTAAGCAAGAAATGATTTTGGTACGTGAGTAAGAAATACGTTTGTTAGCTTAACAAACAATTGCTCGTATTTTGAGATTTTTCTTAAATTGATAAAGTAAGAAAAAAATTATTTTTTTTTTTTTGTAAAAGTAGAAAAGTATCTGGAAGTAATATAAATTTGGCAAATCTACATTTTTTGTTGTTGTAACAATCTTATTACATGAGAAAAAAATAATTTTAGAAAAACGCAGTGCTACTTTTCGCGAGAAATGATTTTATTGCGTGAGCAACAAATAAGTTTGTTAATTTAACAAACAGTTGTTCGTATTTTCATATTTTTGTTAAATTGATAAAGTAACAAAAAAAACAAATTTTTTCTTTTTTCTAAAACTAGAAAAGTATCCGAAAGAAATATAAATTTGGCAAATCTACATTTTTTTTATTGATACAAAACATCGAAACTTGTAAATTTTTTACATTTTTCTTTTTTTCGTAAAATGGAAATATACATTTTCTAAATCAATTCTTATTAAAAGAAACTTTATTTTTCCTTTAGATTAATTGTTATTACATATTCTTATCAATGCAGTAGATAATTCTAAAAATAAAGAATATCAAATTATTTGTGGAATTAATGAACACAAAATGAGTAAGTTGAAAAGTGGTGCTACAACTCTCACAGTATAATAATTATAAAAAATGATTCATGTCAATTATAATTCTGTTTAACAATTCTAATTAAATTTTTTTTTTTTGCTACACAACCATAATTTTTGAGTTTAACGATTTTCATTAAAACCCGATCGATCGTTTAAAGCGCCAATCACTGAGCCATCAAACTTTATTGGAAAATGCATTATATTTCGTACGCGATATAGATCACGCTTGAGCGCGACTAACATAATAAATACAGATACACCGACGATACTACTGAATAGAACCGGATGCGCCGAACATTGAGGCTCGATAGCCACGAGTCCAAGTAAATAATCGTAATTAAAGTCATATCTTTTTTTTTTTACTTTCAAAAGCTCCAAAAAAAAAAAAAAAAAAAATCCATCATGCAATTTATCACCGCTCTAAAAATATGAACAATATCCGTTGAAGCGATTATCGAAAGGTATGAAAATCCGTGGAACGGACATGTACGCATAATCCTCGGAAGCGAAGAATCCCTCACTTATCAATCAATCAATCGTCTGTTAACATATCAATCGAGTCGAGATAATGCAAAACTCTTGGACGCGTGGAAATCGTGCGATATGTTAGGCGCAGCGTTTGCATAAAACAAGAACAGAAAAAAAAAAAAAAACAAAAAAAGAAACACTCGAAATTGACAATAGGATGACACGAATGGTACGTGACACAAAAAACACAAAAAAAAGAAAAAAAAAAGAAAAGAATTGTATTGAGAGAAGAACAAAAGCTAGCTGGACGAAACGTTAGTTATTGAATTGTTAGAAAACGCGTTGAGAACTGCTTCGATTATTGAAAAAAAAAAAAAAAAAAAGAAAAAGAAAAAAAATGCTGTGCTGCTCAGCCTTTTGATAATAGGTATTACGGCCGCGTGTGTGCTCTCTATCTCTTTCGCTCTCTCTTTCTCTCTCTCTCTGTCTCTCTCTCTCTGTCTCTCTCTCTATCTCTCTCTCTTTCTATCTTTCCCTTGATCTATCTATATTACGCAATTCTTTCACTCTCTCACTCTTTCTCTCTCTCTCTCTCTCTCTCTTTCGCTGTGATAGAGGTTTAATAAACGGGGGCAGTTTATTACTCACTTGGAACGGAAAGGAAATATTGCGAAGACGGTAAAATCGAAGGGGGGATGTGATGAATAAAAAAGAAAAAAGAAAAGAAAAGAAAAGAAAAGTGAAAAAAGAAAAGGAAGAAGAAAAAAGAAAATATAGTGTGCGTTCATAGATTTTTTGTTGAAATTATGTCGGAGAATCGTGTTAGGTAAATTCACTAATTTAACGTAACTTAGATGTGTTATCGTTATTATATTGACTAGAAGATTATTTCGTAATACGTTTATATTCATTATCACGTGTCTCGCATGAAATATTTTCGTTTCAAAGCCGTTCATATGATGATCATTATGATTATAGTTTTTCTGTACGGTACATATATACCTAAATAATGCCCTAGGGGATTTCCGTTCTCGTTTCTGTTTCCGTTTCGTATACGCAAATATTAGTTAATTTTTCTTTATTAATCGAATAATACAGCCCTCATTGACACCCGTCTCGTATGCCCCAAACAGCTCTGGAATCGAAAATAATCCTACGGTATTTTACCACTTAATGCCTGGCTCGACCGCGCAAACCAACAAGATGCACACCTTTTATTTGCAACAACGCTCCGAAGGTTCGACCACTTGGGCCGATGTCAAAGTCAATCATCCGCTCGATTATGAGAACATTATGGAATACAATTTGACTATACGAGTCGAGGTTCGTTGAATTATCACATTATTTCAATTAGAATGATGACAAATAATCATGATCCTTTTGCGTCTGACTAAAATTTTATTTTAAACGACAAGGAAATGTGAGGGAAATTATTAATTTTTTATTACAATTTTTGTATCATAAATATTAAAGCTCGTTTCACGATAAATTCTGTAAAATATTTTTATAAAATTCATATTACTTGACATTTTTTGCAATCTTGTTTGGAAAAATGCTTTTTCCGATTCTCTGTCAATTTAGACATTTTTTTTTAATCCTCTCGGGTAATTTTCACGTTTAACCTGATCTGAATAAACGTAAAAGGAATTTTTGTACTTTTTTTTTTAATTTTTGTGTAATTCATAGTTTTGAAAAAACGTTATATTAAAAAAAACAATTCTGAAAAGTTGGATCTAAAATTCTTTAAAAAAATGCACCAAATGTACTCTCAGCTGATACTAAAATCTGGCTGATTATGACAAATATCTGAGTCGATAAAAAAGTGCCTCAAATCACAGAGAATGTAATAGTTTGCTTTTATAAATTTTATTGCAAATAATGAAAAATAGAATTAAGTTCAAATAATATAAAGGAATCTTTCGGAACTGAAGAAAGAAAGGATTTGAATCTCTCTAATTTTTATTCGCAATATACTCCAAAAATTCATACGAAATATAAAAAAATATAAAAAATTTCGTTTGTATTTAGTTTTTTTTCTTTTCATTTTAATGTATTTAACCTGAAATTGAGTAAAACGCAATAGCCATTGTCGCATTAATTCCTGAAACAAAGTTCACTGTCTGGAGTCTCAAGGGTCATGCACTTTACACATATTACTTGTACGCCAATAATACCACCGATCGTTGTTCCATGTTCCCCGTCCATTAGAACAACGGTGCCCAGCAACTGGCTTCGGAAGCGACAGTCTACATAGTCTTGGAGGATGTCAACGACGAGATTCCATTGTTCACCGAGCGCGAGCAAGAAACAGTGCTCGAGGGAGAGCCGATAGGAAGTAACGTGACTCAGGTGAACGCTATCGACAAGGATGGAACTTCGCCCAACAACCTGGTACATATATATACAATCTATATACCCCGTTAAAAGAGACCGGGGCTAGTTGTGTCACGAGCAAGTAGAGTCAACTACAGTTAAAGGTTTCAGGCTCTTAAAAACTGGCACGTTCACTAAAACGTCCTTAGGAGGCCACATTTAAAAGCGGACAATTAAAAAATAAATGCCTCATACCATTATAATAGAAAAACACGATTATTATAATGATTCTATGCATTTTATTCTTCACCCAAATTGACCCATGGCTGATTCAACTTGCACCGTCAGCGGGCAGATTGGGTCGTTATACAGCAATTTTTTTTGTAAGAAAAACCGTTCTGTACATTTTATGGACATTTATGTTGTTGTACAATTTTTTCTCCATTAAATTTGAAGGGTAATAAAAGATTTTGATAATTTGTCATAATAAACAAAAACACGTTTATTATGAAACTAGAATTTTATAAAAATAAATAATACAATATTGAGTAAGGAATAAAAAATTACACCAAAAAACGGTGTTGTGCTTAATTCGATATCGACGAAAATAAAAAAAAAATCAAGAGCTTAAAGTGACTCAACTAGCCCCGGTCTCGCCTATACATCTTAACTGTTAAGTACTCGAGGGATTCTTAATGGACGAGGCAATGAAACGAAATTGATTTTTTTTTTTTTTTTTTTTTTTTACTCAGGTGACTTATTACGTGGTGAACAGTAGCAGAAACGAGGGCATGGACTACTTCGAAATAAATCGCGATACCGGTTGGATCTCAACGAAAATCGTCTTCGATCGTGAAAAGCAGGGAGCTTACGCGCTGGAAGTGGAAGCGAGAGACGGAACTGCATCAGCTCGGCCGAATAGCAACGGACAACCAAACTCAGGTACGACCAACATTTTTTTTCAATTTTTTTCCATTTTTTTTTTTCCCACTCCCTTTTATCAAAAGCTGTACGACATGCTAAAGGCTTTTGACTCTCAAAACAACTACGTGCAGCATACCAGCGTACAGTTAATTTCTTTGGCGGGTAAATCTCCCTCGGGATTTACACTAAATCCTCGGCGAACTGAAATGACTACTCATCCATCGTACATGTATACGCGTTACTTCATACGATGCTCAGCTGCACCAGCTGCGCGAGCTCTCCCAGCTATAACCATACGGCAGCTGGGATTACGTCTCCCAGTTGGGAAGAGAAGTTTCATTATCGCGTGCATGTCGTGCTTCGTGATGGCACCTAATACGTATCCGCCTACGTAACGCCATGTCTATATTTTAAGAGAACGTTTAGAACAGTTATCCTACCAAAGCTTTCGTCAACTAGATTTTAACAATGACACTTCACCGATGTGCACTTAAAATTTCAATTTAACGCTTAATATTTCAACATATTCTTCATTAAATATTTTTTTAAATATGTACTACTGACCTAATGAAGAAAGAATTCTTTGCTAGGCGACAAAAGCATGCGAATAATAGGGCTCATTTACAACAATTTTTTTATTTTGTACTCTGCACACTTTTGAAAGAGAACCGGAAGGCCAAATATTCCCAAGTACACATTTGTATTTTGGGCATTAGTGTAGCGATTTGGGATAGAAATAATGTTGAGGGAAGGCCGGTTTAAATAATTATTTAAAAAATATTTTTCTGTCAAAAGTTTGTAGAGTATAAAATCGAAAAAAATTCTTTTCCAACATAGCAAAAAAAATTCTTCACGTGATAGTCCAGTTTTGTCTTTGAATACCTTTGAATATCCGTAAATTTGATCTGTTTCCCGTCCTCTAAGCTTTTATTGAATAGACTGAAAACAAAACATTACACCATAATTAGGGTAAACTGTGCAATTAATGACCATCCAATTAATGTCCGACGTTTAAGGTGTTATTATTATAGTTGCAGTGGATATGGTATTTTATAACGAAAGTGTGAAATTAAAAATGTTTCAGCGAAATGATATGCTAATAAGTTACACATTTATAATCTTGAAACTGTTTAATTTTTCTTTCTTTCTTTTTCAACTAAAAAGCGAAGTCATCAATTTGCTATCTCGCTAATTTTTCTGCAGTCTGCAAACGTAATAGCGAATATTCTGTCGAATTTTGAGGAAAATTAAAATGGTCCTCAGAACTGTTATTGCTTGAAATTGATTTTGGGCGCTTATTTAATCTATGAAAAAAAAAAAAATACTAAACAACCTATATTTTAAAAAACTTTTACGCTTTACGCTTTATAATAGACAAGATATATTCATGATTTAAATAATCTGTTTAAACTCTACCCTAACACCAACAGCAGTATTGCTACATTAAAACTGACCAAAATTAAAGTGTTTAATGAGATGAAATGGTGTAATGATTCATAAAGTGCATTGAATTTTCGAGACAGCTACAATAAATAAATTAAAACCGCTAAAAGCAAAATTAATGATTTGAAATGAAAATTTCGTTAGTAAATTTCAATATTGCCAAATGCTTCCAATATGTATCGAAAAATCTATCTCGGGGTATATGGATTTTGCGAGTAAGTGCTCATCCGCAGTGGGAGAGCTTTTAGGCCACGCCTCTACATCGGATGTACCAACATTTTTCCCAGGGGATAATGCCCGTCTCTTTATACTTGGAAAAGATTTATTTTTCGGATTTAAAATAAAGTGTGTAGACACGCTCTACCAGAAGATACAGATATCCCGATTCAGAGGCCCTGTGAGCGTAAGATCGTGTTTATAAAGACACCATGGAATGTTTCGTACTCGGGTTGATGGCTCAAGAAGCCATCGCGGATCCTGGAAAATCCTATTTCGCTGGTGCATCTTAGCTGCTCATGCCATTGTGTATTGTACATAGCAGAGTGTATATTCCTCGAGGAATTGTCGGACGCCGCGGTAGAAAATATAAAAAAAAGAAAAAAAAAAAAAAAAAAAAAACAGGAGCGAGGAAACACCGGGAGAAAAGGAAATTGGGTGTTCCTCCGGGAATGGGCTTTTCTATCCCACACAACCGTGTATATCAAAACCCAAGCTATATTCTCGGTTAGCGCGGCGTTAAGCTCGTACAAGAACGAGCGTATCCCGTCGTTAGTCGAAAATATAGCTTCAAACGCTCCTATAACACAGAACAGACAAAAGCAATTATTCTTCGGTTGCTGTTGGGGATTTTGGGTGTTGATTCTCCAGTACCGAGCTCTCTTGCTGAAAGCGAAGCTCTCGATTATCAAGATATTTGATTTCTCCCAACGATCCAAACACGCTTCTGATGAAAACTACAGTGACCGGTTCAACAACGCTTTTTTATTTGTAACTTCCATCGCCTCGTGGATGAATCTTTTACGAAATTATCGATTTCACGTTTTTGTTCTGTTTTTAATATCGACATGGAGAAATATCATTTTTCAATTATGGAAAAAGCTCTGGCTGTTACGAGGGAAAAAAAAACACGTTTTATTTTTATCGGTAGTAAAACTCGTGTTGAAAATTTCGTGTGAGTGATTTTTCGTAACAACGGTTTATATGAAAAAAATATCGAGATTAAAATACTGTCTGTATTTTGTAACATTTGAATCTAGAAATTTTTTGTTACATAATCGAAACGCTGTTACGAACAAATAATCGCGTGCTACTTTTAAGACAATTTTTTGATTCCGATAAAAAGTGTTCTTTACCTCAGAGCCTTCCTTAGGGATCAAGTTACCTAAAAGAAGGAAGGAATTTAAATATTTTTGTTTAACATTGATAGACATTTCTACTTAAATCTCAAGAAATGCATATTAAACACTATTATTTTGCACCATAAGAATTAGACATTTGCACTTATAAAAAAAAAGATAAACGTTATATGCTGACCATTAAAAAAAATATTGATGAAACCATTCGATTAAGTCTCCAAAATATTCCTGGTAGCAATTTAAAACACCGTTTTGAAAAACGCTTCGGATCTTAAACGCGTTATTTTTTCGAAACTTCAAGTTTTTCATTTCTCGAAAATGGAACTGGCTTAATTTTATATATTGAAACTTGCAATTATTTTTAGATTCATAATACTTGATGTGGATTTCGTAAAAATTCAATGGAAGATAAATAAAAAAAATCGATATACTAAAAATAATTTTTTAAAATGAAGTATTTCTGTGTTATTGCTTTTTGTCCAATTGAATGTAGACGTTTAATAATAATAATAACGATTTTCAGAATTGAAACATCTAAAAAAAAAAATCTTCATTCGAGTCCTTAATTAATAGACTTTCAATCACATTTACCATCCGACTGAAAAAAAAGAACGAACCAGAAAATTTTAATTGCAAGCTGACTCGGTTCCCCTTTAATATACGGAATTTGATTGAATAGCCGATCGTCATGATTTTATCTCCCCGAATAACGAAAACAATTATTTCCTCTCAACAATGCCTATAATGACGTAAAAAGTCATTACGTCGAGTAAGAACAATGAGCAGACTCCGAAGACATAGGGCTGTCGAAATAATGGCAAATCGATAAACAACAGGCATCCAAGTGAATATCAGTCACGGACAACAATAGAATTTAATCGGTGGTGCACGAAGGGAGTCCTGTAGTGTACGCATGGCACCAGGACGCTCGACCGACGTTCATTTCAATCGGTCATTGGCAAGCTCGGTACCCAACGTTATTCCTCCGCGTAAACGCGATGCAACGCAACACAGTTCGCAATTGTAGTGCATAGGATGTATGGTAACGGAGTTCAATGTATGGGAACATAGCGCTAAAATCGAACAATGCGTATCGCGTCGAGCTAACACGACGAAACATCGACGTATGTACAGTTGCAATGGACGAGTCGAGTGGCTGGTTGTGGATAGGAGGTGCGTGTATATATGAGGTATTCCACGAGAAGTGAGACAGATTTTGTCCAAAGTTCCACGAGCGTGACATCTATCGAGAATACTGATTCAATAATTGTTTATCCATCTTGAGATCCGAGTCAAAAATATCGGAAAACCTCTATTTCATAGCTTCAACTCCGTATATCGATGTCGAACGGGCAAAAACAAAATCTGTTCAGTACTTTTTGTAACTATGAAAATACGCTTTCAACGAAGCTACCAGAATAGTAATTATATTTACAAAAAAAGAAAATATCTAGAACCCCAAAATTACATTTTTGTCGCTGTTTTTTTGTTTTCGGTCCTCAGGGTCTAGTTTATGTACTTGAAAAATTTACTGAACGTAGTTTAATGGATTAAAAAAGCACGACAAGCCTTTCAGCTTGCTTTTACTTTTGTTCGTTTTGTTTGTATCGCTCAGATATCCGGATAGGTTCGTAGATTCATTGAACCAATATTCAGATTTGAAGTATCAGATCCACTAGATCCGGACAGTTCGAGTAGTCAATAAAGTTTAAGCACTCTAAAAAATCACTAGTCATACTTTGATTTTATCCGATCGACCCTAAGATCTGTGCTGTTGAAGTACACTGAAGCACACTCGTGCTTCAAGTGGGATAAAAAATTAATAGGAACCTATAACTGTAAGAGGCTGTATCATATTAAGGAACGAGATTCTCGATAGGAGACAGGTTCCGTGAACCTTCGGCCAAAATCTGTCCCACTTGCCGTGAAATACCCTATGTATGTATATAAATATATATATATAGGTCGGTATAGATCCACGAGCTACGAGTGCATATATAGATAGAGGTTATTCTAACAGGCGAAGGGAGGTATAGTGGCAAAAGGTAGATCCTGCATGTATATCGAGTTAGAGGTCTCGCGTTACGTTTCGCCTCTAGCTCGAAATTACTCGGCCTTGCAGCTTCAGGACGACTATACAGCTATAGTATCGGGAAAACCATAAACCCCACCAGCCGGCAACCATAAAATGAATCCTCCGTTGGTTCCAAGTGCCTATAGTGCCGTACGTGTCGCCTGGCTTTTCGCCTCTCTCGCTTTCCATCTTTCTGCACATTGGGTGTAACATGTGCGTGATGGTGTATCGTGAAGCGAGCCATATAGATTCTCGTGGCCAGCGGTGTGCGTACACATCGGCTTCGCACCTATGCCTTCTAAATATCTATAGACGATATATGGAACATTTCATGTTTATTCGACCAGCATGATCATCTTCGATGTAATCCATCATTTTTTAAATTGTCCGCCAGAGTTAATGACGGTAATACCATATTTTTTTCTTAGGTTTTTGTCGTATGTTTTTCTGTATTGGCTTTGTGCAAATTGCCACAAAGCAGCCTAAAGTCGGCCGAGGTTGGGCCAAAGTTCTTCGTCAGAACAGATCCAAGTTTGGTTTTAGAAAAGTGGATCAGTGTCGGGACGGTCGTTAATATTAAAGTTTGCTCGCTGGAAGTAAGACGAACATTTAAAATAGTCTCGCCTGGCAAATTTAAAAAAAAATCATACGTTAAATGAGATAAAGCAAAAAAAAAGTGGAACATACTGCGTTCTTTCCAGTGAATAACGAGACGAAAATGAACCACATCGAAGATAATGAGAATGAAATTAGCATGGAATGTCCACTATACTTTAGTAGTAGGCGAAGGTGCGGAACCGCGTACACTACATACTCTATGTATCACTCTAAACCAGATATCTATAGCCGAGTCTACTCTCTGTTATATATGCCAAAGCTCTCTTTCACTGTATGTGAAGCACATGGAAGAGCGTGTACTCTACACAGTGGTTGCACACACGTACAAAGCAACATACTCGGTTATTGGAGCGTCTACCGCAGAAGCGTGTATAGGTGTATAGGAAATCGATCGGTTTTTGGATATAGCGACACACACACACACACACACACACACACACACACACTGTCGGATGTGTGGGAGATAGTGCGTTCTCTCTCGGTTGAGCTTCGGCGGTCCCCACGGCTTCCGTTCGTTCGCTCGGCTGCCTATACTGGTCCTCTCGCCTCGCCGGACGGCACAACCGCAATGGTCACATCCATTGGTACAGCCAACGGGCGCAGGCATATGCTTCAAGACCACTTGCCAGGTTGCTACGCGCAACACACGCTTCTATGGATTCGATATAATGAGAATGAATTTCTCGAGTGTGCATCGACTCGATTTTTCAATCGTGCCTGCGAGACCAGTTGAGCATTCGAGGCTTCGCCGATGTTTCGTTATTTCGAAGCTTTAGCCGAAGCAATCAATCTCTTTAGCCAATTGAATTGAGGCCCTCGGAATCAACTGTAATGGAAAATACTTATTGTTATTACTCTTGAAAATATAAAGAGTGCAATGTCATGGAAAAAATGATTTTTGTATTAAAAAAAATAAATAAATAAAAAGAATACATTGGTTTAAAAAAATTCTACAACGAATTGTCGTTGTATGAATTGTGAAAAAACGAAAAGATTTGAAAAGTGTCATTGATACGGGATTTTTTTTTTAAACCACGCTTTTGGACCAGTACACCATTATTGAAGCTTTCGACGATGCTTCGGATAGATTGAAAAAAAAAAATGAATAAAATGTTATTGATTCGTCGATGCTCTTGGAAAAGTCCTCACCGAAAAAAACTGATGGGATTGGAATTGCATAAAACACTTATGGCCATATCTCGTCATAAAGGTTTCACTGGTATTTTTGCGATTTCTTTAGGATTTTTATCCGTAAGGACGAAAGTAAAAAATTATTATTTATAAAAAAAAAACGTATATTTTTTTTATAAGTAAACAAAATTATGTGAAAAATGCCAAGCGATGTTTGCAACGATGAACTCATGATGCAAACGAAATTCCTGGATACGAACTAAAAAAATTATTTTTATATTTAAAATATATATATTTAAAAAAATACACATTGAAAATCGATTTTTTTATCGGGCTTACGAACAGTTGAGTATATAGAGCGTTTCGTTATTTCCTGTTAGAACCGAATTTATTTCTCCAAGCGATAGATTTACACGCACCAAAAAGCAATTATTACTATTTGTATTAAAAAATGTGAAGGCCGTTACATGGATTCCAGGAAAAAAAAAGTGTGTTTTTTTATTTACTTTATTGGCAAATAAAAATTGCATAAAAAATATATATCCCATACGAGTCACGTATTTGTAACGGTGTTCATCATTTTAAAACGTCCGCAGGTCCGAATATTAAAAAAAAAAACGTTGTGGATCGAGATACATTTTTTAAAAAATAGGGAATATAAAAAAAATATTGAAACGTTTTTCAATCGAGCGTGTCATGCTAGTGGGGCATTAGGGGTTTCAACGCTGTTACATTATTTCGAACTTTGGTCTATTTTTTTTTTTTATTTAGAAAACAGAAGATGGAACTTCTTTTATGTTACATATGTATGTGAGGATTTCTTTAAATATTTAGAACACTGTAACGAAAACCTAATGACATGGGATTTTTTAATACTGTTTACCAATAAAAACATGCGTTTTGCCTAAAATCGATAGAGCCCCTATTTATTAAGTATGAAAATTAAGTAAGATAACTTGTTAAGTTATGAAAATCTTAATAAATTATAATACATGTGATGTTTTATTCAACTTATGAGTTGACAAAGTTATCCACTGTAACTTCTTCTGCTTTACCATGCACAAGTGTATAATCGTGCAACTCTGATGGAATGAAAAATTAAAGCTGTTGCTTCTTCATAAAGAAAGCTTTGCCACTGTAAAAAAAAAAAAAAAAAAGAAAGGGTAAACAAACAAAATTGGTTAACATTCTTCCCCATAGTGGTGGCTTTGTGAAAGGTGAAAAATAATGATGATGCAAATGTTCAAGACTCTACTTTGCATGCTATTTATTTTTCTTTATTTGCAATTTTTAACACGTACGCTGTCTCCCGACTCGTCTCACGAGGCAAACTTGCGATGTTTTCGCAGCGGTAGTTTCTCTTGCACTGGCCATATACCCCCGTGAGATCCCCTCTTGCATTATATAATAGTCTTGGCCGTCTATACTCCCGCGGGAAAAACCGTTCTTGAATATAAAGTGCCATTGAAGGACTGTCGACTTTCTTGAGGTCGCAAAGTTCTGTATACCGTCATAATTTCCTCAGAATCTACTTATTATTTCATAGTCTTCGAGTTATCTTTGCATGGAGTGCCATAAGCCCGACTGTAAAATACAAAATTTCGCCTAGACTCTCGGAGAATTTCTTTAATGATCGTTGAAGTGAAAATTGATAAGCACCGTGTCGAATAGACACGACGAGGAAAAAAGTGATTATCTTATAAAGTGTTGAATAGTGAATATAACATATTATCACTTTTATTTTTTACGTTTGACTGAACATCGAAACTGCCAGTGCATTCAAGAGCAATGGTAGAACGTCGCAAGGGAAAACAACATTTCTATCGTTCTGATAAATAAAATTTATATAAACAGTTTATTGAAAATAAAAAAAGCTTTTTTCCCATAAAAACACTTTTACGAATGTCACGAAAATAAAAGTAATGGATAAAATCATAGGGCACCGTTTTTTTAATATTTTTCATTATTTTATATGAAATTTATAAACGAATCTGTGCAGAAAATATATTTTTTTATTATAAATAAAATATTTATTTTTTTATATTTTAAATATATTTTTTATTGTAAATAAAATATTTATTTTCTTACAAATATTCTGAAAAATGGCTCAAATGTCATCATTCCGAAACCGTTTTGTCAATTATTTCCAAATGCAATACGAACTAAATTTCGACGTAACTTTTGAACAAAAAAGAAGAATCAAACACTTATAAAGTTTTAACGAGACAATCAATTCGAATTACATTTTGCAGCGATGAAAGGGTTGTAAAGGCTTCTTTAGCGTGCCAAATTTCAGAGAGATTGTCTAAGCCATTCTCAAGTTATCGGAGATTCAATTTTTTCACCCAAGACACACACACACACACAAACACCGGTCATTTTTTCTAGGCAACTTCTTCCGACGTTTCTCGCGACAAAAAAAAAAGTATATTTTACTAAAAATGAAAATATTTATTTTCATGAAATAAAATATTTATTTTAATTAGAATAAAAAAAATTGTCAAAATCCTTATGAAACAGATAATCATCACGTGAAGTAAGTCGCTCGTCTTCTAGTAAGACTAAACAGAAAAAAAAATGGATTTAGAAAGCAGGCGGGGGAATCGTATATCTCAAGACACGAGTGAAAGGGGTTGGAAATGTAAGAAGAAGGAACAGGAGAAAGCCGATAAGGCCAGTAGCAATGCCGTTAGCTGAGTACACATAGTTGACGCAATGAAGCGAATGGCTCGGTCTAACCCACTTGTTTGCGTGCAGCATGCCTAAATGGAATAGGTTTAACCGATAGGATAAAGCAAATCCATTTAGTCGTGTCCGGAGTGGGTGGTTGGTGGAGGTGGATAGAGGGTAGCGAGCTGGGAAGCAACAACAGCAGCATATACTACGTCGTCGATCGGCTCCCTTGCACCTAACAGCTCAAACTCTGCCACACTAGTACAACGCTGCATTGTTTCTTGACGAGCGGATACAATACTCTAGCAACCATAATATCAGCCTGGCACGATTGGACCCTCAACCATCGAATCCACCGCACTATGCTTCTATACTATGCGAACTCGTTACCGCGTTATCCACCGGCTATTACTCATTCTCCTACTATAACTCGAATGCCAATAATTAATCTCTCTTTCGTAATGAAATTAACTTATTCTACAACTGCTTCCAGTCTACAATGATTAAATTACGAATGCACTGGAAATGTCGTCGGATTGATATTCCGAAGCCATCACTTTTTCGTGATATCAAATTTGTTTTATTATTTATACTGTATTATTACTGCTAACATGTTCATTATGAAAATGATTTTTTTTTTTTCAGATGTTTTTATGCATGAATTTTTATGGTATACCGAATTTAATGTTTACCTACGAGGTATAATTAATAAAGAGTATTAAGCAAATTGAACAAGATAAAAAATCTGTTTAATTTGTAGAGTACAAAAGAAATGTAATATTACTTTGTAAATGTGCATTTATAAAGTACATCCTGATTCATGCATGAAAAATTCTTATAAAGTCTATTAATGTTTCCAATGTTTGTTGATTTTCTATCAATTGCCTAGTGTAGTTTGTTATTGAATCAATTTTTTGTTTTGTCCATCAGCTGAAAGAAATTTCAACACATTAATAAAATATGTAGAAGTTGCTATAAAATTCAAAAGAAAAGGTGGAGCACTTGCAATTTTTTTTGTTTAATTTCGACTCAAGCAAACGCTGAAAATACTTGAAGTAAAACTCTGTTAAACCACGAACATAAAAGAATTTAATTTTCCTTCAAATCAAAATTTAACTTTTTATTAAAATATCGGTGGGTGGGGCTGTAAATATTTTCTTATGTGCATTGTTACTTTCGGAGAATTTTATTTTAAGAATTTGTCATTGTTCCAAAAAAGAAAGAAAATCAAAATAATTCTCTGCAATACAAAAAAAAAAAATTATTCCCCAGCGAAATCCGAACATTTTTTTAATTCTCTGATGTATTACCATATTTTTCTTCCACATGTGGACACCGCCTTTTCAAGCACATTTAAAAAAAAAAAAGTTCAAAGACCTAATATTGATTTAGAGAAAGACAAAAATTAATTCCCAATTAGGCATTAACATCGTCAATCTAATTTATGCGTCGATTAGTTGACGGAGCGATGATTATTGCGCGAATATCAAAGGCTATAAAATATAATTGGAATCGATATTGGTTGGCTAATTAACGGAAAATTTGATGGAGTATCCTTGACATATGTTGAGCAGAAATTTTCGTGGTAAAACGGTTGAGCGTAGAATTGAGGATGTCACGAAATTCCATGGGTTACCGAGGAAATACTACGGTACGATAACACTGGCGACGGTGATGCAGTATGTATATGACGATTTCCATAAGGTTGAGGGATAAAAAGCTTTGAAAGCCCAGGAGGGACCGCCGCAGAGATAGCGTCGTATTCAGGATGCTTCCATATCTCAATCTCGGGCGTCTGTTAGTCACGAATAGCCCCGGCTCTTATCTCGTGGAATTGAGGCAAATGCGTTTAAACCGTAGCGGTTGGTCCGGCTGGGCTTGGCTCTCGGTGGCCTCCTTGCTGGAAACGACGCCAGTCGTAAGGTCTCGTCGTGAACGAATGAGTTCTTCTGATAGCTTTCCTACTGCAGAAGATCGCATTGTTTCTCTTGTTTCAACGAACTTTTCCGTTGCTCTTTGTCCTTTTTATCTTCCCATAAGTGATATTATTATATTTACTTAGGTGATATCCGTGTATAATTATATTGTAATTTTTCTAAACTTGTTGTTATTACGCTTGATAAGACAAAAATCATAGTTGCCACATCGTATACTCTAGTTTATGTACCACCCTCTCTGTATTGTGCTTGACGTTGCCTATATATTTGTCCCTCAAGTGTAATCTCCAAACCAGCATCCACCCCTGAACTATATATTTCGTGGTGGGGGCCAATAAATTACCCAATCTAACTTTCGGAGCTCTCATTCTGTTCATGAGATGAGATTCCGTCGTCCTCGAATAGGATTTTTCTCTACCATCGCGCGGACATGCAAATTTTTTGTTTTCCGTTTCATGAATTTCAGTATTATATTTGTGCAAATTTTGCCGTATTAAAAATCGTGTTTGACAATGAATTTGTCATGAACTTGTAATCAAATTTTCGGAAGTCTGCTTAAATTATTTTTATACTCTTGAAAATGTTCAGAGATTAATGAAAAAAGAATGTAATGTAATCTGATATCGCATTTCTAAACAAGATTAACATCTTGGGAAAAACCTATAAGAGAAGTTCCACTCCTAAGGGTGTGATATGAGGATGATGTTGAACAACTTTGAAATTTTCATAAAGGTAGCCGTGTGAAAAATGGGAAATAGTGAGAAAAGCGATTTTCAGAGTTCTACTTTGTATGAGTTTATTTAAAAAAAAGGTAGAGACTGAAGTTTAACGGCACTTAAGAGTTGACGAAGTAGAATGTTTCAAAGGGCTCTAAAATTTGATTTCTTCAATATGTTTTAACGAAAACTGTAGGCAATAAAAAAAATTTATGGTATAACGCTTTTTAGATCAATTGCTTAATTGATAGGCTTTCCACTTTGCCAGCTATCGCGATGTTGAATAAAACATTCAATGTTCTATCAAATTCGCACGTTTCCATCGATTCTTGTCAAAGTTTGTATAAAAACTATCTCAACTTTATCATGTATTCGCGCAAAGTTTTAGCTTCATTCCTCAAACTTTCTCAGCATTGTAGCACCAACACATTAGAAAATTCAAAGTCTCAGAAATATGCATATGTCTTTATAAACTCGACACACATTAAATACCAATCTTTCTTGAAAATCACTTTATTTGTGTAGTATTATTAAACCTGATATGTCAAAATTTGCACACGCACACACCTTTTTAAAAGTAATTTCCTACAAGTTTTGTTATATTAAGTACAGTATTAAAACCGAACAAAAAAAATAGCATCACAAAGACATTTTGATCCTCAAAAACTGATTCAAATCTGTACTCAGTCTGCGTCGAGGCAATTTATATCTCAATATTTTTAATTGCCAAGCTAGTCATTGAAAGCTTTATCAGCTCTCTATTTTCCCAGCTTACACGGCCTGTTACCGAATTATCGAATCAAAAAAAAAACCCCGAGCCTTTGAATGATTTTTCACCCCGTCGTTAAAACACATCGTTAAAAAACCCACCAATACCAAACGGCTTGATATATACTGATTCAATACACATCAATGCATTTGTTCTTCACTATTGCTAAATACCAAGCTAGCGATTTAAAAAAAAAGGTTCGGCTCTCTTTTTCCAGTTTACCAGAGCCTGCAATTAAAACCCACAAAAAAATTGACGATACCCTTTAACGACACACTTTTTTATTCTTTCCACTTCCGTTAAACCACGTAATAAGACCTCGAATCCGCTAGGACGTATTGTGCGAAACAACACAGTGCTTAATAGAAGCAATAATAATGTTTCCACCAGATTCACCATACAGGCAAAGTTTATTCAGCTGGTATTATAATATACTATCTTGAAAGTGTTGGCAATTCTCTCGCATCGCGACTGATTTGGCCTTGATATACAGAGCCAATATACATCAATGCATTTTGTTTCCCACTATTCCTAAATGTCAAGGTAGCGATTCAAATCAATTTTGGCTCTCTTTATCCAGCTTACCAAAGCCTGCTATGAAATACCACGAAAAAAAATAAAATAAACGGGCCTTTCAACTCTTTATTTCTTTTACCGCCGTTAAAACACATAATAAGACCTCGAATCCGTGAGGACGCTTTGTGCCAAAAAGCACAGTGCTTAATAAAAGCAATGGTCATGTTTCCACCAGATTCACCGTATAGGTAAAGTCTGTGCAGCTGGTTTTATAGTATACTATCTCGAAAGAGAGTTGGCATTTCTCTCGTGCTCATTCAGGGGGCCCCTTTCTGCCATATCCTTTCGGGCTGTACACGCTCTGCACTCCATCCCCCAAAAGCTCCCTTCTCCTTCCCTCTTTCAGCAAGCGTGGTGACACAGTATATTGACTGAGGGTGGATTGTGCGCCCCGACTGATTTGGCGCGGCTGCGCAAATCTGGGCTCTTTCCTCCCGTTGCTGTTGCTGCTGCCAGTGGTAGTGGTGGTTCGGGGGGATGGTACCCCACTATATGTACCCCTGTCGCAAGCCCCTCCGGTACTTACCACGTAGATTCCGGCTGACGCCTGCCGCCGACGCCGGCGCCGACGCCAACCCCCATAGTTGGACCACCACCGGAGGATAGAGGGACCAGAGAGACGAGCAGAAGAGCATAGCACAGCCGGGCTCGCCGTCGCGTCGACCTCGCTCGCTTTCTCTTTCTCTGTCTCTCTCTCTCTCTCTGTAACGCTTTCGTTCTTGGTCGCGAATAATACCGCGATAAAAACATGTCGATGACAGTCGATGTCGCGGAGCCACCAATACCAGTGTACCTCGAGTACCAGACGCCTCGGTAGTTTCCTCCGAACCCGGGAGTTGTTGGACCAGCATCCCGGATGCATTCTACTCCACTTCTGCTCCTGGATAATATATATGCATTAAATAATATATATATATACATATATATATATACTAGTATGAATTTTATGGTGTCATTGTGTGTCACAGCTCGATAAATTTTTTTCCAAAGAGAGAAGCACAAGCACAAAAAGACGCTAATATTGATATATAAGTGTCGTTAATAATTTAGCTGAGCCAGTGCAATCGCACCTTGGAAATCGTTCAAACGTCTTCTGGAGGATCAACGATATAATAATAACACAAAAACATAACGAATAAATAGCTTGTCTTGTAAAGCTACTTGCAAAAGTGATGAACGTGCTTTAATGGTTGATCCGCTTAAACTATTCTGGGTTATAACCAACAGCACCTATCTGGGTATGTTATGAATCTTTATGGTCTTCGTGAAAAGGGCTGCAGCACATATTTTATGAAATATAAACAATGACTAGAAAAATAATACCCTTTACATTAACAGTTTAGTAGAATAAAAATGTCTACACCACTTTTCAAATTTCAAATGTTACTACGGATATTAAAGTGTCGATGAAAAAAGTTTTTAACTTTAACTGTTTAAAAAATTAATATTTTATACGATACGTATTTTTGTTTTCGCTTTAAAAAAAATCTGCTACTTATCTCGTAATTTCGTTTTATTAATCCATGTGACAGTTGGAACGCGAGACGATAGTAATTTGTGTGGGGAAAATAGGCATTGTCTGTGGTCGTGAAGCAACTCAACAGGTAATGAGTAATGAAATAGCAGAGGAATGGTCCATTCGACATTGTCTAGCTGTGTAGAAGCCGCGTTGTAATTTATGAGCTTACCGAGATTGAAGATCCGTCGGCTTGCGGGAGTTTGTAATCCGCGGTGGTCCTACGTCGAGTCAACCGAATAATTTTGTATACGTTGACTATAGAATGCCCCGTTTAATTATTAGAGCGTGCCTCTTGCTCGGCAGGCTCTCTGCACCTTCGAGTGGAAAGCCACTTACTTTCGTAATTAAATCCCTTTGTACGTGCCCGTATACCTTTGGGCACCGAGCTAAATTTGCCTCTTTGGCCCTGTAATTTAATGTCCTCGTTACCGTTGTCGTAGAACGACTTATTCCAAAATGATGCGGAATAGTACATACTTACCTGGGTCGCGGACTCTTCAACGAGCATCTCTTCCACTTAATGTACTTTCTACGTCATTACTGTTAGGTAGTACATCAATGAAACAGTTACGTTTAATAGTATTCTCAAAATACTTACATAAATTTCGGCTATGATGACTAAATTAATAACTCCACTGGTGGTTACACAAAAGTGAAAAATTAAAATTCCCATTTTACTCCTGATCTGTCTATCCAAATTTTGCAGGGATGACCCTTTGGATAATTGCAAGAAAAAAAAGCTTTCATCCCCTTTATAAAGTTTCTTCTGTTAGTTGAAAAACCCTATTCACAGATGTGACAGTATTCTGATAGAGGAAACTGGAAACTGTCAGGTGAAATGCAAAGAGAAAAGAAAAATGTGTAGAGAAGGATCCTAATTTGTTATCCGACACTGATGATTCACTTATAAAAGTTTTGTTTTGAGACGACGGGCGTGGCGATTGGATTTTGAAGCGGGACAGCTGAATAGGGAACTTATTGCAAAGACGAAAATTTGTTTTATTATTGAAAAAGGTACAAAGTAGAAGGTGCAAGCTTTCCTCATTTTTTGGTCTGGCGTACACAGCCTCCTTGCTGAAAAAGTGCAATCAATTATAATTACCTCGTAGAGAGGATGCTTTGTGTTCTGCACGCCAAAAAGAATGAGGAAATGTTCAAGGTTCTTCTTTACACTTTTCTCAAACACTTGAAGACACAGTTCTTGCTTACTTTTTAGAAACTTATGGTCAGTCTTTAAAATTTAGAGAAGTAACAAAATCAACAGAGGCATTCGGTTTGCGAAAGTAATTGCTAAATAAAATACTCTACCGGTGGTCGCACTTAGTAATCAATTAAAATGACTCCCGATCCGACTATCTAAATTTTACAGTGAGGATCATGTGGATAAATACAAGAAAAAAAGCTTTCGTCCACTTTATAAAGTTTGACCTGTTAGATAGAGGAAAAACTTCGAAAAAAAAACTTATATTTTCCGTACATTTAATTGTGTATATTTTGGGCGTCAATAGAGCAAAAATAAAATCTGAACAGCCTTTTTTTCCTAAATTTTTCGCTTCTAATTTAACCTTATTTAGATGATTTTTGTATAATTCTATTTGTGTTAGAGGTGGAGGTGATTTTCTGTCAGGATGAACGAGAGGCAAATATTGTATCTATCAATCGTTTTTAATGAATTTTATTCGCAAGGGATATTTTCATACAAACGCGATAAAATGTGTTTAATGATAATTGCCCCCTGAAAAATTATTTTCCGGAGATCTGCAAAAATACGTCAACTTACTGCTGTAGTAACGTGTAACATATTTTTTCGAAATTTTTCGGCTCGAATTTAACCGCAAAAAGTCGATTTTTGTGTCACTTATTTTCTGATGTAATATTATTAAAAACGGTGTAGGACACCTGGGATACCTTCATTGTAAGAAATAATGGCCCTTTAATTAATCATAAGTAATAAAAGTGTTCACAGGAATTTTTCAATGGGCGACTTCGAGATGGTGGTTTAGAGAAATGCCTTCACCACTCTCGGGGATAAATGTTGCATCGTATACATTTAATGTCAGTTTCAGGGACGAGCTTGTTTGCTCCGCGAAAAACAAGTTTCACGTATCCGTAATTCAGTGTGTCGTGTGCACGCGTGCGGCTTCTCCGTTCATTATTTATCGCGCTGTAAGTAGGATGAATACTGGCGCAATGCTCCAAAACCTCTCTTACTCTCTTGGTGAATAAATAGTTTAAAGCTCATGGAGAACCCCCTCGCGTATATACACCACCACACCGCCGACAGTGTGTCTGACGCTTTACTTCGCTGCATCTACTCCCTCCTGTTTATGCCACTAGCTCCTGCAACTTGTTTGCCAACGCCAAGCCAATTCACTGACAGTATCGCAGATAATTCGTTGTTCCAACCTCAATGTAGCAGCCGCAAGGCTAATGAGAATAGCCAAGGGGAGAAGTCGTTTGTTATCGTCAAGATAACACTTTTTTTTTCGAGCCAAATGTTTCGACGATCCTTGATATATGTAAAGCAGATTATACAGTTATGAATTTACTGAACTTAGTGAAATAAAACTGCGTAAAAATATATCGGTGGATTTATTGCCGTAAATTGAGTTACACTTATGTAAATTCATTGTTATATTTTTTTCTATGAAATGTCTAGAATCTTAGAAAAAGTTGGCAAGATGGACGGCAATTTCGCTCCAGAGTTACAGCTCGCCAATTTTTTCTAAGAACCTAGATATTTCAAAGAATAAAATGTGAAAATTTCAGCTAAATCGAAAATGCCGTTTCGGAGGAAAAAAAGTGGCAACTTTATTTTATTGAAAAATAGCATAAAATGAAATCGGAGAATTTTACAAAAAATGATGTTGGAAAGTACGCTGAAAATTCAAAATTTGATGTTGTTATGTTTTTTTTTGTGTGAGCCGTAGTATTGGCGTTAAAAAATAAACAATGATTATTTTCAGAAATTTTTAATAGCTGGAATATGCAACAAAAAATGTGAAAAAATTCCTACGTTTTTTCTTCAACCAGACCAACATCCTGAATAAATTTGAGGACGTTTTGTGGACATGAAAAATTGGGGTGGCCAATTTGACGTGTTTTACCTCATATATTAAAGAGAGTATAATTCAGTGCACATAAGCTTTCTCGTTGCTTATAAAGTTAATGGAATTTCAATATTTTACTCAGCCAAACTTGGAATACTACATTGGGAATATTACATTTGAACTTCATTACTATTCTGTACTATAAGCTACTGGGTTGTTGTATTGTAAAATTGAAATGACGCTCAACTCAGTACCTAAAGCCTTTACCGAGTTTCGCCAGCTATACGTATTCCCTGCTTTTGTCCACATTCGCTGCGTTCACGGTTGAACCATTCAAGAGATTACGCTTTAAATTTTTATAAAGAACTTCACAGAATAAGTCGTTACAGTGCCTCAATGATGTCGATGCATCTATCCTAAACATTGATCTTTAAGCTATAGCTATGATTGAAAAGATTTACTTGAAATTTTACTAAATTTCTAAACATATTGTTTAAATCCAAAAAAGTAAGTTTATAATAAATTCTCGTGGACGCGGAATATGAAATAAATTCTTAGTTAGTGGAACCGTCCGAAACATGTTTTATTCTGCTAATCCAAATACTGTTAGAGAAACCAAAAGCTTTGTTAACCCAACTAAATATTTGTTTGGCACATTTAAATTTTTTTTATTTTCAACAAACATCACTACCGCAAAGTACTTGCGGAAAACATCTCGATTAAGAACATTTGCAAATTTAAATCACCGAAAATTTTAACTGCAACACTTTTATATTAAACATCCGAGTTTCCGGAATTTTTATTTTTAACTACTTCAATTTTTCATCTCACTTGTATGTTAAGTTTAATGTATCAGTTTATGTATAAAACCTTTCAGTATACCTGTAATGGAAGCGAGCAGTTATTGCTTAAACGATAATATTTACAACTCTTTTAAAAAATGACACTTCTATTTTATGTAAACTATTTAAAAACAATTTCCTTATAATTCTGACTTTTTTAAAGGTTAAAAAGTTTAGTACAGAAAGTTTAAGAACAGATTCTTAATAGGAGCCTTAAAAAAATGTACTAAAATGAAAGTTCCATATTTGTAAGAAATTTAAAAAAAACATATGTACGCGGAACTTGAATCAATTTTAATTCATTTGACATTCTGAGTTCGTCTAACGTGTAAAAAAAAATGATAACCGCCCACTTTTTTAAGCGTTAAGTAAAAAAAAAGTCTATAGTCATCTTTTGTAATGAACGTGATTCATGTTGGCCCATTTCGTACGAACGCGAAAACATCCGGTCGTGCATCTAATTTTCTTTTTTCACCTCTCATTCAACGTTTTCCCAAAAAAAAAAAAAAAGAAAAAAAATATGAAAAAGCGAGAGAGCCGTGAGGGACACGGGCGGAATGAACGAGAAGGCGAGATTTTTCAAATGAGCACAGAGCCAAAGTTAGCCGTGAGGATTTGGAGGGAAACGGTGGAAAAGGAGGTCGGCATTGAATCGGGCCAACTAATAAGTTGGAACGAAGGATGGGTGGGGTTTTAAAGCCGTCGTTGGTCTCCTCGATCCGCGCAATATTCGCGGTCCTGACGCGCCCTCCTTCATGCACTTATACCCAGAACCCGGTAATGTTCTCGAACAGAAACGTACCAATGCTTATACGTGTAGATCGTATGTACGCCCCTAGTGAAACTCAAGTAATGCGCGTTGAAAACGTTTCGTTCGGATCGTCACTAACATATTCGCGTATACGTTTATCCATACTTGAGGTATACACTTCAATGCCGATATTCGCATATATATAAAACACGCCCATAAATTTCGACACCCGAGTTTACAATCTCAGCGAGCAAAAAATAGTGTCTCTCTTGCAGAGACAACTCTGAACAATTTGTCGATAGCGCATAAAATTAAGCTGTGAAAACTTTTGTCAAAAAAATTAGCGTTTTTTTTGTTTTGTTTCTTTTTTGGATCAAGCTGTCAGCTTGAACGATTTCTCGATAGCTTGTTATTCTCAAGCGGTATAATCCAATACTTTATATGCGCATAGCATTAAAGCCATGTTATAAAATATAACGAGAACCCGGATGGTACTGAGGCTGCGACGGCCAATGCGAGTTGGGGGTGACTGGGGCTAGTTGAGTCTCGTTTTACTTTTAATGTATGTTTTTGTTACTTGTCTCAGTATATTGGGTTAAAAACAACGTTTTTTTTTTTTGTGTACTTCGTAAGTTATCATAATCTGTAAATCTTCTTTCTCAATCAGCACTATCCTAACTTTTCCGAAGCGGAGAAAGTTGGGAAAAGATAAAAAAATGTTATACAATGTGGACATGAGATTAAAGAAATCTCTGCGAAATATGTTTTGAAGAAGAAGAAAATTAATTGTTAGAGAAACCAAAGTTGCTAATGAAAAAATTGCTTTATAGTCGCTTCTTGAAACATCATTTATTACGATTAGAAAAACAATTGATTTTTCAAAGCAAAATTCTATATGCAATTCTATAAGTTAGAAAAAGACAGCTAATGAAAACACCAATTGTTACGAAAGATTATTCATCACACTAGTCAAATCGGTGCTCAAATCTTACAAGCTTTTATTTAATTATTTAGTTGCTTATTATTTTTTTTTTAACTGAACGAAAAATCATTTCACACATTAGCATATATCAGTCGATTCTCTATTCAAATCGTATCTCCAAATATATTGACATATTAAAAATTAATATTGCATTCCAAGCCACCCTTCAGAATAGTCATTTAAACCACTGAAAATAGTAAAATCGCTTTAAAAAATTAAGCACCAACATGACTGCACTGTAAAAATCTTCATTATGAAAACTAATATAAATTTATTGAAAGTTTCAGTTATATATAAATGTGGTGTAAAGTTAATAAACGGTATATTAAATTCGTTAAAAAAACTCCCGCTTCATTTTAATATACTGTAGTATTTCAGTATAAAAATTGAGTAGACTGTCTTATTCATAAAAACTTCCGACAAAAGTATTTTAATTTCCCGAACGTATTTGACATTGATAGTCTGTTAATAGAATCTACTGAAAATTTACTGCATCGATACTGAAAGTTTTTATACGTAAACTAGTATAACAAATAAAAATACAAATGTCAAATTAAAAAAAAAATTAAGGTGCGTAACTTTGAAAATTTGTAAATTTAATACACAAGTACGGTAATTTCACAACAAACTTGTTTCATAAAATTAATATACAAAGTTTTCGAAAGAAAAACTTTCGGTGTGCTACAGTAAATTTACAAATATTTAAAACAGTGATTGTGTGAAGCGCTCAAAGCCACCCTCAACGAGCTTAACACTACTTGCTCCTGATTTAAATAGCCCCGGTTTCCCGTACAACTGGTGCGTTAACCGGTAGGTCACGTACGTACTACCAATACGCTATATATTTCTCGTCGAATTCACTCGAAACTCCCCGGCCATACGTTACCAAACGACCTGGCAACGTTATACCACTGTTATACCACTGTTTCTCCATCCCTCTTTTCCTCCCTCTCTGTACCCATGGGTTTTCTGACAATACGGCCCGTTTAACGTTACAACGCGTTACGTTTAATTCCCGACGTAATCGGAGTTTGCAACCCACACGTAACAACGTCATGCAGTACCACTTTTACATTGTTAATGTCATTTCTATAGCTTCACTATTGTCGTTGTATAATGCGTGGTTCTGCGTCCAACTGTGGCATATTACATCGGAGGAAAAACTGGCAGCCTATACGAACGTTTAACGATGCAAATAGTCCTTGTGAATTGCTGAGACTCTCCTCGACGACCAAGATTGCTGGGTTTATGCAAATTTCTTCCTTAAACGACCAATAACTGTGTCGCTTTATACGAGAACCCATTCTCCCTTGGAAATTCAAGCGCTGCGTAACCACTTAGATCCGCATATGTCCTTTGGCTTTCACTGTAAAAAGGAAAAAATAAAAAAGTCTGTGAAGTGGAAATAGAAGCGAGTGAAGAAGCAACGTGCAGCATATATTACTTCTTCATTATTTTACATCTTTTGCAAATCCACCGCTATAAATAATTATGTTGGTTTTTTTTTTGCTTCTTCATAGAGAAAATGTGGAAAATAATGAGAAAGTAATGTGCAAGGTAGTTGTACATTTTTGCTTACATACGGTTTACTCTATCTACTTATGAATAAGTGATGTTATTAAATTATAAATTGCATCAGTTTTGATATCCGTTATAAATCACAATCAAGCTCAATACCAATCAACTTTCTTTGTAACTTCATTTACTTGTAAATATTCATTTCTACAGCTTGATAACTGTACACGGCAGTGTATTTGCATCGTTTTTCATTAAAAAAAAAATTAAATTTTCATAAAATTTTAATGACTCTGCATGTTTTCATTAATTTCACCAATTCCCCAGATTATAACTGCTGTGCAGGCGTGCATCATTTTATCTTAATACCACAATCTGTTCTCGAGTTAAAAACGTTAAATCGAATGCAGTAATTTTTTAACAAAATGTAACATGTTTTTAATCGATTTGTCAGTTGCGGCTGAATGTCGTTTTCCATTTTCGGTTGACTGATAAATATAATTAAAAATTCATCATCTGGACGATGAGAGTGAAAAGAATTAACCTGCTCATTTCAAAACCAATTCGGTCAATTTGTTACCGTGTAAAACATTTTATTATCTCATACTGCATTATTTAAATGTAGCAAAAATTAAAATTAAAAAAAAAAACAAAACTTTAGATACATGACGTTCTGCCTCTCCCTCTCTTTTTTTTAAAGTCAAACCCTGAAATTAACAGATCCCTCAACTTGAGTAAATTCTAGGTGCTATTTATTTTATTTTTTTTTCATACTTCACTATGACTATTATATTATTTTGTTTTATTATCTTTTGTCATTTCTTTACTCACAAACACAAATGTATTATTTTATTTATTATTTTCTCACATGATTAATCTATAAAATATTCAATGAATCAATCTCTCTCTTTAATACATTGCTGGTCTAATAATAAAATATCTTCACAAATCCACAATCCAAATTTTAAAAACCTCTTTCATGACCATTAATATAATTTCTATAATTTGAGCAATGTCGTCGTACAACATGTGGTTTCACGCCGCGTTTCGGACTATTAAATGAACTAAAATTACCGTCGTTTGACGATGCAAATCATCCTGTTAATTACAAGCCTCTCTCTCTCTCTCTCTCTTTCTCTTCGTCATACAAGATTACAAGTTTCTCGAACATTATGCAAGTTTCTCTCTTAAACGACCAATCATTGTGTCGCTTATACAAGAATCATCCCCTAGGACTCGGGCACTCCGCGACCACTTATATATCTACGAGAGCCCTGCTGCTTTTATGATTCGATCCGTACGGGAGCGGCAACTTCCCCGAGTTACCGGATGGCTGAGAGTCGAAAGTAAAACCTCTGGCTCTAAGCTTCAGCCCCGTTGCACATAGCTCGGGGGCTTCTTCGTTGAGCCCCAGGAGCACGCGAGCGGCTTAATTAGCATTTCCATTTACGTTCTTAACGCGGTATGTAGAGTGCGTTACCTCCGGCCCGTCTTGCTAAAAAATGTAAATGTTTTCTCTCTGGGGTATCCTCGCTTCGAGCCTTCTCTCTACATTATGCTTTTTTGACATCATATTATTTTAATAATAATAATTATTATTATTATGCCTTTCATTATGCATAAAAAATATATATGTATTGAATAAATGAATAATATACATATTTTTCACGTTTTGTCACGGCTTTGAAAGCTCTTAAGTTTGTTCTTCATTTAGATGAAGTTGAAGTAGCCGCCACAAAATGAAGAAAAATATTCCATAAATAGGCAACAGAATGTTTGTTTAAAATTCAACAATAATCAGAAAATTATTACCGTTGCGCGGATTATTCGATACTTCTTCTTTCTGACTTATGCTTTAAATTCTTCACCTGAAGGAAGAACAAACTCAACAAGACGTCGTTCCAATTCTGTAGGAAATTAAAATTTCCAGTGAATTAAAAAGAAGAACAAAGTTCTAGTTCTAATTGATACAAAATTATAGTCTTCTGAAGAAGTGCTTTTTTATAAACGTACTTAACGAAGATCTATAATCCCCGTATTCATTAAAACATGAAGAAAAAAAATTAAATTTTATTAAAAAAAATATAACTCGGCCAAAAATAAGTGTATGAGTAGTTGTACTAAAAGTTCAAAAAATAAATTGTTACACGATTTGTATTTCTATATCGTTCACACATATAGTTTAATATCTCTTCTCTAAAATAATTCGTCAGCCACTCCAATACACGTATTTTTAGCCGAGCTGTATTTATTTTTATCTAAAAATAATTCTTTTTTCACACGTTAATCATATAAAAATGATAAAACTCTTTGAGCATCCTCTCAAAAAAATGTTGCAATGCTCGGTTTGAAAGAAGACTTTCTCTACCCCCAAAACTAAAGTTTTCAGTGGCGAGGGCGAAATAATAAAAAATATATATTCGTTTTCAACACACCCTAATGAATATGTTTCATTATGGATTCTTTGATAATTCGATGCTTCTTGTCTCCATATGACATTCAACGAAATACGATCGTGTTCCATTGGAAGACTTGCTCGCTGTTTGTTCTTGTACCACGGAGTGCCACTCAGGAATAGAACGGCGGAAAATGTTCCAGACGACAATACCCGACGTTGTTACTTGGCAAATAAAAAGGGGTGAACACTCGAGAGCTTGAGAGCCACTGAAAAAAAGACGGCGGAAGGTAATCAACGAGATAATGGGGGGAGACACTCCTGCTCCACGAAAAGGCGTGTATACCGCGAGTGCCAGTGGAAAATCCGTCGGTCGTCAGTCAGACCATTGTGCAGAACCAGAGTAGAGACAGACGACACCAGTTCTACGACGCTTTTTATATCCGTTCGTCACCTCTCACGGTATAACGCGCCTCTCTATACTACCACGTTTTTTTTTTCTTTCTTTCTTTCATTTTTTTTTCTCCCAACGAAATTTCCTCGTATAATTTTACTACTACCAGGCACGAATCACTGAGAGACACGGAAGCGAACCTGTGACAGCTTATCGAACAATTTATATCTGAAACAAGAGGCGAGAGGCATCGATATTCGTTTTAAAGAGATTTTTCAATACCCTTCGGTATGAATTTAACGACAAAAAAAAATCGGTAAATTCAATATCTGCGTAGGCGCTTGTTGGATGAATAATTTTTTTTTCTCTGAATTTTTTTTGTCTTTCGTCGAAATTTCAGTAAAAACTCCGGTCTATATACCGACAAATGTATTTGAATTTTCATTCTGATATCTATTGTTTTCGCAGTATAGAATTTGTTCGCTGGAGGATGCTAATGCGGCTTTCTTCGTATAATACTCGTCGCAGCTTTGTGGGAGGATTAATTTTATCTCACAGTCTTAAGACTGGACTGTAATGGTAAAATAAATAGACCGAATAGTAAAATATTCAGCGTTCTTTTTTACTGCGAGCATTTGTAAAACATTAGGGCGAGAGTGGAACAGTAGTATTTGGAAATTTTGGCAAGATATGAAAAATTAATGTGTGCTTAACAATAAAATCATCAAGTAAAATGTGAAATTTGTTTTGCTTACTTTGAAAAAGAAATTGCCGTTAAATTGCGGAAAAGTACTTTATTCGTATGAGCATTGAAGCTTTAAATATTTTCATGTCTATTATTATTGTAAATTTCTTGCATGAGGTAAACATTATTTTACAGCGTAAAAAGATACGAGGAGTCATGTAAAAATTGTAGTACACACCACTTTTGAATACGACTCCACAGAATGTTCGACAACCCTAGCGAATTCAACGACGGTATGAAAAACTCACTTTTAATTAGTTCCACAGACCGAAAATAAACCGCCAACGGCGGCCAAAATACAATGAACCATTTACACGACAAGTTCTCATTCGGCATGAATTTTTAACGGTCCGTTCCACGTATAAGAGAATTGTTAATTTTATGATAACATAACATCGTCGATTCGCAAAAGTTTGACGTGAGTTATTATGATTTTTACGAACAAGCGCGGCCCGAGCGAGTTTATATATCGCACGCGAAAAAAAGAAAAAAAAAAAAAAAAAAAATTCGGAAAAAAAAGTTTGTGGCGGTGGCAATCACGCTCGTTCAATTTGCCCGTTGGCAGAGACGAGACATTTATACGAAGCTACAGTCTAAAATTGCACGGCTCCGTGTCAAGGGAATGAAAAAATATAAAACCGTCGAAACGTTATAGAGATAAATTGGCGAAAAACAAAAAAAATTCAAATAAGACATAATTTCGAAAACACTTGACACATTTGTTACGGAGCAAAATAAATAAGTGTGCTTGAAAGTATATGAAGCTCAGAACAATACTTTTCAGATCTATCGACATCATTTTTCTTTTTTTTTAACAAAAAAATGTTTCTTAGTACTTTTAAAATTGTTTCTCTAATAGGCAAAATTTGCATGAAAATATCACAGCAATAGCTATGAAGATAATGTTTCTTCACCTCCATTCCAACAGTAAAATGAGAAGTACTTTACGAAAGAATCACCACAGACAAAAAAAAAACGAATTTCCGTGGACCAATTAAGAACGAGCAAAGTTTTTAACATTTGCATATGGTTTAATTATGATAATTTCAAGAGTTTAGAGACTTGTATTTTCCAAATATAGCGAAAAGAGTTTAATGATTTTTTTCGTTGATTTAAGCGCGACAACGTCCATCGCAGTTAATTGCATAGTTGAGATTGCATGTACCTATATGTACAAGATACACATTTCCCTCGATTTTGTTGAATTAACAATATCGGTGTGAGCGAAAAGCACAATCAGCGAACATGCTTCAATGGAGAATACAACGGCAATATATGTACATGTGGATACTATGTTGCTGTTGGAAACGAATTTCGTTCGCATTTCCAACGCGAGCTCTCAACAAAACACGGCATTCAGCGTAGAGAACATGAAAGGGTAAATAGCGTGAAGTACATAGGCGTTGGTCACAACGATATAAGCTCGCACAGTACACAGTAGCTGATGTAATATTTCGTATAACAAAGAGAGCCACTACGGTCACTTTGCAAACATTTGATGTCCCGATTCTTCAATGTGCAAATGTTTGAAGCTTTTCCAAGTATATCATCGTATGTTTTAGTAAATCTATTGGAGCTTCCTCGATTTTCTTTTATACGCAATTTCGAGTAACTTGTATGCCGATCAAGCACGATTGTAGACGTTTGTTTGCTGTTTTTTTTTTTCTTTTTGTGATTTCAAATATAAGAAAAATGATGAAGATATTTTTGTATGAGAAAAAGAATATTTGCAGTGAAATATTTTTCTTTTAGTAGAGTAAAGATTGATATTTTTGTCAATTCAATATATGTACATTTGGCTATATTGATTTTTATCAGAGTTACTTTTTGTGTTTCTAAAGAAAATCGAATAATTCTTTTGTTAAACTAGTTACCGATACTTTTACTTTTTGTCGAAATAGAAAAAAAACAGACGAGCCGGTCAAAAATAATATTTACTACTGCGTGAACTTTGAAAATTCGAAAAAAGCGGGTCTTGCTAAATTTTGAGTGAATATGTATCACAAACTTTTTATGTATATATTTATTGTGAGAAATCTAATATGCTTGCAAAGCCTAAACATGCAACGTCTTTTTCATTCCAATTTTTTATCTATCATCAACACTATAGTACGATTTTTACAGACTGATTTAACGAAAATACTTTACATTTAGATTTTAACCATTTTATATAAACCAAATGAAAGAAAATTGTGAATAATCATCAAACGTTTACTTGACGATTTCAAACGTTTTAATGAGCAATTTAGACTTGATTGCAGTTAAATAATAAGTAGAAAAAAAAACATAGAAGAGCCTTGCAAATTTAAAGAATTTCTGGTTGAATTTCTTGCCACAAACATTGTTGTTTATGACAAGGAAAAAAGAATTTGGTAAGCAGCTCAACCAAACAAAAACGATTTTTTTTAATCATCCAAATGTGAAATGTACAAAAAAAATGTTATCTATTTGATTTCAAGGACGCCAAACGTTTCTTTACAGAAGCAAATTTGTAATGTGGAATTAGAAAACGAGCAAACAAGTTTCCTTCCATCCAGAAACGTACACGCGACACCAATAAAAAACAAAAGGATAACATTTTCTTTGTAACCGATTGCGATATGTATCACCTCAAAGCTTCGCGCAAAGAGTAAGTATTGGGTGCTTTAATCTCAACAGTTAAAAACCGCGTCCAATGCCACAACATAAAGGACTGTAGACACTAATCGAACTTGCGCCATCAAAGGAGTTATATCGATAACTCTGCAATTTCTTGTGTACTCGCATCATCCGCAGGGAAAAGCAATCCAAACCCTCGAGTTCGGTCGCCCTCGGGCTATTTGCACGAAATTAGTTGCCAGTCTATTGACGTAGTTCTGTAGCACCTAGGTAAGCAGATAGTTTTTTTGTTTTTCTTCTTTTCACCGAGTGTTCCAACGATTTTGGCTTCGATTCATCGTACCCTTGATACCACAACGCTTGATCAAACAACTGTGATTTAGATTTATTGGCGCAGCGACTCCCACTGCCACTGCTTCTGGATTTAATGAAGTCCTCTCAAATCCAGTGGGCTCATCCGCCGTATATCATAATTTATCTGGGCAAACAGACTTTTATTTTTTTTTCTCCCCCGAGCATAAAGTATAGAAGTGAAGTGTGCAGCGGAGAGTCCGGACTACGTCAGAGCCAGAGCCACTACTTCCGCAACGCGCTAACCCCATTAAATTTAATGGCGTTTAGTGCGACCCCCATTGTGTTCGTCTTGCGGCAAACTGAGTTTATCGTTGCGGGCGCCAATTCGATTACGACCTATAGTCGTATATATTCCTGCCATATATATGTATGAGTGTGAACACACACACACACATACACACACTGACGACAGACATTCCTATTTTTCGAACTGTCCTTTGATCGTGATATCAAATTTGTTGTTCATTAATTGTATTGATATAAAAATATCAAAGCTACGGAATATAAATTTTCCGAAATTTTTTTCTCCGGTCTCAAGTGGGTTTTTTATAATATTATAATAAGAAACGAGTTTCTCAATAGTCATCCTAGTGGAATATCCCTGATATTCCTCCATCATGCATGCACTGCATTTTCATTAAATTCCTTTGAATTCACAGCATCGAGATGTACGTTTTTCCGAAGTTCCCAAAGAGACACAAAAACAGAAGAGGGTTTTCCTGTTTCTTTTGCCGATTCACTGTAAAGAGAGAACACACAATTAACCTTTAATGTAACGAGCGCGCAATAAAGAGTTCCTTATTTAATTGGACGCCTCTATTAAAGCGTGTACCTCTTGCGTACCGTAAAACTTCGTGTTAACTACAAATAATTGTTTGAATTCATTATTCAGCTTACCGTGCAATTTCAGCGTGGCCCGTTGATGTTCCGTGCTTCCATGCTGACTACTCTTCTGATCCACAGAGTCAGGACGCATAACGTCAGTCTCTATCTCCATTCGATGTACATTCGTTTATCTAGGTGTGTCTATCCTCCTCGAAATAGAAAAAAAAAAAAAAAAAAAAATAGAAAAGAAGAGAAAAAAAAACCGCATCCAGACAGAAGCTTTGGAGGACTGGAACATCGCTTCGGGGCGACATACATTCCAACTATTCGCCACTGCATGATTAATGCTGACAATGAGTAGCACCGGGTGATGGATGAGTGAAGTTGGCTTGCTCCGAATATTGGAAGAGAATTCAATCGGACAATTCGACGTGCCGATGAGCAATGAGCAGCCAATTGGAAGCAGACCCTGGAAATTTGGTATTACTCATTGGGTATTATTGCGAGCAGTCTCTCAACCGTATCAGACAGCAAACTTGTTCTATATGTACTTGATCATACCAGGACTACTTGCGGTCTGTGCACGCAACGTGTATTACGACATCATTCATATAGCCCAAATTGTTCATACATGTCTAATGTCAAATGGAGCTCATGTACTAGGGATCAGTACTCTATGACTCGTCAAACTGATGACATGTTTAATCTCAAATTAATTTCATGATCTTTCTGTGTACGACTCCTCTATATGTTGAAATTGTCACTTGTCTTCACAAACTATGATATACATTGTGTGAATTTAGGACATGTGATGTGTGGATTAAAGGGGACAGGGAGCAGACGTGAAAAAAATATCTATATGAAAAATTGAATAGAAAAAAGTATTTTTTTTATCCTACGTGTACTTGCGTCCTCTAAACGACATATTTCGGAATGAAGACAGCCGGCATATTTTTGCTTCCTCATAGAGGAAGTTTTATTTTGATGATTTTTTTTTGTTCGAGATTTTCATGTCAGGACACTCAGAATGGTCCAAAACGTCGAGAAAAGTGATTTGTACGAAATGTCTGTATGTGTGTGTGTGAATGTGCAAATTTCCTTGCTAGCTCAATAACTGTTGTAATTTTAGATGAACCTTCTTTCAATTTGGCACGGAAGTGGGCTGTCATACGACAACGTTTTGGATTGTAGTTGACGCATATCTGTTGGAAAATTCCAATTTTACAGCATTTTGAAAATTTTGAAAAAAAAATTAAGAGGTATGGGGCTGAAATTTTGTACCTAAATGGACTACCATCAAACCATGATGTGTACCAAATTTGGCGAGAATCGATATAGTATTTCTATTTTTATTGCAATTTCAATTTCCTTAAAAATCTTTGCAAGGATTTCAATTCCTGTAAATTCTGAGATATTCGGCTGCAATTTTCGACGTGATTTCACGTTTATTGATTATCAATGATGAATTTAGTCAAAGGAAATGTCAATATGTCGATAAACTTTGATTTTGATGAATTAAAAAAAAAAAATTCCGTCACGAAAAAAAAATGAAGATTCTTTGCAGATTTAGCTTAAACATGGTTCACATATTGACTACTAATGAACAAGGTTTGAGTGCAAATTTGACGCAAATCGTTCAAGAGGTTCAATTTTTTATGGCATTTTGCATTTTTTTTGAAAAATGTCTTTCGAGCTCAAACGAAAAAAAAAAGCTTTGTCAAAGATAGAAAATTGTAAGGAATAAATTTGCAAGTTTCTACTTTGCAGATTTGTATGTTTTTTTAATGATATTTATTTCACTGGCAAAATTGATGATGTCAAAAAGCTGCCACGATGAATATTAAAAATTCCAGGAGATGCGTTTCATTTTCTACTCTTCAGTTTATGGGTTAGTTTGTCATATGGGGAAGTATGTTCATTATTTTTGCCTTCCTCATAAAGTCGTGTGAATAATTGAAAATAATGATAAAATTAAGTGCAATTGGTGACTTAATGAACTTACATTGGAGGTTCTCATGCGCAAACTGGTACGTTAAATTTAATATATTAAATGTAATGAAAATTATTGTACGTGTATGTTAATCAAGACTTCTCAAAAACTTTCTTGGAACATGGTACATCAATTTTACATCATAATTAATATGATAAATTTAATATATCAGTTTATGCTCACAAAATCCTCGAATTTTCGTCAAAACAACTATTTTTCGAAGAGAAATCAAAAATTCCATTTTTACCATTCAGATAGTACGTTAATTTGCCATTTAATTTGGTAAACATCGACGAATACAAATAACACAAAATCTTCAATTCAAATTCAATAATTCGCTTTGTTTAACTAACGCACTGTTTAATATTTACAAAAAAATCAAATAAAATGATTTATATCTTTGTATATGACGTTAAAGTTCAAATAAATTCTGTAAATACTGTTTTTTACGTTATAATAAAAAACGTGACTCTGACAAATAGTACCTTGTACAGTCGTAACTTAGTTATAATTAATATCAAATTGTTTACCTAATTTAAAAAACATGAAAAATTGTTAGATTAGCAAAGTGACAAAAGATTGTTTAAGTAGTAGTGATAAAAAAATGCACTATTTACGTTTGCAAATATTGCAAAAAAAAAATCAAAGGAAATTACACTTTTAAAAATTACAGAAGTTTTTTCCTAAAATGAAAATACAATTTTTTAAATAAATTATGTTTCTACTCTTTTTTTCTGTAACAGTTGAGATTTATTTTTGTAAAATTAACAGAAACATTTTGCGGACATTTGTGCTGAAAAACTTTTGATTGAAAGTACATCAAATTCTGCTTCGATTTTCGTGTCTAAACGTACTGAAATATATTTGACCGCAGGTAAAATATAGTAAATAGCAGCCATTATTTAAATGGACTATCAACATATTATTTACCGGCTCACATTATTTATAGCCGCCCTCCTCCGCCAAAGGAATGTCGGATTCTGAAAATAGTAATACCTTAAAAATAATAAAAAATCGAAATAACCGACCACTTTTTTTCATCAGCTGGTATTCAAAATTTAGTACGCAAGTGAAATATCGAAAATATTACATTCTATTTTCAGCTTACCGAAATATTTAGCAAAAGTATTATATACACATATACACACATAATGCATTCATTTTGTATATCGCTTGATTGAATATTCCAGTTTATATTTTTATATGTACAAAAGCTTACAGTATCCGCAGTGAAACCTTAGAGTACATATATTCAATAGTATGTCCTTCCTTCTATAGGGCGCATCACGTTGCTGTAGAAATCGCAGCGTTAATATTGTCAATATCAATGCGAGAAAAATTTGCAGCTGAACGAAATACTGCCACATAGTTAAGCGGATGAGGGAGCCTCTCTGGTATTATTTACTGTATATAGGCGCGAATCCACAGGAATTTGTGCCATAAATGAGAATTATAGAATGTCAGATTTTGATAACACGCATGATGAATATTTCAATAATTCTGTTCGGCCATACAAGACCTATTACAATAATTCCAACTACTAATGATTCCTCCATTTAGAATATAATCCGTCAGTGAATGAAATGATACTGAAACGAAGTACGATAACGATTGCAAATTGTCGTTATAGTTGCTGTGACGGAGAATTCAATTAGTATCTCTGATTATTTAATACTACAGTTTAAACTATCCTTTCTTTAAAAAAGGTGCTTAATTGATAAACAATAAGAGTAAACAAAAAATTGAGAAACAGTTAAATTACCATTAGCATATATCATAGTCGGGCGATTTGTTCGTCATTAGAGTATGATTCATTCAGAGTATGATGGGCGAATGGTTATTTAATTATTTTTCAATATTTCGTTTATTCATATTGTTTATCAATTAAGCACCTTTTTGCAGTCGGAAGTTTTCTTTAATTTTTGTAAAATTGTTTTTATTTCATCCTTTTCAAAAGTTATTCGAACACTCTGTCATATATGAGCTATATAGTGAGTTACAGAATACGCGTGGCGGCCATCTTGCAATACACTTCGATATATTCAACTGAACTATTTGAAAAAATCATTTATCTATGCGAATCAATAATTTATTACCTCAATTCATGGAAAAAGACGTTGGGCGTTAGCCATAGAATCGACGCACAAAATTTGGTTTAGCAACTTTTTACCGTTTTCGAGAACAAAGGATACAACGAAATCGCTAGAATCAGCTGATAGACGTGAAACGGTTAACTCCCGTCTTGACCCAGAGGGGCGGTCGAGAGTAAAAAATAGTAAAACAATAATAAGAAAGAAAATTAAGTGAGAACTTACGCGTAACGCTGGCGTTCGTGCTAATTTAAATTTAAAAAATTCAGATGTACGGAGAGTGTTACTTGAATCGGACAACAAAGTATGTCGTTAAACACCATCAAGCAATTATTTGCTCGTATCAACGAACACGCATGTTCGGATTAAAATATAACGTTAAATCTCACAACGAGGATCGAAAATACCTGTTTCGCGATGGCGTCCACAAATTCTCGGCTGTTTGCAGGGCATCCAAGAATTATGAAGATAAACAAAATACACCACTGAATTCCAGGTTATATAAACATTACGAATTGATCCGAAGCCACTTGTTGCACTTTGGCACTTTGGTGAAAAAGAAGAATTTGAGAAATAAAGAATTAGCATCACACCGATGTATAACAGACACGATGGTTTTCTGTCGGGTAGATAAAAAGAAAAAACGAAGATACGGACGATAGACGGCACTGTGTAAACACTAACGAAGGTACTTCGCGATCCACTGAGACGTTCATAAAAATAATAATGGCGGTTCGGCAGACCGAGAGACAGACGCTTCAGTTGTTCAGTGGCGTTCCGCTTCCGATCGTTTTCACAATAGTTCACGCACCGTTGGTCCGAGTTCGATTCCCGTCAAAACTAATACAGATCTTTTTCTTCTGTAAACTGTAATTATTCAGAATCGGAAATTCTGTCAGTTTTGCTTCATCACTAGAGGAAGTTTTGACTTGACATTTTCTTTCGATTTTTACTGTCAGTATATATAGTCGAAACACGGTGTTAGTCGTAAAGGACATCGAGAAAGACTGTTTAGAAAAAAGTGCCCGGATGCGCATGTGTGTATATATGTGTGTCTGATAGGAGGATTAAATTTTAAACTGCCATAACTCATGAACTGCTCATTCGAATCAACCCAAATTTTTGGACGTATATAGTGAAATTTGTAGTGAATAGTTCAAATTTAATTCGAAGTTTCCTTGGTATACATTTTGTAAATAATGGTTTAAACATTTTCGTTTTGTTGGATTTTTAAGATTTCCGAAAATGTGACTCAACAAATTTTTTATCTATCGGGCTAAAACTTGTCATAAAACTTTCCTAGAATGATGCAACCTTTGGTATTAAATTTCGGTGAAATCGATCAATTTTGTTCAGATTTTATAGAAATTCGATTTTTTTTTTGCGAATAACGCAAATTTGTGCCGCTGTAATTTAGAAAGGCTGATAAATAAGTACATATACATGCCATTTATCATAAATAAAAAACGTATCACACATTTTTCACGCATCTACGACCATTTTATTTCCAGCCTATACATTTCGGTCAGCACCTGCGATGACATTTATTACTGAATACCAAAATCGTCGGGATTTATCTGAATGAGAATCGATCCTGAATAAATTCCGAAGTTGCTCGGGCATTAGTAACTCATCATAGAGCGGCAAACTTAGGTTATGTATTACCAAAATATTACATAATTTAGTGTTGTTTACGCAGTTTGACTTTTACTACTTAAACCCATATCATTTATTCAAGGCACTGTCGACATTCCAGTGAATTGTCAAAGTCCTGCGCAGCGAATATTTATCGCCATCTTTCGTTGCACGTCGTTGTCCGGCTTTTGACCCTCTTTAGGTCCCAGGAGCCAAGCCAAAAATTATTTCTCGGTCAAGTTCTGCGAGCAAAAGTTCGGAACATAAATAAAGTACCTCGAAGTGTTGGGCAACTTTTTATCTACTTCCTAGAAATAATGGCTAGGTGGGAAATACAAATAGTATGTGTTAACGGGCCAAACATTTTTTATTTTTTTTTTATTCTTTCATTGCTATTGTTTTTGCTGCAAAAGTTTTACAGTCAGCTACTCAGATAGAATCATAATGCGAATATGTAATAATTTTTTCTGTAAAAAATTCATTGTCCATCGCAAGACGTGAAAGTTTTATCGATTACACAACTCCCCAGGAATAATGCCCTTAAAATGTTAAATGAATAAATATTAGAATGTGAGTAATCCTTAGACAAGATAATAAAGTATGTATTTTTTAATTTGCTACCTACTGGCATGTTCGGCTTTAAATGTGGCTGAATAAAAACCGTCTATTCCAGTGCCTCTCGATTCAGACCTTACTTTTTCTTCACCATAGAATAATTCTCTCCATCAGTTAACGAATGAATAATATACATTTGTTTGAAAAACACATCCCGGATGATTGCGAACGTTCGTTCAGATAGACTTCCTAATAGTAAAACAATATTCACGTTACGTATTTTACTTGCCATGATAAATTTATTCGGATAAAAACCCAAAAAAAAAAAAAAAAAAAAAAAAAAAAATAATGTAAAATAGAGAATTCAACAACGAAGTTTAACAAAATAACTGAAACAGCACGATATGGAAATGAATGTTTGACCTTTACTTTCCCGCCATTGGGTTTCCGGTTGCTACTCTCATCTCACATATTCTGGATTGTTATAATGAATTCAATACGCTTTTATATTTTTCCCGGAATCGGAGATATCTGAACAATATGGATATTTTTCATTAATCCGTATTTGTTCATTAAATTTGTGTGTTTTTTTATCATTTAATATTTAAAAAAATTGTGTTTCAAGGGAAAATAAAATAATTATGATACCTGTGAGTGTTGATGTGCTGCAAAAAATGATATTTTTCTCTTCTTGAATTTTGTACTATTTACCACGCTTTCGAGACGCTTCAAAAAGTATCAATTTTATTTTGTATGTTTCCAGCATTTTCTACAAATAAATATACAGATAAAAAAAACAAATATTCCTACAGTCAAAATAATAATAAAATTATTTTCATAATAAAAAAATTTTTAAATGTTGTTCAGAGGTGAAGTCAATCGAGTATTAAGATTTTTAAAATAATTTGTGTACGCTTTGAATGAGAAGCTAGTGTGAGTTTGGAATGATACTTTTACAGTTTTATTTTAAATTCAAATATGTGCTTTTAATTGAATATTGACGAGCAATAGCTAAATGTAATTTTTGATAAATATTTCACAAATAAACAAATGTCATTTGTAAACTACGAATATTATCACGAACATTTCCCAATAAATTCGCAGAATATTTATTGAAACAAGAAAATTAATTATCACTCGTCAATACGCAACGACAACAACATATATGAATTAAAAAAAAAAAAACGTAAATATACGTCCCATCCGTTATCAGTGTACATTGAATTACATATTCCCAAATTCATTGTTACCCTATCATTCTCTATAATACAAAAAAAAAGTAGAAACTTTTAATGAAACATCTACCTCGGATCACAACATCGTTTCTCCTTTAAAGCCCATACAAATAATTTTAAAAAATCGTGTTACAAAATTCACTTGACATTACCGCAAGTACAATGTTAGTTCGATAAAACAAGATAGAAACAAACGTCCACACTGGTACAATTTATATTCTCTGCATCCCCGAGTTATTTCGCTTAAGCTGAGAATTGTTGCCTCCGACAATGTTTCTGTCTGCGGTTGCAATTACGTGCCCATTTCGTGGAGCATGCACTATCTTGTAAGAGCTATTGGTTTGTTTGGTGCCGCAAGCAACAAGAAGCTGTTGGAAAGGGGATGGCCCGTTGTGTGACCGTCGGAACCGAGTGAAAACGCGCACGGTGATTCAACTCGTTGTTGGTGGCGTCGTTCGCTCTCTCGAATCTCTGGATTGCCGCTGGCTGGAGCGCTGGAACGACAGAGACAGAGAGAGAGAGAGAGAGAGAGAGTGAGTGAGTAGAGGAAGAGCAAGCGGTGGCCGCGTCGAGTGGAAAGCCGTGGGGAGGGGGGGGTTGAGGCTTCATCGATTTCTTACCCCGTGCCCCAGTAACGCTCGTTTCCGTGCCCCGTGCAGCTTTCCATTGGGTGTTGCCAGCTCTGCCCTCCTGGCCAACTCCTTCGTTGAAGAAAACACATTTTCCAGTTTCCTTGTTTGCCACGTTTCTCCTCAATCCACCCCTTTCTCTCCAGTCGCTCGCTGACTGCTCTCCTCTGCTTCGCTTGTCCTCATACCCACGCTCGACTCTGTTTTCTTTCGTTAGTTCCGTTAGTTCCGTATATAAACCAACTGGCTCGAACCTCTTCCAGAGTTAAGCGAGCAAAAGAAAAGAAAAGAAAAAAAAAAAAAAAAAAAAACAGCCACTACCACCAAAGAGATAGATAGAATTTAGAAAAATGGCTAAAGTCTCGAAAGTATCGATTTGGTTGGGAGACAAACGCAAACCTACAGTGAAAATTGGACATTTATCGACGCACGACTTGACTTTGTTTAGGAAGATCGTTTCTTTTTTTTCTCTTTTTTTTTTTCGCGCAGGATAAACTTGCGAGATTAAGTGCTGTAAAATCTTCAATGATTGCCTCTGAAGCTCCTTTACAGACACTTAAATGAAGCGTCTCATGTCGTTTGTCTTTGATCTTTTTTTTCTTCAGGCAGCCTAGTTCTTTAGAAAATTTCAAGATTAACGTTTGCTATGAAAATGTGCTTTTCAGCGCGATAAAGTATGCGTTTTTTTTTTTTTTTTTTTAACTTCTTTTCATATTTAATTATCAATTTTCTGGGAATATTTTTTTAGGCACCATGTTTTAGTCCATGCATTAATTGTGTAGCAGGTTTTTTTTTTCTTAATGCTATTAATTGTATCAAATTATGTAACTTTACACTGAAAACTCGTATGAACTTTGTTAGACAGAGAAATAATTGCTCGACTATTTATTATTCCATACGTTCATTAAAATAATCAAATTTTCTTTCTCTTCCTATCAGCGAGCCAAGGAATCTGAGGGAAAGAGAGATAGGGTTTAGATACATCGTTAAACCGTCGAAAGTATCGATTTCGTTGAGAGATAAACGTAAAACTCCAATGAAAGTTGGACATCCACTGACGTATCGGTTGATTTGGGTTAAAAAGCCATTCTTCTCGGAATCGTCTGTGACCGATAAAATCATACTGCGATAAAAATCTTCTTCGATTCCCACGAAAGCTTGTTTACTCGAACTTAAATGGACCGTCTCTCAAATTGTTTGGTCTTGATCTTTCGCTTTGTACAATGTTTCGTTTTTAATATACAGTGAATCGTAAAAATTAAATTCATAAAATTGGTCATTAATTTTGGATGTATCACGTGATTAAAAAGTCTGAAAAATTTTGTAAATGTTCTTGATACTCTAAACAAGAATAAAAAAAATGTATTCTATTTGGGACCACAAACTGAGATAGCTTCACATGGAATGCTTCATTTGAATCCTGGAAAAAAAAAGTCACAAACAATCCTAGAAATATGCTGGAACTTACTGGAAATATTTTCTTAACCACCATATTAAATAAGCAATTAATTACATCGAATTACGTAACTTTGTAAAAAAAAACAATTCGTATGGATTTTGTTAGGTCAAAAAATGATAGATCAAGAAAAAGAGAAATGAGATTCACTGAAATGGTTAAAGTCTCGAAAGTAGCGATTTCGTTCGGAGATAAATGTTCAACTCCAATGAATGTCCGGTGAACGATAAACTCACGTGATAAAACGTATGCTATAAAAAGCTTTTTCGATTGCCTAGTAAGCTTGTTTACCATGTGCACTTAGATAAAGTCTAATATCGTTTGTCCCTTGGAGAGCGATGTAACCTTTAGATACCGGTAAATACGTATAGTAACTACTATCCAACTCCTTTTATCCGTCGTAGCATACAACTCAGCTTCAGACAATTCGACTCTCTATCGTGAAAAGCTATGTAATACCCCCTTAGGAATATGTTGCCTGAGCCTGGGGTTGTACTACTACCGAGTGTTTTCCTTTCCTGCAACCTCTTAGCGACCCAGAGCACGTATTTCTTTTGATATTTCTTTCACGCTTCTCTCTCGCCTCTCTGACTCACTGTAATTTAGGGGGTAACAAAAAAAAAAAAAGAAAAAATACGTAGGACACGTAAGAATCGCTGTAAAGATGATTGAACCCAAGGAATATTCACAGAAATGTTCTGAGTCCATTTCAGAATTACACGATTTTTTTATTCCGTACGTTCATTAAACAGCGAGCTTTTTTTTTTCTCGTAATATTGCAATTCATTCGAACCAAGGGACTGTTTTCATTATCGACTTTGGTGCAGAATTAATATCCGAGTGATCAGAGTGTGAAGCCGATTTTGTATATTATTTTAAGAGTGATATCAGCGATTTCACGAGTGCTTTCATTAAAGAGAGTGCGTGTCTGTGTATTTGCACAGGAGTGTTAGAAAAATATGCTCTAAATATGGATTTACACGATACATTAAAACCTTTTATTAAAGGGATAGAGTCAGTAAAAAAAAAAAACAACATTATTTTCAGAGTTATATTTTTTGTTCCGGTCGATCAATAGGCAGAAAATTTATCAATCATTCTCATTTTCTTCGCTCCAGCATTCTATGTTGGCTAAACAGCGATTTCATTTTTTGTTTCATATCACAAAGATATATGTAATAATAAAAAAAAACTTCAAATTCTTGCTTCACTAAACAATACACAATGAGTTCGCTACATAAACCATGTGATAAGCACATTAAACTACGAAACTACAAGTACATACAAAAGCTCGCTTTTACACGTATGCAAATACTCTGAAACCTCGTGAAAAACGGGCTGAAGGACCCCGGTCGATGGCCTACTAACCACCGAAACCCGCGAACACGACTGATTAACGTGTACATCATTTCACACAGATCCTCCTTGTATGTAATGGATTGGTTAATGAAAATCATGTACTTACTACTCCTACTACTAAAAGAGCAACATTTCCATCGTAATTTCGTGGCGCAAGATCGTAAAGTTTAAATAATCGATAATAATAATCGTCTTTGGGGAAAAATTATTTTTTGCACTTTACGTAATCTTTTACATATGCTTTCCATTTACTTCGTTAATGAACCAAACTTTATTTCATCTCGACGCAAATTATATATATGATTCCAAATTATATATGACTTGATCTTAGGCGATTGTAAAGTAATATAATAATTTCTTAGCGAGCAATATATCAATTTCATCTGATTTTTGTTACTTTGTTTTTAATTTCCATAAAGTATTTTAAATGTTTTCAAGAGTGAGTAATCATTTTCTTGATTTCTTATTTCATACGTTGATTAAAAAGCCAGCTTTTTTTTTTTCATAATGTTGCAATTTTTTCAGAATATTCATAGTAAAAATTGATCTGGATGTCGTCAGATCAAGAATTTGCTTGGTTCTTGTTCACTTTCAGTAATTAAACCAATCCATGGGGTGAAAATTCAAATGACTCGCTTGGAGTATCGTAAATTGTTGGCTAACTGAATAGAAACCGCAGCAATGGGAGCTTGAGGTAGCGATATATATATATATATCTATCTAAACAACCAAGAATCAAGAGATCCGGTGGAATAGTGGCAAAGGCAATTATTTCGAAATCGCACACGGGCATGCGATCAGCCAAGCTAATCTAAGTTTGCTGTATGGTAGTGACGTTAAATACCGATTTGCCTATAATCCGGCGAACGTTTGCCTGTATGTGTTGCTACTAAACCGCTTAGATTTACTTAATGAACCAAGGGAACCCAACATGCACCATTCATGCACTATATCAAACCCATGGAGAATCATTGCAACTTCCGGTAGCACAATTTCCTGGCATTTAATGGCCATTACCATTGCTAATGTAGAGCAGAATTTTACAAGAAATCGCCTGAATTATGTTGTATCAAATTTACTAAACACAGCAGAGACGGTGATCAAGAATGCATTTACACATACATATTTATCTAAAAGTTTGATTTTATTAGAATTCGTGTACTTTAAGACGGGAGTTAAATCTTACGAACATTTATTGAAGATACCAAAATATTGATTTCAAATAATAATAATGATGCAGAAAAGTTTATTAATAAATTATTGTAAAAAATTGTTCAGTGAATTCGATAGAAAACTTTATTTTTATTTATGTGAAATTAATTGTGTGTGTGTTTTCTGGGATTAGAATAATTTTGTAAGAAATTTCCTATAATTGTGGATTTTTTTATGTTTACAAATTTACAAATTTCGGATATGTCGTATTTTTATAGAAAGGATCTATATTCTAGAAGTTTTAATATTATTGAACAATTTTATAAAAACAGCCTAAAAATTCATGTAAATGAAAATTTACATCAGAAAGAGAATTCTTAAAAAAAAAATCGTTTTTGGTCAGAAATGTTATAAGATTAATTTCATATAAAATAGAAATCAGGTTTTCTATCAAAGTTGTTAAGCAAGTTTTTCTAAACTAATTAATTGCTAAATTTTTGGCATTATTATTAAGTTGTAGCAGCAAATATTTTCGTTATAGCAATAAGAAATTTTCATTATCAGAGTAAAAATATCATTTTTCTCCGTCTAGTTTCTAAGCTATACCATTTTTCAGTCCACCATTATGCATACGTCCGACCTCTTGCCTGTTACAATTTTTACCCAGAATTGTATCTAAAATATGAGTTCAGATTTGGTGTAATTTTTCGAAGCAGAAGTCATACTTTTGTCAAAAATCTGCAAAATACGTTAATTTTTTTTGTTTCCTCTTATCGATCAAATTTTTACGAAATTTCTAATTTTTGAACAAATATTACAGAATTTTAAAATATTCAACGAATTTATATTAAATTTTTAAAAAATATATTGAAATTTCTAAGTTGTAACATTTTTACGCAGGTACAAAGGCCAAAAAAAGTGTATGTACTTTTTTTTCCCGTTCCCATTTTTGTACTTATACTTTGTCTGAAATACAAGTACTTGAGGTACCGAGTACTTCAAGTACAAAGTACTCGAGGTTCTTCGAAAAAATGTAGTACTTTAAGTACTACACTCGTACTTGAAGTACCATTGAGCTCTGAGTTAACAAAAAGAATTTTTTTACACCGTGATAATCAAATCAAACGTATGGCTGGAAATGAATATGTGCGATGCACCCTTTGGACATTTTCCCTCTGATATAAACGATTTAATCAGCATCCAAACACACAATTAATCACCATTTTAATTAATGGCTTATTGGTTTTCAATTAATTATTGAGATGATTCGTCTTTCTCATTTTTCAGAACCCACGTTTTTATTAATTAAAGTCTCATCAATTTTCCCGTCCATTGAATTCTTTTCCATGCTTAAATGATCAGTATATTCAATAAAGAATTTAATTGCCTTTAATCATGGTGATTTATATTTAACGAATTATTGATGTGTGGTTAATTAATTATTAGATTATATGCAGAGGCATTTTCAATGCCTCCCTGTAACTCGGCTAGCCAATAAACCGATTCAGCATCCGCCACTTATCTAACAAAGTTGTGGGCTCATGCGGAGATGAGTCTGGGGTTGAAGTGCGACGAGCAAGCTTTGCCTCAAAGTTTCCAAAGTTCGGCAAGATCTCCACGGAAGTTGGGTGTTATCACCACAGCGAATAGGCCAACATCCGACGACTATATGTTTCGTGTTCGTCGCATTAATTAATTATCAGGCAACCCGACTGTACAGCTTTAACGAGATTGTCCAAACCATTAGCGATTATTCCGCATAACAAGCTCCGTACCATTAAAAAATATTTCCGAATTGTATAATAACTAGAAATCCTCTTTGTCGTATTTTTTATTAAATTGAATATGCAAATGTTGTAAAATTACAAATCCATTGTATTAAAGTTTTTAATTTTCAAAATATTTATTATTGCTTGAATTTTATATCTCGTGTATTAAATTAATAATACCAGTTTATGAATTAAATTTCAGTACCTGTAATGGAAGCTTACAGTATTTTAAAAAATATAATTAATATCCTCAGACAATTTCTTTTTACATTATGTAAACGTGATTTTCTTTTTGTTTGCAGTTACGAAATTCATTCGTATCGGAATCGCCGACAAGAACGACAATCCTCCGTACTTCGATAAAGGCCTCTACGAGGCTGAGGTAGATGAGAATGAAGATATTCAGCATACTGTGCTCACCGTCACCGCCAAAGACCACGACGAGTGTAAGTTCAAGTTTGGCAAAAATATATATATTTTTTTTCTTCTCGTAAAAGAGAAACATTATAGTCACGAGTTAAATTGTCACGATTATTTTAATTAGCCTCGCGTATTCGATACGAGATTACGAGCGGTAACTTAGGGGGTGCCTTCGCTGTGAAGAACATGACCGGGGCGATTTACGTTGCGGGGCCATTGGATTACGAGACGAGGAAGAGGGTAAGCAGCACTGTAAAAAAAAAAAAAAAAAATGAAATTAACGTTTTTATACTGCAAAAAGTTTTTGGCCACAAACGTTCTCGCCTATTTTTTATTTACAAAAGAAGAAAAATTTAAAAAACATAGTTATTAAAAAGAAATCAATCACGAAAAAGTACTAGTTTTTTAAAAAATCATAATTACACGATGTTACAAACATTCGTTTTTGTTAAATTAACAAAGAGAATTCTTACTTGTTTGACAAAATAATTTTTATAAAACGTAACACTCCGTTTTTACAAATATTGAAATTCTGAAATACAAACAATATTTTGTTAAAGTGACAAACTCGAAAATTACTTGTTAAGCAGAAGCTCCGATTTAATAAGCACTATTATTTGCTGTGTACATCAAATATTGTTCAATTAATTTTACCAGTTACTCACAGTTATTGACGTAACTGACGACAGACAGAAATGTCGATAGCGTGCTTTCAGCCCCGAGCTTATTCGATAATCCTCGTAATTAATACTGGACAATTTAACATTACGTAATTACAGTACGAGCTCAAATTGACCGCTTCGGACAATCTGAAGGAAAATTACACGACGGTTGTTATTCATGTGAAGGATGTAAATGACAATCCTCCAGTTTTTGAAAGGCCAACTTATAGGACTCAGATCACCGAGGAGGATGATAGAAATTTGCCGAAACGTATTCTTCAGGTAATATTATATCTGACATGTTTATTAATTATCAACGAAAATTCATCAACTTATTGTGGAATTAACGATTGGTCTTTTAGGTATTAGCCACAGACGGCGACAAGGACAGGCCGCAAAATATTGTGTACTTTTTGACGGGTCAAGGAATTGATCCCAACAATCCAGCAAACAGCAAGTTCGACATCAATAGAACCAGCGGCGAAATTTATGTTTTAAAGGTATTGATATCGCACCAGTAACATATTATACGATTTAATTTTTCGATTTCACTTTCATTGATTAATATAATTTGTATAATTAAACAGCCGTTAGACAGAGATCAACCAAATGGTAGGCCACAATGGCGATTCACAGTATTTGCTCAGGACGAGGGTGGTGAAGGTCTTGTGGGTTACGCCGATGTTCAAGTTAATCTGAAGGATATAAACGACAACGCTCCGATATTCCCTCAAGTAATATACTACGGAAATGTAACGGAAAACGGAACAGCGGGAATGCTCGTGATGACAATGACAGCAATTGATTACGACGATCCAAACGAGGGAACGAACGCCAAGTTAATTTACTCTATCGAGAAGAACGTTATAGAGGAAGAGACAGGCTCGCCGATATTCGAGATCGAGCCCGACACCGGTGTCATAAAAACAGCGGTATGCTGCCTCGATAGAGAACGAACACCAGATTATTCCATACAAGTTGTAGCGGTGGATGGTGGCTCGTTGAAGGGAACTGGAACGGCATCAATAAGAGTCAAGGATATTAACGACATGCCACCGCAATTTACCAAGGACGAATGGGTAACCGAGGTCGACGAGACTGACGGTCTAAATTTACCGGAAATGCCTATTCTCACCGTGACCGTTCACGACGAGGACGAGACCAACAAATTTCAGTACAAGGTCCTCGAGAGCAGTGGTTACGGAGCTGACAAATTTACTATGGTGCGAAACAACGATGGCACCGGATCATTGAAGATTGTACAGGCTTTGGACTATGAGGATCAATTGCAGAGCAATGGCTTCAGGTTCCGGATACAAGTTAATGACAAGGTAATGCAGACTTTTAACATTTTTTATTTGTTCTACAAATAATAAGTTAAAACATATATTCTTATGCAGGTAGCTTTGTGATATTTAGAAAATAGAAAGAAAACCGTACAAAAAACTAGAATTTGTATTATTTTTATTCTTTGTCTGAGTATAAAATTTAATTATTTCGTGTTATAATATGGATTTTATAATTACTTCTGACAGTCAATAACATAGATAGAGGTTGTTCAAAGATTTCCAAATATTTATGATTAGCTAAAAAATGATTTAAGGAATGAAAAGTAAAATACAAAATATTGTCATGCTAGGTAGAGTTAAATGGAATAATATTTCAAATGAAAAGCACTTGATTGCCAATCGATTTTTAATCAACATCTCAATCTCTTTATAGGGCGAAGACAATGACAACGACAAGTACCACGTAGCCTTTTCCTGGGTGGTCGTTAAACTTCGTGACATCAACGACAATAAACCACAGTTTGAGAAGGCAAATATCGAGACTACGGTCCTCGAGGATGCTAGTATAGGAAACAGTTTGGAGACTTTCAAGGCGACGGATCCGGACCAGGGTGGCAAGAGCAAAGTCTCGTACTCGATCGACCGTAGCTCCGACAGGAAACGTCAGTTCTACATTAACGAGAATGGCACAGTATCAATTCAGCGGAGTCTTGATCGCGAAGAAACGCCAAGGCATCAAGTGAGAATCGAATTATTTTGTTCGACTTTCCTCTCTTTTATCTATCTTTTGCTAATTGTCGTGGAAATTTAGGTAAAAATTCTGGCAATCGACGATGGAATACCACCAAAGACTGCTACAGCTACACTCACGGTCATCGTTCAGGATATAAACGATAATCCTCCGACGTTTTTGAAGGATTATCGGCCAGTATTGCCAGAATACGCGGCACCGAGAAGGGTTGTTGAGATTCTAGCGACTGACGATGACGATCGCTCGAAAAGCAACGGACCTCCGTTCACATTCCGCATGGATCCTAATGCCGAGGATGCTATTAGAGCGAGTTTCAAAGTTGAGAGTGATAACAGTGAGTATCGACGGGATAATTAAAAAAAAAAATGTAATCGCGAATTTTTTTTTTAAGTCAGGATTATCGTTAAAATGAGAATATTTCTTTAAAATGAGAATATTGCTACATTTTAAAGAGGTTGGAACATTTCACATTAGCCAAATCAATGTTACATATTTTTGAGCGTTGCATATATTTATGTATTAATAACTAATGCTTTTACGTGAGTAATCCCTCGAAACAGTTAATTAAACCACCAGAAATTTTACAAACCCTTTTAAAAGTGTAGTATTGATTTTACAAATGTGGATAGCTTCAGCATCCTTATTATAAAAAATAAAAACTCAAATATAAATGTATTTTTAATTTCAAAAAGATGTACGTAATAATATCATCGTTAATAAATTGTATTCGCATTGCAGAGGGTGCTAATGGAGACGGAATGGCGATCGTTTCCTCGTTAAGATCCTTCAATCGCGAACGTCAGAAAGAATATCTCATCCCTATTATTATAAAAGATTCGGGTACGCCTCTTATGGCTGGAACCAGTACATTGACGGTCGTAATCGGTGACTATAACGACAACAAAATGCAACCTGGTTCAAAAGACATATTTGTCTACAATTATGCTGTACGTGTTTATTCTTCGTTTTTAAAATTAACTCATTATCATTGCTTGTCAAGGCAAAAATCTTGATTAACCTTTTTTTTACAGGGACAATCGCCCGACACCGAAATCGGCAGAGTCTACGTTTATGATTTGGACGATTGGGATTTGCCGGATAAGAAATTTTACTGGGAGGGCTTGGAACATGCTCAATTCAAGCTCGACGAGGACACTGGTATGATATCGATGAAATCTGGCACTCACGATGGCAGATATCACTTGCGTTTCAAGGTTTACGACAGAAAACACACGCAAACTGATGTTCCGGCTAATGTCACCGTCACAGTTAAGACTATACCTCACGAAGCTGTCGTGAATTCCGGTTCGGTTCGAATATCTGGCATAACCGATGAAGATTTTATTCGCGTGTGGAATTATAAGGTAAGACTTGAGATAATCTTCTTAATAATTTGACAAGGACAGGTTTTTTTTTGTACTATTTTTTTTCTGTACTATTACTTGGAATAACTTATTAACACAAATGAATCTCTTTTAGTCCGAGAAATTGAAGAGGAGCAAAGCGGATCTCTTCAGAGACAAATTAGCTCATTTACTCGAAACTAAGAGGGACATGGTGGACGTATTTAGCGTGCAATTACGTCGAAAACATCCCCCATTAACGGACGTCAGATTCGCAGCTCACGGTTCGCCATATTACAAACCCGTGCGATTGAATGGAATTGTATTGATGCATCGAGAAGACGTAAGAGCTTGTTCTTTTTGTTGTAGCAAAATTAATTAGCTGCTTAATTAAAACCAGTTTCTTACTAATTTCTTTATAATTGCAAATCAAACGAACTTACATTTTCAGATTGAGAAAGACGTCGGTATAAATATCACGATGGTGGGCATCGATGAGTGTTTCTATGAAAACGAGATGTGCGAGGGTAGTTGTACCAATGTTCTTGACATAAACAGTCTACCGTATATGGTAAACGCTAATAGAACAGCTTTAGTTGGTGTCCGCGTTGATGTTATTGCTCAGTGTACTTGCGGCGCTCGTAACTTCAGTACCAGCGAATCCTGCAGAACCAGTCCTTGTTACAACGGTGGTCGCTGCATTGAGAGCCGGTTCGGCCTTTCGTAAGTCAATTTACAATGATAATACGATTTGTTATTTATTAAATCAACATGGTGGCCAATGTTAGGAAAAACCGGGAAATGTCGGGCAAAACTACGTTATCCAGACACACACAGAAAGGTCTGAGAATTAAAAAAAAAAACGTTACCGAAAATGTAATAGAAAAAAAAGTATCAACCAATTAAATTTCTTATTAAATGTCAATCTGATAATTGGGCGTACTGAGAGAAAATTGATTAATAGACTAGTAAAATTGAGAGATTTTTTCTTGATCAATAAAAAAGTCACCGTGTTTAAATAGTTAGATTATAAATTCATTTTAATGCGATTGATTATTGTTTAATTGAAATATGTGGCGATTGTACGACAGGTGTCAATGTCCAACCGGTTACAATGGTCCGAGATGTCAACAGACGGCGAGGAGTTTCCGTGGAAATGGTTGGGCTTGGTATCCAGCATTGGAAATGTGCGATAACAGCCACTTGAGCTTCGAATTCATAACTCGAAAGCCTGATGGTCTTTTGTTGTACAATGGGCCAATTGTGCCGCCAGAGTCTGACGAAATAATGGTTTCCGGTAAGAATACTCATGGCTATTCAACTGCTAACGCGTACCGTCCATTTACCAATTAGCAGTATTGTAAGAATAATCGTCCGTAGATTTCATATCCGTGGAATTGGAGCGCGGTATACCGAGATTGCTCATTGACTTTGGCTCCGGTACACTGGAACTCAAGGTCACAACAAAACGACCACTCGACGATGGTGAATGGCACAGACTCGATATTTTCTGGACTACCGAGGTACGTAACTTTTACCTTTCGCTTTCTGCTCACGCGGAGCTTTCACAATGTGCTCTATTAGTTGTTAAAGCCCTTCGCATAACGGTTGTCATGCGCCGAACTCAACTCCGTGGGCCGAGGAATTTTGCGGCTTGGAGACTTTCATATTCAAACTGACAGATATTCTGAAACCCAATGTTAAAAATATATGAACAAAAGTGTTATTTTCTTCCAATTATTACCAAATATTTATCTATATCTTTCTTTTCTGAACACTCTTTTATGTGTATATTTTCACTACATTTGGCGAAAAAGTACATTTTGAAAATCTACCACGGCTGAATGTTCAGAACAATGAATAGAAAGTGCATAACAATTTTCGGTCAAAAATATTTTTTAATCTACGATTTATTCCACTTTGAAGAAAATATAATGAAGACGAAATAATGAAAAGTCGTATTTTAACAAAACTTTTACTTGTCAATTTGTGTATTTTTATAACCACTAAAACCTTTTTTTACGTTTATTTTGAAGATGGAATACTCTCGAAATTTTATGAGATTAAAATATATATTAAAGGGATTTTCACGGATATTAATTAAAATAATACATTTTATTTTGTATCACAATTTCTCTTGTAAATTTAATTAGAGTCATGGATGTTTGATCATTGCCCGTTGTAGGCTTTTAAACAGTGAGGTTTTTTTTAATCAGGAAGTACTGACATTTTTTAAAATTTAATAACTGTTCCTGTTAATTATTTCTTTAATCCTTTTGTACACATTTAATTGCTCTGCGTGATTAAAATAATGTATTATTCTATTGCAAGTAATGGAATTAAATTGTCAAATATCATCTCTATTTTAATTATTTCAGAGTTTTTGTAGGATGCAGTTGAATTGTTATCATTTCTTTTTAACGACAGTTTTGGTTGAATTTTCAAAAATTTGTAAAACACCCTAATAAACGGGTTTATAAAATTTATTATTCAAGTGAAATACAAAATAAAATTAGTTCACACTAAATAATTTAAAAAGTAGGATGTTTTATATAAAAACTTATAATTTTACTTCATTAGTGTATTAAATTTACTAGCATATGAATTAAATTTGTGTCAACAAAAAATTTGCAAACTCTGTTAATACGACACGTACTATTGATTCCATTATCTCGATAGTCAAATTAATATTTTTTTCTTTTCCTTACATAGACGGTCAAACTTATCGTCGATTATTGTAAATCAGCGGAGGTGTCAGAGCTCGAGGATGGCACACCGCCCGAATTTAACGACTCGACGTGCCAGGCTCAAGGAACGGTACCGCCGTTCAACGAATATCTCAACGTGAACGCACCTTTGCAAATAGGTGGTTTATATTTCGAGCAATTTGATCCGAGCCACTACAAATGGAAGTCAATGCCCTTCGGCAAAGGCTTCGACGGGTGTATAAAGAATCTCTTCCATAATAGTAAATTATACGATTTGGCGCATCCGGGTCTGTCGAGGCACAGCACTGCCGGTTGTCCGCAAACCGACGATATTTGCAAAAATCAAGACGCTACCCTCAGATGCTTGGAGCACGGCACGTGCGTCGGCAGCTTCACCGAAGCACGCTGTCATTGCAATCCCGGTTGGACCGGGCCCGGATGCATGTCATCCACCGTTCCAACAACTTTCAAACAGCACAGCTACGTCAAGTACGCTCTGTCTTTCGAACCCGACAAATACTCGACACAGATTCAGCTGAGATTCAGAACACGCGAGAATCACGGGGAATTGTTCAGGGTCAGTGATCAGCACAACAGAGAATACGCCATTCTTGAGGTTTGTCACACAAATCAGCTTTTTAATTTGTTCTAAATAATAACCTGTTTTGCTTTCTGATAGAGGGAAGTTTGATAACTTTTTTTCTGGAGATTTTCATTTCAATTTGTTTACAATATGCCAAAAATCAAATTTAGAAAAATTTGCACAAAGTGTAGGACTTTGTACAACCTTGAAGGAATTAAAAAATGATCAACATACTTCTTCATAAAGGTGGCTCTGTGAAAAATGGCAAATAATGAGACAGGAATGTGCAAATTGTTTACCCTATATTTTCTTTTTGTAATTAAATTCATTAGTGATTATGAAGAATGTTATATAATATCGAATATTTCATATTTTACAGAGTTCTTAACTCTAATTAGGACCATAAAGAGAGAAATAAGTAATTATTTCGTTATGATTTTTTGTAGATAACAGACAGCAGGCTTCAGTTTAGATATAATCTGAACAGTCTGAGAACGGAGGAGAAAGATATATGGCTGACAGCGATTGCCGTCGATGACGGCCAATGGCACACCGTCAGAGTCTCGAGATACGGATCAGCCGCAACCCTCGAGCTCGATGGCGGTGAAGGACGTCGTTTCAACGAGACTTTCTCCTTCGAGGGACATCAATGGCTTCTCGTTGATAAACAAGAAGGCGTTTATGCCGGCGGCAAGGCCGAGTACACAGGCGTTCGAACCTTCGAGGTTTATGCCGATTATCAAAAAGGTAAATAAACCACTCGAGATTGGATTTAAAAATTTGAACATATTTCAACCTAAATTTTTTGCAATCGTCAGGTTGTCTCGACGATATAAGACTAGAAGGAAAACATCTTCCTCTTCCACCGGCAATGAACGGAACGCAATGGGGACAGGCGACAATGGCGAGGAATCTCGAGAAACATTGTCCATCGAACAAACCCTGCGCCAACGTTATCTGTCCCGATCCATTCGAGTGTATCGATCTCTGGAACGAGCACGATTGCACGTAAGTTTTCGCTAGCGTAATACGCAAGATATTTAGTCTAATTAAGGGGATATTAAACCTTTGAAGAAATTTTTTTTCTTTGTATTAGCGACAAAAATTTGAAAAAAATGTGTACATGTACTTTTTACTAAAACGGTGCACGTATGATTATTTTCAAATTTGCATCCAATATGAGAAAAAAACGTTCTTTTTTTTCTTTTTTAAATTAGAAATAACGATTATTGATGAATGTGTATTCGAAATTAGATGCGGTGAGGGAAGAATACGAGCACCAGATGGCAAGGGCTGTATGGACAAAAACGAGTGCATCGATTATCCATGCCTAAACGGCGGTCGGTGCATCAATCAGGATCCCCGTTTCCGCTACAGATGCATCTGTCCCGATACATACTGGGGCGAAAATTGCGAACTCGTGCAGGAAGGTCAAACGCTCAAATTGGGAATGGGAGCATTGGCTGCTATTTTAGTCTGTCTCTTGTTCATTCTCGGTAAGTGTTGGATTAAAAAAATAGAAATGCTTCAATTCCAATATTATTAATTTCGGAATTAATGTTGACGTTACTTTCTCATAGTATTGGTCCTCGTGTATGTCGTTTACACGAGAAGAAGCGAGTCTCACATAAAGTACCCAGGTCCCGATGACGATGTTCGGGAAAACATAATAAATTACGACGACGAAGGCGGTGGCGAGGATGATATGACGGCTTTCGACATAACTCCGCTGCAAATTCCTATTGGCGGTCCTCTGCCTGAAATGACGGGCAAAATGCCGGCATGCAAAATAGCCTGTGTGTATAAATCCAAATCGAATCAGCATACTTTATTTATAGACTTTTATAAAAATGAGAATGTCGTGCTCTTGCCGTAGATCCTATTGGAGCAGAGCCAAACGTAGGAATGTTCATCGAGGATCACAAGAAGAGAGCCGACAGCGATCCAAATGCGCCGCCGTTCGATGATCTGCGAAATTATGCGTACGAGGGAGGCGGAAGTACTGCAGGCTCATTGTCGTCATTAGCTTCCGGTAAGTCAATATTTTAAGTGCCTCGTAGGAAGTTTTGTTTACGTGATATCTTTTTTCACGATATTTTTCATGCGAGGTAACATTTAAAAAAATTAATTAGTAAACGTAATTGACTCATTGCCAGGTACCGATGACGAGCAACATGAGTACGAATATCTCGGCGCATGGGGTCCGAGATTCGACAAGCTCGCCGACATGTACGGCCCGACGGAGGAGAGCGACGAGGAGGAATAAAGAGACTCGTCCGACGATAAAAGTCCTGTAGGGTAGGTGCTCTAATCGACTTGCTCCGGGGACTCGACGAAAGTCCTCCCCAAAAGTCAAAACCGTGTATGACTTACTTACTCGCGCGACGACTCACCCCGTAAAAATCCCCGCATTGCGCGGTATCGCTCATTTCCCCTCCTCGCCCCCCTCATTTTAACAAAAACACGAGATCTCTCTACTCTCTCACCGACAGGCTCTCGTCTCGCGGACGCGACAACCGAGCCAGTCACCATAAAAAAAAGTTACCAAAAAAAAAAAAAAAATTAAGCATCACCATCGACTACTTAATTACCTGCGAAATCGCGCGAAAGTATAAATACGAAAGACAGAAGAGTAAGCTATAAACTAGTAAATGTACGTTTATAAAAAAAAAGAAAAGGAAAAAACTAAGAAACAAGTAATGAAGGCTCATGCAACCGGCTAATAATAATTAATATGTCGAGTCAAGCGGTTGCAGCGACCCGCGTACCTCTGCCCCCGTGATGGCATTGCAAATTTTGTATAAATTTTTCCATTATATCATTTATTTATTCGACCTAACGCGACACATTCGATATTAGGATACGTTTTATTTAATCTATATATTAATAATATACGTATTTAATTGTCATCGACGTCGCTGTAAACGTTAAATCGTTACGCGATAAATTTTACACCGATAGTTAATGTTTTTACCGAAGAAAAAAAAAAAAAGAAAAAAATGAAACCAAAGAGATATTGAGAATCCACAGAGAAACGAGAATGACGTTCGTTTTAATGAACACTCGGAAGATCGAGACAAAATTGTTCAACGATATAAGAATCTAATTCTTAGTTGATGCCATAAAACTCGAGTACTCATTACTAACTTGCAGCAAAAAGAAAAAAAATAAAATAAAAAACCAAGGAAAAGAATGCTGCGTAAAACGATGGAGGATATCGAACGGGTATATCCACCGTCGGCGTCGCCACGACGATTCTCATTAATTGCAAGTATTATTATATGATTATTGACATTATAATATATACGTATATAGTATATATATAGTATATATATTATAGTACATGAGTATAAATTTATAGGATCAGGTGGAAGGGAATCACGCGTATATTTGAGAGAGTATGATGAGAGTAAGGCGTTAGAAAGTGAAATAATATGTAATTATCGAATAGCTATAACAATACGAACTACACAATGGTTAATAATTAAGCTCACACCGTTTAATCATTCTCGGCAAATTCGTTCGAGCGGTATGACACGATTGTATATTTTTTATGTTTTTTTTATTCACTATTTTTCATTTATTTTACAAAGTTCGTGGCAATAAACAAAAAAAAAATAAGCCATGTCGAGGACTAACGAACCAATAGTATCGAGAGACACAGAGAGACAAGCTCAATTATACGAGAGTACGAGTGGGGGGGGAGAGGGAGAAAAACATTTTAAAAAGTTTTAAAAAAAAAGCTACGAGGGTAGTTGCAAAGTCGCGCGATTTCTCTCGCACGGGGAAAAAAAAAACATAAAATAAACTAGTCGGGTTGGCGCGTCGGGTGAGCATTCGCACTCTAAAACCTCGAAAAAACGACTGAAGTTGTAAAATTCTCAAATGGAATATTCATAGTCAATTTACCGGTAAGGGAGATCCTCGCGATAATTATCCGTAATCGAAGAAGAAAAAAAAAAAAAGAAAAATTTAAAGAATAATTAAAGAAAGAAAAGAAAATTTAACAAAATATGATAAATACGTGCATCCGTGTGCACTGATCGATGTACGAATGTGTAATTATTGAAGGGCGTGGTAACGCGGACACGCGCGTACGATTATCTCTTATGGGACACGAGGCCCATCGCATACGTAAGTTTAAAGTAAAGTAAAAGAAAAATGAAAAAATAAAAAGAAAACAAGTAGTGGAGGGTGTAAACTGTGAAGCGGGCGCGGTAACGTAAATTATCGAATAATCTTATAATTATTATTATTATTATCATTATTATTATTATTATTATTATTATCATCGTGATTACGTATAGTTTTGCGATTTGTGATATTAATTTGCGTATGTCTACGCTCTCTCCCATCCCATTTCCTAGTCTAACTTTTAAGCTTAACTCTAAGTACGTATAGCAGCCTCGTAGCGAAAAACCCTCCGCTCGAACTCATTATGCTGCTGCTGAAGAAAAAAAGAAGAAAAAAAACCTCTTCCGCTCATTCCTATATATCGGCTCCCCAGTTTCTCGCTCACTGCGTTATCGATACGTTTGTGATTTTTTTTTTTCACCCTCGTTCATCCTCAACTATTAAAGGGACAGAATCATGAAAAAAATCATGAAAATTAAATGGTGCAGTAATTACACATATATTCACTCTTATGTTGATATAAATTACTACTGCTCAGACACTGAAAATTAAACACATTTGTAAGTACTTTCGTTTTTGTAGCTATGTTCATTGTTTAAGAATTTAGGTTGCACTGATGGATCAATTGGTTTTCCATAGACAATTCTTTTTATAGAAAGACAGTCTCGTCTGAGGATAGAAATTTCCATTTGAAGATCTACTGCAGAAGTTATAAGGAAATTTAATTTAAAAAACATTACGCAGGGAAAAAGTTATTATCAATTTGCGCATATTTTCTGCAAAAGAACTTTAAGAACGTCTATATTCTCAGACCAGTCACAGTTTTACTAAAAAAAAAAATTGCCCTTGCAAAACCAATTTAACCCAGCGATGCAATCTGAACCCTACATCAAATGTGAAAAATGAAAAAAAATATTTGCATCAACGAACTTGGCTACAAAAAAATGACACTTACAAGTTTCGAAAATATTTGTGTTTGACCAGTAGTTTGTATCGAGATAAAAGTTTTTAATGAACAATCTTTGCATCATGAATTTTTCATGATTTTTTTCGTTTACTCGATCCCCTTAAACTATTACGATATTATATGGTATTACGTACGGTAGTCCCTTCCTCCGCACGACCTATCCCGTCCTTCCTTCGAACACTAAAATAGCTGCGAGACAGAAATGCAGTTTTAGATAGAGAAGCATTAAACGGGGCAACGCAGTATTTCCACAGACTGGCAATTAGCTGACATTACACATGAAGATGAAATAAATGGAAATAATGAAAAAGAAAAAAAAAACAGAATAATAATAACAAGGTTAAGGAAAAATGGAAATAAGATACAAAAAAAAAAATGAAAAAAGAAAAAAAAACAAAATAATAAGAACACAGTTTATCGTTGAATCTGAGTTTTGCGCCTCGTGCGTGTGTGCAGTGGCATTAATGAAGATATAGTTAGAGAGATCAAACTCAACTGTTGTGTATGTACATTAACGGATCGTTATATCCTTTATTGATTTATAATTATATTCACCGAACGCTCGACCCGAGCAGCCCCCGGGCCCCGCACCCTCGATCTCCGTGAAGCACGAACAATGTATATAATGTAACAATTACAAATGAGTGAACGAACAAAGTGCGAAAGACGGTGTGCGTACGAACGTAAGAAAGCGAGCGAATATGATGAAAAAAAAAAAATAAAAAAAAAAATTAAGAGCGAGAGAGAGAGTAAAAAAGAAAAAAAGAACGAGCTTGCTAGAGAAACGAAAAATGAGAGACTGAGAAAAAGATAAACGAAAGAGTGAGCGAGAGAGTTACTTTTTTGCTGGATATAGTATCGATGCTCACGATAACTCAGGGTGGTCGCGTGTTGATGCACAAAACGCCGACAGATTATTCTACTTGATTATTTTTCTTTTTTTTTTTCTTTTTTTTTTCGCTCTTTTTTCTTATAATTATTTTTTTTTATTCGTCAATCAAGCACGTCGCCTACTCACCCGGTTGTGCTATAAATATACGATGTGCATTTATACTGTAGCATTATTAATTTCCGCCCAGTGGGCTATCGTGCGCGAATAATTCTTTTTTGCTTTTTCATCAGAGAGCTGTTAAACTTTCCAATTTGTTGAAAATTACGAGCGTAATATCTGGTCAGACTGACAACGATTTATTCACACTCATATTGGCCATAATCGACCGGGTAATCTCTAATAATTATGATAAATCGCAACGTAAACTATTCCATTATTCGTCGTTGTTACGTATGTCCCATGATGAACAAAAAAAAAAAAAAAAAAAACGAAAAAAATTGAAGAAAAAAAAAATTTTAATATTATGCTCACCCAACATATCCGTAACTTTTTATGCACTGCCTAATTAATTGTTTAATCGAATGATTGTAAAAGTGGGGCAACGGGGTACGTCAGGGCCGAGCGTGACTTTAACACACAAGTAGCGTTTAACGTGCAGACTGTAAAGCCAATGTTTTAACGTATAGTAAACGTCATTGAAATGTGCAAAAATCGTAAGATGAATAAAAAAAGCAAAAAAAAAAAAAAAAAAAAAAAGAAGAATGATAAAACGCGCAGGAAACAGAACAAACCAACCGTAATATGTATATATGCTGCCACTGAACACATCTCATTAGTACAATTACCATATACATATTATAAACAATCTACAGTACTATAATCGACATGTGTATGATTAATTAATTGATATTAATTAACGATTACATTATTATATTATTACCACTATTATCTATACCATTTGTACGTTATACTTCAGTTCGGACGAAATAAATGCCTTCTTTTTAATAATAAAAAAAAAAATATTATGAATACTCGTGCATTATTTGTGAAAGATTTGTGCTTTCAACATTGGTTACTGAGTCAGTCGTCAACTCGAACTTCTTCGACGTGTTCTACTTCGTGTCTTTTTTCTCCGTCTGCATTTACTTGCTTTTTGCTTGTTGTCCAGTTTTGGCAATTCACTCGTGATTCTTCGCCATAAACGATCTTTAATGTAATCGACGAAATCCACAAAGCCACAATCACTGCGGAAATAAAAATGATTGTACTTATTTATTGCTGGAATTATATTTCAGCTATGTGAATGGGAATTTACTTTATTATTGTAAAATCCGCTGATCGCGTGATGTGAAGAGAGAGAACGAAAAATCCAAGAGCGAGGAGACAACTGAATGCTGCCATTGGTGCTCTGGTACTTGCTATTAATTCAGCCTCTTCGTTTAATTCCATCCTAGTGAGTATCTGAAAAAAAAAAAAACAAAATCCAAATGAAGTGTACTGTAATTTAAAAATCTTCTACAGCTTGAATTTTAACTTACGATGTCTGATTTCTTTTCAGCCGAAATAAAACCAATTTTTTGTTAGTTTCTAATTTTACTAAGAAAGTACAAAAATTATTTGTTAAAAATATTGTATTTTCGTTTAACGAACTATTTTTTGTCAATTTAACAAAAAAAAGTGTCACTACTAGCGATGTTTCTTCTTTATCAGTTTGACACATTTTTTGTCACTTTTAATTTAAAGAATAAAAATTTGTAAATTCACGAAATTTACTAAATCTTTTTGAAACTTTTAAAATTTAACAAAAAATCTGTAAAATTAACAAAAGTTATTTCTGGTACTTTTTTTTTATTAATTCAGCCTCTTCATTTAATACCATACTAGTAAGTATCTGCCACGACTTGTTATTATTATTTTTAATACTTAAAATCATTATGATATTGTTACGGTACGTTGCAAATGGCTTTTGGCAAGCTGGTCAATATCAGAACATCAATGGGTGTCCAGATGCATGCATTGGAGAATTCGAGGAAGAAGGCCGTCGCGAAAAACTGTAAAAGAAAATACATTTTTGAAATTCTAACGAAACTTTAAATTCTTTTCAGGTTTTTAAAATTATAATTTATTTAAATTTCTATTAAACGTGTACAAGGTTTTATGGTAAGTACAAGTATTCGTTCAGATAGATATGAAATTAATTCCTAACCGGGACTTTGATTTTTAAAAAGAATTTGAGTACTTTACGATGGGAGAAATAATCTGACGAAAATAAATGTCATTGAAGATGCCAGAAACACTGATTCTAAATAATAATAATGCTAAAAAATGATTCTCCAATTAGTAAAAAAAAAAATCAACATATTCGTTAGAAAACCTAATTTTTTAAATATCCGATTTTTTTATTTCTCTGATTGTATTCATGTAGTTTTTTGGAATTTCGAAATATATGAAAAATCATAAAATAAATTTCATACAAAAGCAAATTTTTCTACCAAATTTGTTGAGCAGATATTTCAACATTTATTTATTACTTTATTAATATCTTTGACATTAATATTTCAATACTTATAATTAATGTTCTTTGTACCTTCCATGACCATTTTTTTTCAGATCATTCGTTTTAAAAGTACTCATATTGTAATAAAATGCAACTTTTGATTTTCATCCATTTTAAATATTTATAATTATAGTTAAAGTAAAAAAATCTTTCGGGTCTTTTGGAGTGCCTGATGCTCAAGTGAAAAAATAATTAAAAAAATAATAATAATGATAATAACTAGCAGTTTAATTAAAAAAAAAAAAAGCTTAAAGCAAAAAAATTAATAATAATTTGAACAAACCTCGTAAACGCACATAATGTAAGCGTTCGGCTTTCGAAAAGTCGGAGGAAAGAGTGTCAGGCTAGCGATAATATTGTAAACGCCAGAAGCGAAGAAAAAGGAGGTTATCGGTGGTCCTGTCAGAAGGGCTTCGCCTTCTTCGTCTTCCATTGCATTGGCAAAACACGTTCGGAAGATCGAGACTCCGAGAGTGTTCAGAATAAATGCCCAAATCGTGCAGAGCAATTTGGCCATTGGTAATGTGTCGACCACCCTTAAAATTAGCCTCCTCTCCGCCACATCACCAATCTGCTCCTACTCGTAATAAAGTTTTTTTTTTTCGAAACGATTGTCAAATTTCTTCCAAACTTAACATAACCGGTATACGTCCACTGATTGAATTATGCAATCGTAAAACATTCATTTCTGTTATCATCAATAAAATAAATAATTAAATTTAAAAAATTAAATTGTGTCAGCTTATTATTTAAAAAAAAAAGATTCTTTATTTATTGTAATACCGAAACAGAGATTTTGTCACATTTAATTATGTGAAATATCCTATAAAAAAATGATTATTGTTTTTAACTTAATTCTAAAATGCTACAAATATTTTTAATTATGAGCAGAACAAAACGTAATTTTAATCTCTTTTTGAAATTTCGTGGTAAGCTTTTAATAAGAAAAGTGTTTAAAACTGCAGGAATTTGACTTTCTACCTCACACTTTATTTGCAAAAAAAAAAAAAAGTGTCATTTATTTGGACGCAAGAATACGAGACAATGTACCGGAGTTACGATACACAATACAATTGATATACAAATCGATGATTTTCAGAAGCTCATTTCAGTCTTTAGCCCAGACATCTAGAATAGCGTCGAGAGATTCAGTAGCGTCCAGCATCCAGACGAAGGAAAGCACTGACAGACAGAATGCCATATGGACTGCAGCGTCTTCAGTTGCCATGTACGTGGCGAATGTCGTTAAGAAGGAATAATCATCGAGACCGACTGTCGTATTCAACCATGTCACCTGATTGCAAAGAAAATTAATTTTTATCAACAGATTGCTTTAAAAATCAAATAAACGTTGATACGTAACAACACATTTATTTGCAAAATGTGTAAGCATCGATTTCCATTTATTTATTTAGCTTACAATTAATAAGCATCGTTTTCCATTTTTTTTTATTTATTTATTTCTAAGATCAGTGAGTAATGAATTCGATTAATTTGTTCAATTACAAAATGCTTAAGTATTGATTTCAATAAATTGATTGACTTGCAAAATCGATTCGTATTATTTTCAATTAATTAATTTAATTGTAGAATCGATAAGTATTGATTTCAATAGATCGATTTCCTTGCAAAATCAATAAACAATGATTTTTCAATAATTGATTGACGTACCCATCTACTGGATTCTTGTGTCAGACACCATATTCCATTCATAATCGGTATCCAGATAGCCCTTGTTGCAAGATTGGTCACAAGTGCAGTAACCAGCATCTTCACACACGTGGGAAAAAGTGTTAATTGTCTAAAAGAAATTTAACAAATTGAATATTCGTAAAAATGTTAAATCTCACATCGTAGATGTACAAAAGTTGTATTGGCGGTTCTTTGAGTGATGCAGGCCATAGTTTGTACTCGGCAAGAAGGCAGAGAACAGAAAGTATGAAGATGACTGATGCATAAGAGGGATCGAACGGTGGATTGATCTCGTCGTCTAAGCACAAGCCGATTATGCAAATTTGTCGGAGATGCATATACATTCCAGTTGTCACAACGACTATCCAATGGACGTTGAGGCACTCGATATAGTCTTTAACCACTTCCATCTTCAGTTTCTTCTCTCGTTTGGTTTGCCAAAAGGCTTTGGAACCTCACCTAAGCGACTTTTCCAATTGGCATTCGTGCAATTTTTCTTTTTTCTCTGTTCTTTATCGAAAAGCTCTGTCGATTTGCGTTTACGATTATGATTACTTGACCCGTAGCTTCGTTGGTCGTTCTTCAGGGACAGAGACGAAGAGGCGACATTATTAAGAGAGCTTTTTGACTTTGTTTTTTAAGAGAACAAATTTGCAAAAAAAAAAAAATTTACTCGCCTTGACTCTCGCAGGATCGACGAGGCCAGTATTAAACTTTTAATTTCTTGTCATTCGATTAGACGGAGGAGTTTATTTTTTTTACCGCTGGGATAAATTGACGCTGTCATTTTTAGACAATTATTATCGATACTTATCTTATTCGATATTATACTGAAAATTTATGTATTCATGCCATTGACAAAACAGTCGAAGCTCGACAAATTTTTCTTGTAAATTTAATAGATTTCTTGTGAAGCCCGATTTGAGGAACAAAAAATATTTCTGAAACTTTGAAAAATTAACGAAACGAAGTCACTTCGAAAACTGGCATTCCGACATTATAAAAAAAAATCGTTTACTCTGTTTATTCATGAATACATGTTCCTAAACATAAACAGTTAAAAATGTTTCAACGATTACAGTAACAATTTTCGAAGTTTTTATTCGCAAACTTGAATGTTAAATATAATATATAAGTATCATGCAAAATTGCAGTACTTTTATACGAGATTAAAAAATCTTATAAAATTACAGAAGTGTTATACAAAATTTTCATAACTTTCGTATACTATACTGTAATTTTACATTACAATTTCCAGTAGATCTTTTTAACAATGGAAAAAAAATCTATTTAAAAGCTGCATAACAAAATTTTTTCTGTCTGAACATTTTTTTCTTTTCAGAGTTTATTTTAGTTCTTAATTTTCGATTTTCTTCGAACATTTAAGCAGCATTAACAATAAATTCAGCATTTGCTACGAGTAACAATACCGATGTGTGACGTGTTAATGGAATTCCATTGCCAAAGTGTTTATAGTGCCACTCCGTAGCCACAAATCGAGACTCCTCAACCCAGTAAATTCTTTAACGTCGAGAAATGAATTTTCTCACCACCCTTCGTGACGACCTACACCTCGAAACGTCATTTAATCAAGTGAGGCACTTGGTCGAGTCTTATCTAGCAAGTAGAGATAGTGTCCGAAGCTCTCGACCATTATCAGCAAGTACTATAAGGGTGGAAATCTACAGCGAGGGTTGGAGCGCCTTGTGGCAAGGATACATTGCAATACACGAGAAATAGTGAGAAACGGCTCTTATGCATAATGCATCGCATTTGCCGATAGCTTTCAGGCGGACCCAAAAGACCGTACTTTTCTCGTAACATACGTTTGTGGTGTGGAGATTTCGTCGAGTTGCACCTCTGACTTCATCGGAGCCACAAGTAGGGCAAATAAAAGTAAGAATCTAAGAGCCTTGCCACATGGTTCAATACATTTATTGGCTCATTTTGTCAATTTATTATGTACGTCTCTGCAGATAAAAAATTTTTTTTTTGTCAATTCTTAGTTTTACAAAAATTATTTATCCAAAATTCTGTATTTTTCTTTTGAATTCCTCAGATTTCGCTTGATCCAACCATTTCCAGGGAATTTATTTTGTACGTTCACTGAAAATAAAAGATTTTTTTTTGCTTTCTATTTTTACTAAATACAGTACAATTATTTGTTGATAATTTTGTATTTTCATTTTATGAAATATCTTTCGTCATTTTCCTACCATTTGGCTTCATTGGAACCATCGGGAATAAAATAAAGAGTTTATATTAAAAAATCTTGTTACATGGTTCAACACAATTGACTTATTTTAACCATTAATTTCGACGTCACTGAAGTAGATATATTCAAAGGGAAATAATCGTCGAGTCATAGTCGTGAACATAAGAGACTATTCTCGTTATTATACATCAAAGTTACAGTGGCGAAGACAGTTGAGCGGGATTGTTAACGCAAAGCTAGGAAGAGAGGAGGCAACGAGCCGTTGCTGGACCGGAAATTGCCCTTTGATTTTCACCCCTTTCTGAACAGTAGTATTGTAGTTGAAGCTCGCCAGCTCAATCCTAGCCTTGCGCGATTTCAGTCTCTTTGACTAATGCGACCATCCGCAACTCACTGAAGAGGAGGACTGCACAGGATGACTTCAAACGCTGTTCTCAGGATGATAATAGGATACTATAGCAGACCGACGGGGGACAGTATCATTGAACATTAAAAACTTAATTAAATATAGGGTGCACCTAAACTGACAGTTGCTGTTCACAAACGTTCGTAGAAACTTTGTCTGAATTCCTGACATTTTTTTGTTGTCATTTTCTAATTTTACAACAAAAAAATATCAAAATAAATTATTTAAAATGTATAATTTTTACTTAAAAAAAATAAATCATTTGTAAAATAAAAATACAAATTTATTGTTTCACTTTTCTAATTTATTTGTAAAATGAAAAATGACAAATTCGTAAGTTTTTTTAAAAATAATATTAATACCAAAACAATATTATCGTAGTTAATGGTCAAACATTCTTGTTAAATGTATTTTATTATTTTACATTTTGGATCCACAACCCTAAAATTAATCTTGGACAAGAAAAACGGCATAGATCATATGAGATTGCCTGTACATACTCTAAAGAATCGCTGCATCGAAGGGAAAGAGTCGAGATATATAATAATGACGATACAGAAGAGTGGCCCAATCTTCGGAATCGCAGAGATCGTCGACAAGAGAGACTTGTGATTATTCTGCAGCCAGTATATCGTAGCCATGGTAACGGCACAGAGCCATAGGGAAAAAAGTTGTGTTGCTATACGGTTGGAGCTTCTGCGAGAGGCGAGAGGGTGACTGGAAGACTGGCTACGTGGTGGAGACCCAATGGTTCCAGGGGTTGCTCCAGTTAAGTCGCAGAAAATAGAATAAGAACAGTCGCGAGCTCTCTTGGCTTCGAGCACCCTTACCCCTCGCTATCCTTTTTTCTGTTTCAGTGGGGAAGTAAGTGCAAACCAAGCCACAGATCTTTCTGTGAATACAAAGGGCTGGGTGGACACTCTAGAAATTTAAAACAGGTGCTGTAACTTAGAGGAATGTTTGTAGTGAACAATTTGTGATGCATTTCCAGAATGTTTCACGATGTGTTACTAAATACTGTTTTACTTTATAAAATTACATCGGTTAGGATCGAATTTTTGGATATAAGGTCGATCTCAAGATCAAACTTAGAACTACAGATGATCTTGAGATGAAACTGCTTATTTAAAGCAATCATGATATCAAAGTTTGAAGTTATAAGATGTCCTTGAGATCAAACTTCGAACTTAAGACGATCTTGAAATCGAACTTCGAAGTTATAAGATGTCCTTGAGATCAAACTTCGAACTTAAGACGATCTTGAGATCGAACTTCGAAGTTATAAGATGATCTCGAGATGAAATATCTAATTTAAGATGACCTTGAGATCAAACTTCAAACTTCAGATGACCGTGAAATCAAATTTCGAACTTGGGGTGATTTTGAGATAAATTTACGAACTTAAGACGACCTTGATATTGAACTTCGAACTTTTAAGATGATCTCGAGATGAAATTTCGAACTTCAGATGACCGTGAAATCAAATTTCGAACTAGGGATGATTTTGAGATAAATTTACGAACTTGATATTGAATTTCGAACTTATAAGATGATCTCGAGATGAAATTTCGAACTTAAGATGACCTTGAGATCAAATTTCCAACTTCAGATGGACGTGAGATCAAATTTTGAACTTGTTCGATATTTCATCATTAAGAGCGCACCTTTCATTTCTTTCACTATCATTAATATTAATATGCTTATTCAGGCAGTTATCAGTGGCGCGTTATAAAAATATCTGAAAAATGTGCTGCCAATCAGGCGAATCACCGTGAGCGAATCAATATTCTACTCTATGATGATTATCGATTGGGACATACACAACGAAATATTAATTTCATGCATGTAGTACATCACACACGCAGTATCCAACAATAAAATCCTCTCTTAAAAAAGACATAGCACATCGAAATATCGAAAACTAAAGCTGCTATTAGGTTAGCAGATTTTAGCAGACCAGATTTTATTTAATTTTCAATTTTAAAAAAGTCTCTGAACGCTTCAGCTTTCGCAAATATGATTATAAAAAATTGTAAAGTGGTTCATATTTCACAGAATCTCAAATTCCAAAATGTCTTTTTAGCAGACTTTTTTTATTTAATTATTGATACATAAAGTAATGTTCAAGCTACTCTATGAATTCAAATTTAAAAAACCATCGGATTTTGTCATTTTAAATTTAAAAAAAAATCTGAAAAACACTCTTTCAAGATAAATTAATACTCAAAGACTCGCTGAATTTCCTCGTCTATTTTATTTATTATCCTCGAGTCTTTCAATAGATTCTGATTCGCGTGCTTGTATCGAATTCATCGAGTCAAGTAGCCATGAAGTAGTCAATCTTAGTCATCTCAATAAACGTAGAATTAGGTAAATAGACGTGAAACGAAGTCTTAACGACGTCTGACGTGGAATATCGACTTTCGAATGTAGACTTTGAGGAAATCCCTGTAAGACTCGCTCGTCTATATATTATATACTCGAGTTCACTTCCTGCAATCAAAGGAGGCGCTCCCCCCCCCCCTCCCCTTTTATTCGATTAACCGCGTCAACTGTGTGGATCTGTCGTAGAACTACGTAACACAATTACTCCAGTTCCTCTCAGACCATCTCACTGGGTATCAGTGCACCTGTAGGTCGAACTATATATCGCACAAACTCGACGTTTATAGTCTTCGCTTTAACGTGCTTCGTGAAGTTTATCAACGGACACAAAGTTTCACCGTAAAATTCGAGTTCAAGGGAAAAAAAAATAAAAAAAATAAAAAAATAAAATCACAAGTGTGTGACTTTTGAGGCAAGCGGCTGATTTAACGGCGAGTACGTGTGGAAGGAACGCGAAAGTATGTACGAGCGAACAAAAGTACCCGCGGGCTCTCGTTAAAATTGTCAAACTATATATATACACGCCCTCGATGAAGCTCATTTACAGAAGTACATTCTGTACTACGCTGTTCAAAAGATATTGCAAAATAAAAATTTTCTGTTGAAGGTACAGAAATTTCGAATTAAAAAATAATTATTAATATGTATGACAATATTAATAGCAATAAAGTTAGGAAATTTAAATGAAGTCATTTCATGGACGCACGTAAATTGGCGATCAAAAGTGTAATCACTTGATTACAGTTTGAGTATTTCGAGACGAGAGAAAAATCTGAGAAAAAAAAACAAGAACATTGAATTTTAAAATTATAGTGCCAAAAATATATTAATAAATAAGAAAAAAAATACGAATAAAAAATAAAAATATTCGGATATTTTTGGAATAATTTTTTTTTTTCATTTGCTAAGATTCTTTTGATATGTTTTTTGTTTTATTTTAAGAAATGGTTTTAAAGTGGCGAATTTTAGGTGTGATCTTGTAGAAATGTTTCATTTCACACATAAGTTAGTATCAGAATCCTTGATTTGAAAAAAATATGTTATATGCATTCGGGAAAATCAAATAATTTATTCCAATGAAAAAAAAAAGTTGCAAAGTAGAATCTCACTTCCTCATGATTTTTTATGACGCACAAAATCTCAACTATGAGGATCTATGCAGTTGAATTTTAGTTTCCTCATAGAGTAAGTTATATGGAAGATTGAAAAATTATAAAGAAGTCATGGTTATAAAGTCACTATTATAAAGAAGGTTCTACTAGGCAACTTTTTTTATTACATTTGAGGGGACAATTCTTCGGCATTTTTCAGAAACCTTTTTTTACAGTTTTAGTAGTAACTTAATAGGTTCGACACACATTTTAAGGGAAATTGTAATTGATACAATTTTTTACACTTTTATTTGCATAACAAATTGTAGTCGTACTGTTCAAGTGATTTTTAATGCAAAAGTTTTTTTTTTCGAAAAATAATTTAATATAAAATTTAAACCCTTTTATTGAATTTGATCAAATTAAAAAAAAAAATTCAAAGAAATGTAAAAATTCGCAATTTTTTAAAAGTACGTAGCGCCAAACTGTTTGGTGCATACATTCTTTAATAGTGAGTAAAAGTTTTTGTTAAACCCTAAGACAATGCGATTTTTTTAGTATTAAAAAAAAATAAAAAAAATACAAATTGCAAATAAAAAAAGTATTATGAAAAATCGCTTCGTTTTGGGGTTTCACAAAAACTCTTATTCACTATTGAACAATATACACACAAAACTCTTTAGCGCTATGTACTTTTTAAAAATTGCGAATTTTTACGTTTTTTGGGCTTTTTCAAAATTCCAGGCTTACAGAGGCAGTGCTTTCAAGAATCTCGATGAACAAGAAGATAAAAAATTTAAAAAATATTCTCCTGATATATAGTGTATTGTAAAAGGTAGAAGAAGTTTCATAATTAAAGGTAGAAGAATTTCATAATTATCGTAACACAATGTAATTTCCAGAGAAATTTAATTGTGAAATTTGATTTAATGAAATGATGAAATTTAATTTAATTTCAAATCCACATTAGTTAGTATATTTTTTTTTAATTTCATTCAACCCTTTAAAAAAGGATGCATACAAAAAAAAAGGATGATTGTGTTTTTAATACTTAATTTTTAATTTTTATTTAATACTTAATTAATACGAAATTTTATGATAATGACCTAAAATGTCATGATAGACAAGAAGCGATAGCACCGGTGGAACCACATGCACGTATTGTACACGAATCTCTTATCACTATCAAACTATCAATCTAGTGGCCCGCGCAGAATCCCTCGACAAGTCGACCGGCTCTCGCTTGAGAGTCTCGCATTATATATATATATATATATCTAAGCGCGGGGGAAGTGGGAGCTGCATAAAACGTGGTGGACCGTCGGACTCACGACACTGGCACTTCGACCATCACCAAAGCCAGTGCGCGGATTCAACGTCATTGTAGCATTATCGCGTGTGTGTGCATTGACACCTTTGTAATTCATGAACAATCTTATCGCCTGTTTCTTATTCATGAAAAAAAATTGAATCATTCGTTTTACAAGCGGAAATCAGTGAAGCCGAGAAAAATCATTTTATTCAATAATTCAACAATAAACGTAAGTTGTATATTCTACTTTAAACGTATTCCGTCGATTGAGCTTCATTTAAATATCTTCGACTTATATTCCAATTGAAAATCACATCTGCTGCGATACGTCAATACATACTTTGTGAATCTAATTAAAATTTTCATTACCACTATCTGTGCTTCTCTTGTCGTATCACTTGTACAATGGACTTTGTTACTGACATTAAACAGTTTGGAAAAAAAATTTAGAAATTGTTCAATATTTGGAATTTGTCGATTCTAATCAAACAGTCGAAATGACCTGATTGAAATGCAATTAAATCGAGTTATTCGAAAAATCGTGCCTCAAGAAAGTAAAATAATTTTATTCACAATTGGGAATAAGTAAAAGGGACCAATAGGAAAAAAACACAGACATTTAGATGCATGACACGTTTGAAAAGCAGAATCAATTTTGTCTAAATCTCCAATATAACTCGTTGCAAATTTTATTACCGACATTCCATAGATTTAAAAAAAGATTAAAAATGTATTTAAAAAAATGATTAAATATTTAGAATTAAAAAAAAAATTGATTCAAACTATAGGAATACGCTGATTTAAATCCAATTACATAAAAATATGTTAAAAAAGAAAGAAACAATTTTTCTTTCAAATTGGAGTAACTAAAAATGATTTTTTGTTATTGTGATTATTCGGTGAATAAAAATCACATGTGATTGTTCGAAACGGTGGTCTAATTTTTTAAATGCATGTAACATTTTTTGGAGTTTAAAAAGAAATATCTTCTATGTTTAAAAAATACAATTTTAATGCTATTAACTGAAGGAGTGACAACTACTATCGCTTTGATAAGAAACAATACGAGGGTCAGTATCATATATTAAAGTTGTTGAACTTTATTTTACAAGGTAATATATCTGCCAGTTGATTCAGGATCAAAGCATTTTCCTTTCACCATTCCATAGTGGACAACATAACTTTATTGCTCCATATGCGTCTCACTTTTTTTTCGTTAGTCTCTTACTCTCTGTTACCATTACAAATTATTTCGTAATATATATTACAGTTAAAAATTCGTTTAAGCGTGAAAAATAGGATTTTAATGTTTTGTTTATCAATTGGCACAGAGTTTGCGTAGAAATGTTGAGAAATTAAATAACACTGAGCCAACAGATTGAGCAATTTCTATCGATTGGACGTATAGTGAAAATTCCTGATGTTTAGCGAAGCACGTGGTGAATTCTGATTCTAAAACGTCAGCTAAGCATATTCGCTGACGTTTCAAAGGTGCGAACCAGGAAAAATTGAAAAATCGCATTTTGTCGTTTGACGAGATTTCACGGAAAGAAAAAAAAAAAACTTGCTCATGATCTTTCGAATAATTAAGAAAGATTTCTTGGGATTTTGTACACACACGTCTGCGCTCAACGCTGCGTCGAAGATCCCCCCTCTCTTTTAATCCTCGGTGAATTGGCGCGAAGAACACGTCACTAACAGTAAGGCCACGCCATGTCCTGTGAAAACCCCGTGATTCCCGGTTCTATGGTGAAAGCCTCTCGTACTTCACCTCGACGTCAGGGAATTCCCGAATACCTTAATTCACTTTTCCGCATTCTTAATGACGTCCTAATGTCCTATGGCAATTTATATTACCTGGTGAAAATACTTCTCTCATAATTTCGTATTAAAAACATTTTTAAGATCTTCGCACTGATTTTCGAATGTTTTTTTTTTCTCGTAATTTTTCTGCTGTTTAATTGAATTCACACAGAAATATATAAATTAATATTTATGTAGTTAAAAAAAAATAATACATTTTGTCTGTAAACGTTGACAGACAATTTTTGGTTAATTTGATTTTTTTTGAAGTTTTTAGTACTACCCAAAAAAGCTACAAAAATTTGCATTTCGAAATATATTTTTCTCATTTTTAAGATAAAAATTACGAATTTTTGTTTCTTCATATGAATTTCTTTTTGTCACTTCCAATTTTACAAAAAGTATGTGTGACTTCACAAAACTTACAAATTTTTTAGTTTCTAAATTTTATTAATAAAATTAAATTGAAAAATAAAGAAGTTTTTATTTTTTAATTTTTCTTTAGTTACCTCTAATTCTGGAATTTTTTTTTGCAAATTCGCAATATTTAAAAAAAAAGGTTGCTCTCTAAATTTAACAAAAAAATCGTACAAAATAAAAACAAATTGTCATTCTAACAAAATGGGGTTCGTTACTTCAAAAATTGAATAAGCAGACTTACTTAGAATACAAGAGAAAGCTGAAACTCAATAGTTTTGAAAAGTTATTTGAGCCACTCAGAGCCAATATGAGTGGCTTTGAGTGGCTCAACTTTCTTTGCAAAGTACAAAAACATTGGGAAACTTTACAGAAACTTTCAGAGAATATTAATAAAAAATTTCAGAGAAAAATATTACGTTACTGTAACTACAAATCTGGTTCTTATTGACTCAACAAAATTTTCATTAAAAATCAATTTACTTCATAAGTAGGGTATTATTATTATTTTTTACATATCTTACACTCTAAAAACGCAATAAATTATTTGTATTGCGAAAACTACGCCTTTTCCAAATCTTAAAAAAAAAATTGATATATTATTTTTTACTCCAAAATATTTACATCTGGTATATGAAAAATGTTTTTTTTCCCTATCCGATACTTTGGCAATTTAATTCATAAGTAGGGTATTATTATTATTTCTTACATATCTTACACTCTAAAAACGCGATAAATTATTTGTATTGCAAAAACCACGCCTTTTCCAAATCTTAAAAAAAAATGGATATATTATTTTTCTTACTCCAAAATATTTACATCTGCTATATGAAAAATATTTTTTTTTCCCTCTCCAATACTTTGAGCATTCGTTCGTTTGCTTTACAGCAGGTTTCAATGGATGTCAATTTTGTATCCGTATGTAGTGGCCGAATGCGTCTAAACATATATATGCTATATAGTTAGAGTGTCACGACGAGACGAGGCGTTAAAGGCCAGCAGCATTAGAGCGAGGTAAGACACATGAAAGATAGAGAAAGAGATTCGAAGACGTCGATTGCGACTAGAGTGAAAGAGTGCTGGTACTTGTACGGGAGAGCGCGAAATCCGCTCGTTTGTATATGAGTCATGGTCATTGCTCTTTCGCCTGCGGAGCCCGCTCCTCTTACTTTTTCTACGTAGGAAACTCCAGGAGCAACGATTGTGGTTATATACTCTTTGCCAATCAATCCGCTGTCTCACTCAGCTTCTGCACTCCACCACTCCTTGGTCAGAGCCCCTTCCAAGCTACCACATAGCAATGTCTACTGGCAGCCTTGTCATCGACAAACTTACGCAAAATGTTCCTTAAAAGACATAAATAATCGTACGCGTGCGACAATTTGCTATTTTTCAATTTTCCATTGGAAAATAGCAAAGAGTAGATTTTCAACTTATCTGAAGGAAAAATGTTTATCGATCACGAGATGCATTTAAGTATTTTTCAAAAATTTTTAAATACTTCTAAGATTGAATACAATCGGTTAAAAAATTGTTTTGATTATCTTGTATTTTTCAAGATAATAAAAACCGTCGCAATAGAGTCAACGCTGTCTTTGTACACGGCAGTGTAAACGAGCTGTTCGATTGTCCTACAATTTGGTCTTTCCTTTTTTTTCGATTGTTACATTTGTCTCTCCTTTTTTTTTTGGAGTTCGGGACGGATTTAGTAAGCAAACGGAATTATTTATCGTGGCTTTCTTTTTGGAGCGAATTACGCGTTTCGCAATTGGTTGCCCAGATTATCTAAGTTGGGTCATCAATTTGCGAGCCTAATCAACATTTTCAATTATTCTATTCCACGTTTTAGAGCATCTGCCTATGCATGTCTGGATTGTTTATAATTTAATTTTAGTTAGGTAATTGCTTAGGTTATTTTGAGTTACAAGGGACAAAACCAAGACAACTCAAATTTATTGCAGACAAACAAAAATATTCAACAGTGCTACGTACCAAATTTGGTGACAATCGGTAAAGGGGATCGGATTTTATAGCAAATTTAATTTTTTGTGTTTCAACCTCTTCCACTTTCGAAACATCTGACATAACGGACTAAAACTTCAGACAGATTTGGTGAAACGCAACGTGATCTGAATTATGTAAAACATTATATTTTCGTATTTACAATTGTATTTTTATTTTAAAGATATTGGAAGTAGTGAAGTCTTCATTTTTTTTTAATTGTGAAAAGTGAGCAAGAAGTGATATAAAAATATAACATACATTTTAAATTTCCTTAAAACAAGGATTCAAAGTAGAACTTCGCTCATAATTTTTTTTTTTTTTTTTACAAAGGTTCCTCTGCGAGGAAGCCAAAATCGATAAACATACTGTCTCATAGAGGTGACATTATAAAAATTAAAAAAGCAATGAGGAAGTAATGTACAAAGTTCTTCTTTGCATCCTTTTTTAAGATAATAATTTACAATTTTGATTTTTTTAATTTTACACAACCCCGGATGCAGAAAAAAATATTTCTTAAATTCGTGAAATGGTTGCATGTACGAATAAAATATATTTCTTTCCAAATTTTATTTTTTATAAATTATATTCTATTTTATTAATTAATTAAATTATATTTTTTATAAATAAAATATAACTACAATTAAACTAGATTTCTTCTTATCAAAAAATTAAATTAATTGGAATTAACTTTTTTTATTGATATGAGGGATTGAAATATTGAATTTTTGATAATAAGATCATTCGTTATCGATGGATAGAGGCTGGACCAATGCTGTTGCAATATACATCAAGTCGTGATTGAGACATGACACAAGGTTGATTGAGAAACGTTTCTCCCGAATTTCATAACGTAACTGTTTGAGAAATGGTTCCGTGGCGTCTCGTTGAAATCGATTACGCCATTATATCGACTAGCTAAATAGATAGACGAACAATGTGGTCCATATAGCTCAAAAGGTGCGGCGTAACTCGAAATATCCCGCGGCCAAGTCGTTCCTTCGCGCTCCGGGCAATCAATTAATTCCACACAATCGATAATGGTACTTTTTTCTTTTTTTGTAGAACTCCATTGCAATGGATCCCAACAGCTTTAAGGATTTCGCAAAGGAGATGGCGGATTTTGTAGCCAATTATCTGGAGAACATTCGTGATCGGTGAGTTTTTATGGTGTAAACGCCATACGGAGACATTTTTATATAGTAATCTAAAAAAAAAAAAATTTTTGTGGACCTGATTACTATTAAATGACAAGCATATTAATTGTTTTTAGACTTTGCAACTATTTTGTATGTGCATTAACTATTATATTCTTACAGTAACTAATTTTAGTTCGCAGTAAATAATTATTAGTTAATGTAACTATGAAAATAGTTTATTTATTTTAGGATTTGTTTACTAATAACCATTTTATAAAAGTATCTTATATGGAATAAAGCTGCATGACTGAAATTGTTGGTCAGTAATTTTTTCGTTATTTTTGCAAAAAACTTGTAGAAACAATTTTTTTAATAAGCAAGAACTTGATAATAACGAAAGTTACTTCTTTCGCCACATTTGAGTTTTACAATTTTTCATGAAAATCATTTAAAACACACAATAATTTAAAACAAATAATTCCTCCCACGATTTCTTTGAGTCAATTGTCAATTTTTTCGTTATTTTTGCTCAAAACTTGTGGAAACAATTTTTTTAATAAGCAAGAGCTTGATAATAACAAAATTTCTTTCGTCACATTTGAGTTTTACAATTTATCATGAAAACCATTTAAAACGACTTTAAAACAAATAATTCCTTCCACGATTTCTTTGAGTCAATACCACACAACATTCAGAAGTGTTATTATAGTTAACTGGAATTCGAGATCAAGGTTTAGAGGTAGAAATTATCGGGACGACAGAGAACTTGACGTAATTACGGTGCAATTAATAACATGCGAGTGGGTGAAGGTTTGTAGACCAAGACAGTGATGAGGATCGTCTCGGGAATTTCTTCAGGCTAATTGTAAAGTCAATTTCAAGAGAATTACTGTATAATATGAAACCACAACTACTCTGATTCGCAGAGCTGCTGAAGTGGTGTTTCCTTAATGTATATCAATGACGTTCACGAGTCAACAAATTCCAACAAGAAATCCAACCCATTTTTCTCAGCAAAAAAAAAAAATAAAACTCTCGAATATATTATAAATTTTCGTTTAATAATTATACCAGCTTGACGATCTAAATTTTGCATACTTTTTAAATATTGTTCAACACACTTTTAGTACATATGATTTCAGATTCGTGCATAATTATTTTCATTGAAAAAAAAATTAATTACTTAATTACACGTAACTACGATGAGACATTGCAAATAAAGTGAAATTTTCTTTTTTATTATTTTATTCATTTTTTTTTCTTTTTAAATTTGCAGACGAGTTTTGCCAACTGTCGAGCCAGGTTACATGGCACCTTTGCTGCCTACCGAGGCTCCTCAATCAGCTGAAAAATGGGAGGACGTTATGGCCGATATCGAGAGAGTCATCATGCCAGGTGTAAGTGACACTTAAGAAAGAAAAAAAGAAAATAGTAAAAAAAATTAATTATCCATTTTAATATGAAAATTATGATTGGAAATAGGTGACTCATTGGCACAGTCCGAAATTTCACGCATACTTCCCGACTGCCCAGTCATATCCGGCGATTGTAGCTGATATGCTGAGCGGAGCAATAGCCTGCATAGGTTTTACCTGGGTAAGTTTAATCAGAATGTGTTTTCTAAATAGGCAATCATGAGGTTCTGTCAAACACTAATAATTTTGATGATGTATCTATCGACGTAACATTTCTTCGATAGATTGCGAGTCCCGCTTGCACGGAGCTTGAGGTAGTGATGCTCGATTGGTTGGGAAAAATGTTGGATTTGCCGAAGGAATTTTTGGCCTGCAGTGGCGGAAAGGGTGGTGGCGTTATTCAAGTAAGTATATTTTTTTTTACAGTAAACGAAAAGTAATCATTCTTGTACATTAAAAAGAAAAATTTACAAATGCCCATAATTGCATTTTATTAATTTTACAACCAAATGTATGATTTCCAATTTTTCAAGCAAAATTGTACGTTTGACAAACGTACAATTTTTTCACCTAAGCCGGGCGAGTCAGCAAAGAGAAAATAATTTTTTTTAAACATCCCCAGGCCAAAGATATCCGCTAATTTAGAGATTTAAAAATGTATAAATTTGTAATTTAGTGGATATCTTTGGCCTGGGAATGTTTAAAAAAAAATCCCTCCGCTTAGCAGGTGTAAAATGTTGTTACAAACAAAATGAGACATCAATGAGCAAAATCCTTTGAGTGTTTAATTCTGAATCATACGCAGAGTTGAAAGAAACATAAATCTGGTTTACAATGGAACCGGTTAACCAAATTGGTTTCAACAGCGACAGAAAAATTCTGTTACTTAATTTTGTTTTCAAATAATTTTTTTTAACAAAATTCTTTTTAACCGCACATCCGTGAATATTATTTTACTAATTATCATTGCTACTACAATTAATGCTTGTAACTAATTAAGGGAACAGCGAGTGAGGCAACACTCGTCGCGCTTCTCGGCGCGAAGGCCAAGAAGATAAGACAAGTGAAGGAAGAACATCCCGATTGGACGGACAATGAGATTGTTGGGAAATTAGTGGCTTATGGCTCCTGTAAGTATATTTCTCACACTCAAATATAGTCATAAATTTACCAATTTACCTCATTCATACACCGCCAATTATTTCGCTCGTTGCTTTTATAAATTCACGCGAAGCCTACCTATATTCGTCAGGGAAAACGTGTTGCGCGTGACAAATACCTCTCAAAGCATTCTATGAGAACGTCATGGGATTGTCGGGGTGTGGGTGAATGGGGCTACTGGGGTGTCGTGGGTCGCGTGGGACGTCGAGCACTTCATCAGCCAGCACTTTGTCGCCATGGCAACGCGTAATAACCACTCGAGTTATTCCAGCTTGGCCATAAGAGCCGACCGTGCTTCACTCGCGAACAACCCACCCCCCCACCCTCCCCCTCCCCTCGGCCCAACCACCCCTGTTATCACAGTCCGCGACTCTTGTTCAACGACAAAAGTTACGCGAGTTTGTGAAAAGCTCGGATGCACAGATTTTCAAGAGCCACAATACGTATTCCCTCTGGACGATCGGACAATGAATCAAACGCTTCGAGCCGATAAACAATCCGGACCACTCGTGATTTAAAAGAAGAAAATAGAAAAAAAAACTGGGCTTTCTATTTTTTAGACAATATATCCCTCGAGTGATCTCTCCATATTTTTCTATTCGTACTCTTAAGCGCGTAGACGCTGATAAAAAATTCGTAATGTGGATTGAAGAAACTAAAGCTGAGCTTTGGAATTTAAGCAAAATGCTTGGGTTTGATTTTTTTGTAAAAAATCTAGGGAGGAATGTCAAATGCTTAAATTTGCTTCGAATATTTGGATTATAATATAGAATAATTTATCGAAATATTTGTCTCTTGTTGATTTACCAGGAAAATTTAAAAACTTTGGTTATTCATTAGTGTAAATTTGTAACATTATTATTATTTTTTTTCAAACTGATAGGTATAATCGAAACACCGTAGTAAAAGTTCTGAATAATCTTGTTTCGAATGACAAGATAATCCGAAATATCATTTTTACATCAGAAATCAATTTTTTTACTACTGAAATATTATATATCGACAGTAATATTTATTTCTATGAATTCCACAGACTCTGATTAAAAAAAAAAAATTAAAAAGAAGATATGAATTTCGTTTAGTTTATTTTGTTTTCCTTAAATTTCGATTTCAAAAGGTGTCGCATTGAATGGAAGAAAAAACTATTTGAATACTGGATTAAAAAAAAAATTCTTTAAGTGCAAAATCAATGTGACTGTATTGACAAAGAATGTGTTATATGCTCATTGAATAAATTTTGAACAAGTGACTATTTATTTGAAGTACAAGTGGTGGTCGTAAATGATTTATTCAGCAGCAACCAACATAACGTTCATTTAATAAATCACTTTATTAACAAAAAATAAATCTAACTACAAGATTCCTTACATACTTTCGATTTTGGGGCAAAAAATACGATCTAAATGTAAAATAACTATTATTTAAAACCGTATAATAAATTTTTAAAAAATAATTATTACTTTAAAATCCAAAGGATAAAGGTAACTTATTTATTCAGTCACGACCAATACAACGTTTATTTAAATCCCTTAAAAAAATATATTGTCGAGAACTAAAAAAAATAAAATAAGCCTCTCACAAGATTCCATAAATATTTTCGATTTTGGCAGTAATAAATCCGAAGTAAATGCGAAACATCCACAATGATCTGTAAATGATAAGATCTTATAATGAAATGCTAAGAATAGATCTAAAAAAATGTGTCAATTTTGAAGGCCAAGCACACAGTTCAGTGGAGCGTGCCGGTCTGTTGGGTGGCGTACAGTTCAGACTTCTTCAGGTTGATTCCAAGTACAAACTTCGAGGGGACACATTGGCTGAAGCTATCCGCGAGGATCGGGAAAAGGGTCTTATACCCTTTTACGTAAGTTACAGTGTTACAACTTTTTCAAATATATGAAGCAACCAAAAATTTCGTGAATCTTTTGTGAAACTTTTGTATTTTTTTTTTTTTTTTTTTAATTTTAGGCCGTCGCAACATTGGGCACAACTTGCTCCTGCGCTTTTGACCGATTGGACGAAATGGGACCGGTGGCAAATCGCGAAGAGATCTGGCTTCACGTTGACGCAGCGTACGCTGGTTCGGCATTCATATGCCCCGAATTTCGTTACTTGATGAAAGGCATTGAGCGAGCCGACTCTTTCAACTTCAATCCTCACAAGTGGTTGCTCGTGAATTTTGATTGCTCGGCTATGTGGCTCAAAGATCCGACCTACGTTATCAATGCTTTCAACGTTGATCCACTTTATCTGAAGCACGATATGCAGGGTTCTGCTCCAGATTACCGAGTACGTTATTGTCAATCATCTACGACAGTGTGAATCTGAAGAATGAGCGAAAAAATTACAAGATCGCGATGATTAATTGTATACTTACAGCATTGGCAAATTCCCTTGGGACGTCGATTCCGCGCTCTCAAACTGTGGTTCGTTTTACGTTTGTACGGTGTCGAGAACCTTCAGAGCTTCATAAGATCGCACGTGTCACAGGCCCACGAATTTGAGGCTTTGATTAAAAGCGATTCGCGCTTCGAAATCGTTGCTGAAGTCATCCTCGGACTTGTTTGCTTCAGGCTTAAGGTGTGTTCCCAACTTACTGCAAAAAAAAATCAAAATTTTACAGTTATTCATTTTTGAGTAAAATACTTATCAAGTACTTGTAAATTAAGGATCTTTAGCTTTATCTATGAACATTTTTATTTCATTAGAATTTGCGTGCATTGAAACGAGAGGAAAGTCAGAAAACAAAAAATTACCTTCGTTTAATATACCAATTATTTTGAATAATAGTAATTATGGTAAATTTTTTTTATGAACTAAAAATTGTTTAATAAATTCTATAGAAAACTTTATTATTCTTTCTATGAAACAAATTCTCAAATTTTTCCATAAAAATCTATTTTTTTAAGTAAATATTCTTACAATTGTGAAATCTTGTCTTGAATTCGAAAATCTGAAAAGAAAAAAGAAGAAAATTCCGAAATCCATAAATATAATGAAGGATTTTAAATAATTTCTGAAATCGCAAATCGTGGTTTCAAAAGGAAAAGTAATTTTTCTGTTGAAAAATTTTAGTTTTCGAGATATAAATGTTTTAGTGAAAAGTAATAAATAATCCAAAAAGTCCATCAAAACATTTTTTTACATTTGGAATTTGGTGTCTCTGTTGGAATTATATCATGAAATTTTTAGGCACTTTTTGGGACATTTTTTTTTTTAAGTATCTGAACTAATATGCAATGCCTAATGTGATTTGTCAGAAGCGATTAAAAAAATGAATAATTTATATTCCAGGCTTCGAACGACGTTAACGAGGCTCTGCTGAAGAAGATCAACGGCGCTGGAAACATTCATCTCGTTCCATCGAAGATCGAGGATACGTATTTCCTTCGTGTCGCGATATGCTCGCGATTCAGCGAGAGCAAGGACATACAAAATTCTTGGCGCGAGATCAAACTTCGCGCTGACGAGCTACTCGAAGAACAATCTATTCCCAAGTGATGGCGGGCTCAGATAACACGTAGCTGCAGAGCACTCGCTCCAGCGACCTGTAATCAATCCTGAGACACATTGCTTCGTTCACGAATTTCTTTATGCTCGTCGTTATGTTCCTCGATCAACACTTGCGAGACATGTTCGTTCGATTGTGATTTCTGAATTTTGTCAGATTGCAAGATAATTCACAGCGATTCAAAAAAGGACTCGCCATAAATAATGAGCAAATTATATTATTTATTGACAACGAGAAGTTCGATTAAAAAAAAAAAAAAAAAAATTATTCTTATAATAAATTATTAGTATTATTGAATAATTACTAATTTATTGAGAATTCAATTTTCCCTCTGGCAATTTTTTCACTCATCGACAATCGACTCTCGTGCAAATGATTTTATCTTTTGAAACTGTTTTGACAATTTTCAGAGCACTATCGATCAATCTAAAGCCCACCTGTAATATGTAATTAATGACTCTGATGTTTTCTGAATGTAAGAGTGAAAAACGAAGCTGTGTTACGATAATAAAGAACATATGTAATGTATATGTTCTTTTGACTAATACTCTGTTCAACGTAGTCGCGTTCTACATGTTCCGTATACGCGTATAATCGAGTATACGCAGTAGAAATTGAATGTATATAAATGTATGTATTATAGTAGTGGTAGTATTTTAGCATCTACGAAACGGACAAATGGTTGCATAACATTGAGATGAACATTCATTTCTCACGCTCCTGTTGTTTAGATAGCGTAATTTTTTAATTTATGTATCGTATTGTGTTCGTCAAAGGAGTATTTTTCTCAATGTGCCCACTTTTGCTGCAGTCAGGACAATAAAACTAAATGGGGACCACTGTATGTGGTCGCATCTTGATCTCGATCAAAGGGACCAACGAACTTGTAATTCATACTAACGATTCGCTTCCTAAAATCTCTCGTACTGTCTTCCCAATGAGAATTTGTGATTAAAACAATAATCGTTGAATTCAGTATTTCTTTTTTTTCGAAAATATTGCCACAGCAATTGCGGTCCAAAACAATCATAGATCGTCTTAAAAATATTTTAAGAAATCGTTACCGTAATGTTGTATATTATTATGTGAATAAATCGTCGTTGCAAACATCGTCTGTATATAATTTTCCTCGTTTCCTTACCAAAATGAAATCCAGAACAGCCAATGTTCGAATGAAAAGATATTGAAAATTCTTTTCAGTTTTTGAATAATGAATGTCTAAAAAAAAAACACCGCAAAATTTAGATGTTATTAATTGTTTCGTGTTACTTCGTTCAAGAAAAGTACAATAATTTTGGCATTTTTGTATAATTATTCATAGCTGTTCGAACTGAAATGTATTTTATGAAGGAAGCTTCAGCGAAAGACGATTTTTAGAAATACTTTTATCAAATCTGTGAAAAAATTAAAAACAATATGTTAGAAAAAAATTCTAATAGTATATAATCTTAAATTGTAGAGACACAGGCTTTTTTTTCTTCGAGAATAAAAATTAAAAAGTCTAAACTTTACGACTCCTATCGAATTTTATTTTGATAAGATTATTCAAATTTTACTGGCTCTTCTTAACCACGTTCAATGATTTAAGTAGCCTGAGATATATTTTTCTTTCTGAAACAAAAAATCTGGAACAATTTAAAACGCCATGACAAAAATTTTGTAAGATTCATAAGTTTGTACTTAAAAATCTGTATTCTCTAAATAAAGAGAAGAGAACTCTACAAAAGGTTTTAAAAAATTATAGTTTATGTACTATTAAGTTTTCTTTGCAGCAACTATTATTAAAATATTTTTTTAGTAGATAGAAATAAAAATTTCAGAGGACAACATTGATCATTAAAAGAAAGTTTATAAATTCTCACATTATTATATGGGGCCACATCTCTCATATTTTCAATGCAATCTTTTTTTCCGAGTGTCAACTTTCACAAAATATTAATGTTGAGCATATAAAAAATATAAAAGACTCAATTGTCGTAGACAAAGTATAATTAATATCAAAATGATTGAATTCCGAAGACGAGAACGACACAGAAAAGGAGTTTTAAGAGGCAGGACAGGGTTTGCAGGAAGTATCCTTTGGCACTGATTTCGGTGGTCCACCAAAACGTTTCGTTAATTGAATTATTCTTTCGGCCTCGCGAATACCGCTGAGTCTTGCCCCATGAACGGTGCTATAATGACCGGGTATCGTAGCTTCGCCGGCGAATAATAAAATCGGCGATACCGGCTCGCACGAACCTATAAAAATGAAAAATTCATCGGTAACGTGATTTCGAATTTCGAGATAAGAAAATTTCAATAGATAAGACTGTTGGTTTTTAAAGTGAACCTGGTAGGGGACTGGCCAAATCGCACTGATGACCAACGGTACTGTCCATCGCCATGTAACTGTAGGAACCGGCAAAATGCTGATCCATGCACCATTTGCTTCGGAGAAGATTCGATGGATATGGCAAAGTTGGATCACCGGTGAATTTTCGTAAGAGCCTCGTTAACGATTCTACAACCTCTTCGTCAGAGCAAAGTTCCATCTCCGCTGCCTCGCGGCCACATATCCAAGCGCACAAAACGTGTTGCGAACCCGGCAACTCTTCGATACATGAGACACCTGTATCGATAATTATATTAATAATAAAAAATTAAATAGATTATAATAAGAATGAAACGTAGAACCTTCGACATTATTATTATTATTATTATTACACATTATTCTCACGATTTTATGTATTGCTTCCTCGTAGAGGAAGCTTTGTTTTCGTGAACATTTTTTTTTTTCGAGATTTTTGTGTCAGCATACTCAGAATGATCCAAGACGTCGAGAAAAATTTTAATTAATTAATTTTTCGAGAAAAAAATAATAATTTTTCGAGAAAAAAAAAATGTTTAACAAAATAATATCTGTTAGCTAAGATGAAAAATTCCATTCCAAATTTTTTTAAATTATTTTTTTCTTACATAAGAAATCAAATTAAAAAAAATATATATATTATTCAAATAAATACTTTTGGTATCAATCAATGCTATGAATTCAATTTTTTTTCTCTTTTACTCGTCTTAAAGTACTCTAATCAAATAAAACTTTTAAAACACTTTTAATAATTTAATTTTTTAAATTAATTTTTGCCAGATCTGTCATGATTTATCTCCGAATGCAATATTTTACCTTTGAGCCAATCGGATCTATCGGATAATTCGTCGGGTGACCAAGCAAGACGGATATCACCTTCGTGCCATACCCAAAATGGTTTGGCGTATTCGAGAAAGATTTTGTTAACATATCCATTGCCGAGTTTAGTGATAGCCTCGGTTTTCTCAGCCGGCAAACCGGGACAGAAGAGTTTTTCATGCTGATGTTTTAGGACACCAAGTGAAACGGTCACGATTACATAGTCAGCTGGAAATTCTTCGCCGTCGCAACATTTCACGACAGCACGTGGACAGGATTCACTGACTGCTCCCCATCTCACGCAGCTCACGGGTTTGCAATATTTCAACGAGCAACTTGGCAGATCTCGCAGAAGCGGAGCCAGCACACCGACATAGCCCAGTGGCACTCTTACGTTACCACCTGGTATCTCGATATAACTACCAAACTGATCGGCCGATACCATCGAAAGATCTTCACCGCAACGACAACGAACGCAATTGCTCAGACCGTACATCACTCGAGCTGCATCGTACCTACAAAATATTTCATGATTTTTAATGTATTTGACAAAAAAAAAAAAAAAAAAAAAAAACAAGTATTAAGCTGCAAAATTAAAGCTGAAAAACGAGAGTATTTTCTCTAATTCTTCGTTTGATAGATCGATAGAATTTTTTTTTCATAAAGTACTTGCAGTTTCGTAAATGATTTTGTTTCGTAAATTATTAATTTTTTTTTTTCAGAAAGCGATCTCTATGAGGAAGATTATTTATTAATTTTGGCTTCGTCATAGAGGAAGCTTTGTGAAAGATAAAAATGTAATCTGTTAAAACATGAAAAATCTCAAATTGCTCCAAAATCAAAACCCATTTACCGATTGTCATCAAATTTGGTACATAGCAACAGTGAATATTTTTCATCTGTAGTTTTCATTTCGAAAAAGTTTTAATTCATTCATTGTTAGTTGACCTGAGTTATAAGAAAATGATAATTTTTTCAAAATTTCGAAATCACGGAAAATCTTAATCGCTTTATCGATCATTACTTTACCGATTATATTTTTTAATTCTTTTGAAAATTATCACAAGCAGTGGCGTCTGACCTGCCACACATGCGTCCCAAATTTTAGCCCGAATGTTAAAGCCGTTCTTGTGACATTTTTTCTAAACCAATTTTCTTGACGTTTTAGACAATTTTAAGCATATTGACATGAAAAAAATTGGAAAAACTCGAAAAAAAAAATGTTCACGAAAATATTGAATCCTTTTTTTTAAATTATTCATATGAATCGGTTGGATCAGTTCTCGTTGTACCGTTGATCTTCGGGAAAATTGTGTAACTCCTGTTGAATCCTCACGCCCATAAAATTGAGAAGTGATCCATGAGCCCTGCCGCAACCGAGAGTAAAGAGGCTCGCAGCCTGTTGCTCGATTTGACGAAAAGTGTGATAGGCGGTGATGCTAACAGGAAGATCAATAGCCCGACCATCGCTGGTGCAGAAAAGTCCTTTGCTCGGTTCTCGTCTGACGAGTGGTCCTTTCAACAAGCCTTCCTGTGCTGCCAATGTGAATACTGGATTGGCAACGCAACCACCTTCGATCCACGTGGCTCCCATTTCAGCAACTACGTCGCCTAGCCAACATGAGTGGATTCTACCGCCTGGCCTGAAAACTCATGTCCCTCTAGAAATCTTTCGCAACAAATGAATATAATGAGCGACGCTCGATCAACCACCGCACAGCAAGCATTTCTACCTGTCTGTTGCCTCGAGTATTGTGAAATTTTGCAATCCGCATTGTACCAAACGATGTGCGGCCGACAGTCCCGCCATACCAGCACCGATAATCACCACTGTTGGCTCGACCTTGCATGGATCTAACATACATGGATCCAGCTGGCATGACTCCAACTTTGCTACCCTCGTGCATGACGACGATGGCGTTCCGCTAGCAGCACTGCTAGATGCTGCTGACTCCCTTCCACCTCCGCAACCTCCTCCTTTGTCCGTTGAAAAAAGTCTGTGGGATGGGTTTTTTTTTTTTTTATCGGAAATTCTATAGAATGTACTGAGGAAAGAGATTGGTTTGATCAACTACAAATCTAAATCTAGTGGCTATGAAATGAATGTTTATTCAGCTGAAGACATTTTTTTATCTCATTTGAAGAGTGAATTTTTGCGGTCCATCTGGCTATTTTTGAGTCCACATCATTTTGCCGAAAAATCATTTATCCGAATGGTAATTTTGCTGAAAATCACATCGCTGATCGACATTTCACCGAATCGTCAAATTGTCGAAATTTCATAATGTGGCATTGTTAGGCAGAATAATGTGGCATTATTGAATTTCAGTAATTCGACCAAATGACTTTAGGCAATTTGTTTTTTGGAAAAACGACGATTCGGAAATATGGTGATTCAGCAATATAATGTTCGGCAGAACGACGAATCGGCCAAATGATTTTTCGGCAAAATTTTGTGGACTCGCTATTTTTATTTCTTAATTCATTTTTTATTTAAGTGTTAGGGGCAAAAGATATGTTGGCATACTTTGAACTATGTTTACACTCATTTTTATTGGAAAATATTAAATAATTCTAAGCTTATAAGATACAACATGGTGAACCATTAAAATATCATCCCTGCATGGTAGATTCAATATTTCGTTGATGGTTTATTTTTTTTTTAATTCAAATATTTTCTTAATCTGCATTTTACAATTTTTTTGGAACATTATTTTTCATACAGGGCAACATAAAAAATGGTAATTGAAATTTAAAAAAAAACAGCTACATCCATACAGAGAAAGAAAATATTTTTTTTGCTTAAGATTAACTATCATCGAGGTACTCAATGCACCATTCGATGACAATTTTTTTTTATGGTCCACCACATTGTAACTTTTGTAAGTTTAGATTTTGTATTCAGAAATAAAAATTGTGTAAACCTAATTCAATGTATGATTAATAAAATATTCTGTCCAAAAATTCTTAAATTGTAAATAAAAGAAGAAAATTGAATGAATAAAAACTAGCAATTTTTCGATCCACTACAGTGATGTTCTCCCTTTAAAAATAAGTTGATTTACAGAAATGAGTAACTGTTAAAGAAACCAAAATTTTTTTTTTCTCTATAAATAAACATAATCCAAATAAATAAAAAAATTCAACAGCTGGTGAACGTTGGATTCAATGATTCAACCAATTAATTTTTTTTTCTTAGATTACAGAAGCGTTTGGTTATGTTTTTATTGAATAATTTATTGACCAACCTCAGAAGACATCTTTGCAGTCCCCGTCGTGAAATCCGACAGCTCCCAAAGAGCATCTCATCGAGAATATGATTTCTCAACACCCGAATTTATCCTCATTGCCTCGTACTAACGAATTTTCATTTGCCTTATATTCGTGTTGCTCAACGTTGCTAAGAAAATATCTGTCAAAATTGACAAATGACATACAATCTTCTTGACTTTCTAATGTTGATCGGCGGTAAATCGTTTTTAAATCAATTTTCGCGCTTTTCCAAATGGAATATTTTTTTTTAAAAAGAAGGTGAGTCAAATCAGTGCTCAAATTTTTTAAGCGTTTCCGCAGACTTTTGTGAATTAACTAACAGTCGTAAATGATGATTTATCTTACAGAACGTGTAATTTTATTTCGAGAAATATTAACAGTAATGAATTTTCAAAAATATTAACGTCGGTAGCCAAAAAGTGTTTTCCTTGAATTTTTTTTTCCAGTAACTACATTTTTCTATACCAATTTCAAAAGTGTTAATTGTTAATTAAATTACAACCTGTTAGTTGTTTAAAAATCATCATGAAAAATTATGACTAGAATAACGAGAAATTTTTTTTTTTTCAGAAGCGTTTGGAATCCTTGAAAAAAAAAAATTACAGTTTTGTTACCAACTGAGTATGTTTTACCTCCCCTAAGTCGATATCAGAAACTGTAATCCAAATTACCCAAAGTAGATAAAAACGATGTTATGCTATGCGGTCGGTAGCAAAGGAACTGTAATTCGTATTTATCGACGTGGTGGTGAAATTCAGGTTCGTAAGATCATTTCGAAATAAAGCTAAATTTCATTTTGTCTAAAATATTAAGCAGTTCCGAGCAAATTTGATTACAATTTTCGTTCAATTGCAGTTTTTTACGGAGTGCCACGTTATCCTAATGGCATGTAAAACCGTCTCGGTCGGTAATAAATTGTTTTCCCTATTTTATCTGCAGCTGATAATATTTCGAGCAAAAGGAAAACAGGTTTTCGTAGCCAATAGACGGACGTATAAAAATCTAATTTGCTTTTATCCAAAATATTTACAACTCGTTTTTACAATAATTCGGATCCGCTAGATGACGCCACCTTTCCGGTAAAGTGATGTGAGATATCGACGGATTTGTTCCGATGGTAACAAAATATAACAGATCCCTATTTTACATCATGATGTTTAAAAAAAAAAATTCAAATCAAACTCCAAGTTAATTATGCATGTTACACAAAATTTCAGAAATTCCAGCAAAATTTGGATTCTTATTAAAAAACTGTTTGAATAGTTGTTAACAATTATTTAATACAATAATAACAATGCTGACATTAATTTTATGATTTTTTATTATGTCATCATTCTATAAATTTTACATGTAACACTAAAAACAAATAAAGCTACAAAATTAATCTACAATTTTTTTTCTTTTTTTTTTTTGAATATCCACCAGATTGAAAGAAAAATCGCTGATGAATCGGAATCATAGAAAAACATAATTATGATATTTTCTGTGAATCCAATTTGCTTTCCTCGATCTTTAGAACCGCTATTCTTGCAGCTATTGCACCTGGTGTCTTTGCATCATGCTGCAACACTTTTTGGCAGGTTGTGGTGTCGATGATTGTCGGACGTTCTTTGGAAGATCCAAGAATTTCCGCAGCCTGGCTTGTTATTTCCTTCCAGGCGTAATCGACGTCTTCTTGCTGACACAATCGACTACCGATCACAAATCGAATTATCAATTTCTCTTCGAATGTCGCGACAATCACGTAAATTCGTTTACGCGCCATCAGTCGATCAACGAGTTGACGCGTCAAGTTGTTTTCACCCTGGAAATGGAAAAAAGGGTACAATTGTTGAGGGCGAAAGCTAAGAAATAAAATCCATCGCTATAGTGTTACAAACCTTCATTCTGAAGCAAACTAGGCCCATCGATGCTTCTGTAACAGTCTCGAATCTGTCGTCAGCTTTCACAAGGGCCTCAAAATTTTTTGCAAGATTTATGGAGTGTCTTATGTGCTTTTGTAAACCCTCGATTCCGTACAGTCGTAATACGAACCACAGCTTCATGGCGCGAAATCGTCGACCCAAAGGAATTTGCCAATGCTGCAGAACGACAGAATTTATTATTAATCAATGCATCAGGCTGAATAAATTTTCTGAGACCTGCGATTTGTAAAAATAATTTTGGGAATTCTTCGCGAATTTATTTTCTTCAACATGTTAAGCAATGAAAATGTTTCTTAAATTTTTTAAAAGAATTCTTCGTCTGTTATTCCATCTACTTTTAAGATAGAATTAATTTAATTTCGATAAAAAAATGCCAGCAAGAAAAAATGTAAAAAAAAGTTACAAAAATTACAAAGCTTCGGATTTACGGTGCGAATAAATGTTTAAAAAAAGATAAATATCGTATATTTTTTATGTGTTCTATTATTGATTCAACGATTGAATTATTAAATAATATTGATATTTTGACAAATTACCCTGTAATCCGGTGCAAGACCCTGTTTATCGTGAGCCAAATAAATTCGGTCTACATTGAAGGCATCTATGAGCCAACTTGAATCCTTAACCCTGCATTTAAAAAAAAAAACGTATTTTTAATACAATTTTTCATATAGAATCAAAATATTTATATTGAAACGAGAAAAAAAAATGAGATGACTGACCATAATGCAGAACAATCAAAGTTAACGAGTAGCCACTTGTGAGGATTAAAATTGAAGGAATCAGCGTGTTCTACTCCAGCCATCAGGTAACGATATTCAGGACATACGAAGGCTGCGCCTATCGTTCCGGAAGAAAAGTATTGTTAAGTGCGCGATATAATAGCATAGATGCTGAGAGTCATTGAGCGAGCGTATACGTGAGTCTTTATGTACATTTTTTTTTTTTTTTTTTTTTTTTTTTTTTATAAATAATAAATCGTTCGTCGTTGCTATAATCACTATTTTACCTGCGTACGCTGCATCCACGTGCAACCACAAATTATTATCTTCGCATATCGGTCCAAGCTCCGTTAAGTTATCAAATGCGCAGGTACCCGTTGTACCAAGAGTGGCGACCACGTAACAAGGAATAAAACCATCCTTTACGTCCTTTTTGATAGCCTCGAGCAACGTCGAACCACGAAGACTACACTTTTCGTCCGTTGCCAATAATCTCATTGGCATTGATCCCAATAATCCGGCTTTCTCCACCGACGAATTTGATTGATCTGATGAGAAAAAAAAAATGGTATTAAACTGTCTGACATTCATGAAAGAATGTGTAAAATTATGGCCAACGAATTTATCGAAATGCACGGTTTTTTTTAAAATTCTATCGACAATATTTTCAATCTTTTATTGTGTTACGAAATATTTCTGAAAGATCGTGAAAAGATTATTTGAAATATTGCAAAAAAATGGTTTGTGAAAATATTGTAAAAAAAATTGGAGATGTACATTTTTTCGGTTGATTGAGAATATTACTAAATTATTTGTGATTTTTGCAAAAAGGTTATTATACGGTACGAAAATATTGTCGAAAAGTTTGGAAAATGTGTGTTCCAACATTTTTGAACATATTTGTGTTTTTTTTTTTTACGAGGGTTACGAATGCAAAATATGTGTGTTTAAAATTATTATGGAAACATTTTTGCAGCATTGAAATGCAAGCTTCGTGTACGAAGAAAAATGTATTAAAAATATTTTTGTCAAACATTTCACAGATATTTAAAAATATTCAGTAAGTAGAGTGTTTACACCGATAGCGATTTTTCATATATTCGAATGTCTTTAATTAAATAGACGTTCCAAAATATTATTTATTCTTTTTTAGCTAAAAACAAATTATAGATAACAAATATTTCTTAACTACAGATGGATTATTATCTGAATAAATTTCAAACGAGATCTATTGGATGATTAATCAATCATATTACCGGATGTGTAAGCGATGAGCTTTGATTTAATTATTCCCTCGTCCATTTCGGGATGCAATTTCTTGATTCGTCTTGTCGTGCGTTCCTTAGCTGCAAGCAGACCGACGAAAGTCGATTCACTCGCGGAGCCCTTAAATTAATCAAATACTATTATTCGATTTTGTCTAATTAGCTATAATAATTATTATTATAAATAGTAGTAGCAATAGTGATTTATTGACAATTCACACATTTTTTTTTTTATAACACATACATATATCTTAAATGTTAACATAAAAATTGTCAAAGGGCCATCGACCGGAGTCCTTCAGTTCTGTTATAAATAATTATTTTTAATCAAAAACTTACATCCATGTTTCTGATTTTATATAATATATTTTTAAAATTTTAATTTCAAAAATATATTAGTAATATATGGTTTCTAATTTTATATAATATATTTTTGTATTTTATATTGTAGTCACACATTGTGATGCCATATTGTAAATAATTCTGTAAAATCAGCTATCATTTTTTATATTAAAACTATTTGTTTATTAAAAAAAATTTTTTTTTGTATATTCTTTTTGTATTACGTTCCGACGCTTTTTAATGATCGAAAAAAGCCGGCTCGTTGATTCTCGCTTCGGATGCGAGAGATCCCGGATTTAAATCCAGGACAAGCCCTTATATATATATATATATATGCTGATGATATTATTTTTTGTGTCGAAAAGCTTTTACAATGATTAGTTTATGTATTACCTGTATAACACCACCGCCGGGACCGTCGCTGCAATTTAAAAATACTTCAGGCAATCCTAACATTTTTCCGAGCCAGTTCATTGTCACGACTTCAAGCTCAGTGCAAGCCGGCGAAGCGATCCACGAGAATCCAATCGATCCTATCGCCGATCCTATCAGCTCGCCCACCAAAGCTGGATATGAATTTCCAGTTGGATAGTAAGCGTGAAAATGCGGCGAGTTCCAATGCGTCACCTGATTCATATTTTTTATCATCATTTTTTAAATAACACACAGAATTAAACATTAAAATTTAATAAATATTTTCGACTCTACAATTATCCGGACTGTTTTTAAGTCATCGATAAATAAAAATAATTTGATACTTTGATTTCATTTTGAATTCACAATTTGCTTTTGGTTCGTTGGCGATAAAAAATAATTTTGTATCATTGAACTGCTATGTATTATATAAAATAATTTTTATCTTAAAAAGTAATAAATGAATTTGTTACTTTAACAAAAAGACTTTTCGTCATTTACGGGGTTTCAGGTAAAATTAGTAAAGAATCAAAACAAATTATTAGTGTGTGAAGTTTTTGTTTTTGTTTTTTTTTTTTTTTGTTAATTTTAATGTTATTTTTTTTGTGCTCGATTAACATAATATTTTTGTTATTTTGAAAAACGAAAATGGTCATAGTGATAAGGAAAATACGTAATAATTATCTGATATATTTGGTACCAAATTTCGTGAATTGAAGCATTTAAATTTTCAGAAACATTGCATTTTTTGGAGGTTTGTATAAAAAAAAAATACCTCTAACTCGTAAATGACAAAATTTATATTTTTACAATTGTTCGAACATTTTAAGTAACAATAGTTGAAAACTTTGAATTTATAGTATTTCGACCATTCAAAAATCGATGATCTTTAATTCCACAATTCTTCTAAAACAGAAACACATTATTTTCCATTTCTCGTACATATTTTCTACAAGGAATTCAAAATAATAAGGAAACAAAGCGCAAGATTTTTTTTCCTTACATTTTTTTTATAAAACTAGAAAAAAGATAAGCATAAATTTCTCAAGTTAACGATAGAAATGATGTACGTTTGATGGCCAAAAAAATATTTACATTATCCGTACAAAAAACAACATTTTCATGATAATTTTTTTTTTATTCTGTACTTACACCCGGCATTATAACTCTCTCGATATCCTTGAAAACGTCTTGCCAGGATTCTCCTTTTTCTGGTGCCTCTTCGGGCACGAGTTTGCTAAGATATCCTGGCTCGATGCTGGGTAAGACGTCTCGCTCGCGTAGACCATCATTCAATTGAACGATGTAATCGATCGTTGCTTTACCAAACTCTGCAAACTCCTTGCCGTCCATTTTTCTCCTCAAAACTCTGAAGCAGGAGTGACAAATATTTTCACAATTTCGCCACTAAAAGTCACACCGAGTCACTTGAGTGCACTTAAATCTTAGGCACATAACAAATAAAATTAGAATTCCCTTAAAGACGTTTATAAAAAAATCATCTCCTTACGAATGTAAAATTCTCGCGCTGTTTCTCCCAAAAAAAAAAAAACAAAAAAAAATGAAAATTAATTTAAATTTTACTTGTACAAACGACGATTAAAATTTACCCAAAACTTGTCCCAAGCGCAAATATCCTGACGCATTTATTCTCGCGCGGTAACTCTCAATCTCACAACTTTCCTCAACGAAATGAACCTCGGTGACTAAGAAACGATCGCTGACTTCACTAACATTTATCTCCGAACCGGGGAAAACTTTCTCTTGCTTTCTCCACAATTATTCAAAAATATCGGGCTAGAAGCATTGCGTGCTGTCCGTCACGAACCATAATTCTTGCTCTTCGTATCTCCTTTTTTCAAAAATTCTTTTCCTAATTTACACGCTCATCTCTCACACGTGAATGGACCCTAATTGTCAACAATTAACCGTTAGAAAATCATGTAATTACACGTCTTTATTATGTATTATAACATGTAGCCTGATATCAATGATACAGTAATTGTTTCACAAGAAATTTGCAATTATATACATATTCCACGTAAGTATGCTAAAATAGTTGTAATCAATCGAGGAAATTGATGTGTCAGAGAATGAGAGACGCAGTTTCCGGTGAACAAAAAGTGCGTTTGCAATTATGTACGAAACGGTACATTGAAGTTTGGAATAAAAACTACTTAATGCCACGTATTTATAAGTAGTAGTATTTTTTTTTTTTATTTGTAGAGGCGTCAACAAGTAAATTATACTTGACAGCAAAAAAATTGATATACTACGGTCAACCGAGTTTCCCGATCGCCTGGTAAGTAGGTGCGTACATTGTAAAGACAACGGGGGCGAGAATATATACTTTACACAAACGAGCATAGCACGTGCTAACTAACGGTACGATCGTCGGTTCTTGCGGTTCTTTATTATATCTTTTTATTTCTACACATTTAGTACAAGAATTTCTATGGAATAAAACCGCTATATTTTTATGTAGTCTCAAAGGGAGTTCATACGTTTTGCTTTTTCGTAGAGGAAGATTTGTTTCCGTGAAAAAAAAATTTCGGGCATTTTTGTGACACTCAGAATGGTCCAAAACGTCGAGAAAAGTGGATTACAAAAAATGTCCGGATGAATGTGTGTGTGTGTGTAGTTTTATATATCTTAAGAACCGCTTTGACAATCGAGCTGAAATTTGGAAAAGCAGATATATGGATCAGGTGGACAACTTTGTTTGCAAAAACTTTCAGACAAATTCAAAAATCTCTTCAAATTTTATTCAAATTTTATTTTTTCGAAAAAGCTCTGATTGCGCTCTAGCTACCACAATTTTTTAGGTATTGGGCTAAATAATTTTTTACTAATAAAGCTATGTCAAAGGACGACTGGTTTTGAGTTTGGGATAAATCGGCAAATGAGTTCGGTTTTTATGGGATTTTCGAATTTTTTGATAAATGTTCATTTTGCTCTAACTCACGTCGAATCTCACCAAAGGAACCAAAATTTTCTACGGACGAAAAATAATACTCTGCACTGCTGTGTACCAAATTTGGTGATAATCGGGTAAAAATATTTTATGTTATTTTGGATTTTTAAAAAATTAACGTTTTCCTGTAACTCAGGTCAACTAAATCTATGGAAATGTGAAAAGAGAGCAATATATGTTATATAAACAGTATTTATTTATTTAAAATAAGGATGCAAAGTAGAGCTTTGCACATTGCTTCGTCATGATGTTTACATATTTAGAAAACTTCCTCTATGAGGAAGCCAAAATAAATAAAACTTGCTTCCTCATTGAGGTACCTTCGTAAATTATTTTTACTCCCTCATAGAGGAAGTTTTGCGATGGTGCAATATATTTTTTTTTTTTTTCAAAATTGTTGTGCCAAAGTACTTGAAATGTGTCAAATAGTCAGAAAACCATATTTAAAAAAAAGCGAGTATATGTAGGTCTCTAAAAATTCAAACATCTAGAGAACGTCTTAACCGATCTTGAATAGATTTGTCACACAAGTAGGGAATCAATCCACTTCTTTGGTGCATTTTAAATAAAAGTTCCTCCACAATTTCGACTGTTACAGAATTTTCTGTTCTTTCAACTTCGTTCTCATGAAAAAAAAAATGGTTCGAGTTTTTTGTGTTAGGGATTGGTTATTAAATGCCCAAGTTTTTTTTGTCTCTTTGCAAAGTATACAAATCGTAAAAGCATTGAGTTGTTGTTTTTTTTTAAATGATGCGCAATCGCTGCTCTTACTTTTTAACCAGAATTTCTAATATTATACGGAGAAATTTTTAGTACTCAAAGTCTGTTCCATGAAGTGAAAGTACGCGTGACAAAAAATTACGATAGAAATAAAAAACCGCGGAAAAAAGAGTCAGTCGAAAATAGGACGAGACCCAGGAGCATGTGGCACCTGCGAGAGTTTGCAAAGAGGGACGAGGGGTTTTTTTTACTCTGGAATTCTCAAATAATGTACATAATACATCACTTTTAAAATTACAGATATTTACAGTTGAATGAAAAAAAAAAAAATTGTTCTACTGGTTTAGAAACATGTAATTTTATTATTACCTCCCCTTAATACCAGTAAATAAATACCGTTATTTAAAAAAATATATAAGTCTGTAAGCCAAAAAAAAAATTATAAAAATATTGCACTATATTCTACAGTTCAAAGACGACTGCACTCTGAAATTAAGTGTTTTGTTCTCTATACTTTGTGACCCCTTTTTAAAAACTTAAGGCTTATTATTTTTTTTCCATCCTTAGCATGTAAAATAAAACACGCTTTAAGTGTGTAAAAATTGAATATCAAAATTTTAAAGGACAGTGAAGAAAAAACTTGCAATGTTCCAATTTAAAAGTGAGCTTAAATATTTGGCTTAAATCAACAAAATTTGGTATAAAAAATGACCATTTGTGCTCCGACAATTTGTCGCAGTTTAAAAAATTTTTGTGACAAATAATTAATCCAATAAACGAGAAGTGCACACTTTCACGTACCGTGCAATTTATTTAAAAAAAAAAAAACACTTATGTATTTTATCTTGCACTTTTGTAGAGAAACGAAAAACTCAGCGATGAGAAAAAAGCACTCGAGAAATATATGTTTACTGAAAAACAATTTGTGCCCGATAGACCGAAAGATCTCATCTATACTGTAACTTACTCCTGTCTAGCCCTCTCCTTTATATATCTTCGTCCCAGCTCGAACATACCAAGCACACTATTGTTTTTCGTACGTTCGATCCAAGATGGCTGAGAGTGTATAGCAATCACCACCAACAATCAACTATTGTCCTTGATATTGCATATCACCTCTAATGTCCGCACCTTTATCTACTTTTTCGTTACAGCTGACAGGCACTCTTAATATTCATGCTTTTGCATATGTACCTTAGCTGATTAGCAGTTTAGCGAAGAAAATATATATTTTTTAAACTAAATCAATTCCTGTTTCATCTTTGTCAAACTTCCAATTTCATTGCTCGATGATCGAGTGCAAATGTCACTCGATAATATAAATACAATTATTATAATTACAAATTTAGATTGTCATGATTCGAATGAAAAAAAAAAAATGCATTGAATATGTGCTTGTTATGCTTTATTTAATTGTTTATTAATCCGGATTGTCTTTGACAAGAAGTACAGCAGCAAAACAAAGCATCACCTTTATTGAAATAATTATAAATCATTTGAGAAACAAAACTAGGATGAAAAGTGGAACATTGCAAATTGCCTCATTATCATTTGCAATTTTTTTACAAAACCGAAGTATACGTTGATTAATTTGTAGTTTCCCTAAATAAATTTCAGTCCGATCATTCGAACAGACTGAAATTTACTGAGAGACGCTTTTGAAAATTTACCTACGATTTGGCTAGTCTAAAGTGCAGTAGCTACCTTAAAAATTTATTTTGATTGGAAGGAAAGAAATTCAAAAAGGCGATTCTAATACAGCGGACTGAAATGCTGAAGGAAATTTGAACTGAAAGAAATTCGATACGTGGGTTTTATGAGGTAAAATTGATTTCGGATAGGAATTCAAAATTTGGAAACTGTACATCTTGCAAAAAGATGGAAAAAAAAATGAGTTGCTTTGAATAAAATCTGACACTAGAGTGTTTCTGAGGTCGCTGATGACCACATAGAAAAATGTGAATTCTCTTTCTACCAAATCTTGAAGGGAAATGAGGAAACCTTATAGAATGTTAAAAATTTCGAGTCAATGAATGACAAGTTCGTGGACAACAGCGAGGACACTTTTTGCGTTTCGCTACAGTTTTTCTTCCCAATGGGTATTGTATCGTCACGGAAGTTGTACAGCTGAGGCCATGGGTCAACGTACACTATCAATGTCGAGGTTTCGTCCAATCTCTTAAACAACTTCAGTTAATTACGCAGCTCGTCTCATCGCATTTGACAAAAAAAAAACAAAAATTGAACTCGAAGAATCATCGATGTAACTGATTATTGAATAAAAGAGGTAATTTACTGCTAGAAAAATTAGTATAATAAATCATTATTTTTTATTATCACACGATAATTGTGTACAAATTATTGCACAATAATGTTGTAACTTTAAAAAAAAATAAAAAAAAGTCAGGATATTCATAAATCCCTCAATACCTGAAAGGAAAATGCGATTGCATTTTATAGAATAATCATTTATAGATTGCATATAAAATTATTGTTTTCTATAAAAATTGCCACAATAAATAATTGGTTGAAATTATTGCAAAATTTAAGCTCTTATCTCGTAGCAAATAAGTGTCAGAAGAGACAAAAAAAATTGGAATTCCAATATTTATAAATTTCGCAATACACGAAAGAAAATTACAATTGTCTTTCACAAGATGCAAAACAAAATAATTGGATTACTCTGGGCTCGTCCGGGATTTGAACCCGGGACCTCTCGCACCCGAAGCGAGAATCATACCCCTAGACCAACGAGCCAATTGAATGACTCTTTTTTGCTTCTTCACAGTGGAAGCTTTGCGAAAATTGATGTAAAAAACATGGAAGCTAGGTTCTATCTTACAGGATTGTTATTTTACAGTTTTTGAGATAGAAAAATTGCATTGAATAAAGCAATTATTCATAATTCATGGTCGATAAATTATTGGAATAATAATCAAAAAAACAAAACTTGACAAAACTTAATACAAGTGATTGTCGTGTCGCGACGAATTTGTCTTCAAGTTTATTATATTTTCCAAGTCGACTGTTATACAAAAATAATCGCATTCTAGTTTTTTAATTTATTTCATAAAGAATTTTTTATTAATTTTTTTTTCGAATATTTCAATTTGTTGCTGTTGAGACAATTTGATGTTATACAATTATTATACTCAAATAATCATCAATATAAACAATAATAATTTACAATATCTTGTAAAATTAGACGACACTGCTTAATATTTTTAAAATAAGAAAATAAAATTTGTAATAAAATCATTTGAGAATTGCAAAAATGACAAAGCTTTTCTTGTTTTTCAAAAATGTCATAAATGTCATAAACAGAAAATTTGCAAACCATTACATAATTTTGAATGATTATTTTTTTAAATCTTACATCAGTTGTTATTGAAAAGCTTATAAATTTTCGGGCATATCTGATAGAGTCGTTTTTTTTTTTAATTTAAATTCCGGTAGAGTTGCTTTCAATCATAAAGAAAATTCGATGTACGAGTTATAAATTATTCTAAAAACAAAATTCTAATGAAAATTAATATAAATTTATGAGAACTTTTTATGCATAAACAGGCATATTAAATTTAAAATGCACCAGTGATTGGAAAATTAATAAACGGTATAATAAACAAAAAAAAGTACGTGTTTAATATAAAAGTATATTAATATTGCTTTACAATCTTAAATTTAATGAACTGTATTAATTTTACAAATATTTTTTTAAAACTGAATCTGAATATTGCTTATTCCGACAAATGAATGTTCGATAATTGTGTGGCTCGTTGGTCTAGGGGTATGATTCTCGCTTAGGGTGCGAGAGGTCCCGGGTTCAAATCCCGGACGAGCCCGTTGAATTTTTGTCGCTTTCAAACTTGCCGCAAGATGACCCAGATTTTAAGAGCTCGATCGACGATCGGCCGGTTCCAGTGATCGAGAAACTTTCTTACCGATATGTGGCTCGTTGGTCTAGGGGTATGATTCTCGCTTAGGGTGCGAGAGGTCCCGGGTTCAAATCCCGGACGAGCCCAATTTTTTTTTTTTTTTTTTACTTTAAGTCGTGAAAGCAAAGTACCTGATTTTTTTTTTTTAATAAGAAAAAAACAGTGGCTCACATTGGTGAGATCTAAATCAACAGAGTTCAGTTCATTTTACAGAAGCTACAGTTTCTGTAAAATCGCATTTTCTTTTTAGGAAATTACTGTAATAAATGTGTAGATTGAATTCTAACCTTTGTATATAAAAAATTGAATAATTTGTGCGAATGCCATATAAGCAAAATATTGTATTTTGAAGTACTAGAAATATTGAAATAAAACATTTAATTTTTAATTAGAACTTTAACTTCGTTCTTCAAAAAAATCAATGGCCAACATAACTCGCATTTTCGATAATATTTTAATAACTTTTTTTCGTCTCCCCATGAAACGGCTTTCTTGGCGAACTGTAAACAATCTCGTACTCACGATTTTCCAACTCCCACTTTTTTTCCCCACCTACGATCATCTCTCAAAATTCCACCACATTTTGGCCTCCAAGAAACAACTCCGACATAGTTAGTCAGTAATTTTGAGATGTCACGCTGCTCCTTTGTATTTTGCAATAAACACAAAACTTACTTTTGCAAAAAAGTAAATTGCTAATTATCTGTTAATGAAATTTAATAAAGAAATAATTTTCCTTGTAAAAATGACAATAAATGTAGTAGTATGAAGTATGTGCAAAAAAAAAATATTTTTTTGACAATATTTTTGTTTGTTCTTGTTTTTGTAAAACTGAAACTTAAAAACATTTTTTTTCAACAAATTAACAAATTTCTACATCACATTATGTACTTTTACAGTAAAACTAATGTGAATTATTAAAATTGAAGTACTTCCAAAGTTTTTAATAGATACTGTAAATTAATTGCATATAACACTTGTGCATCAAATTCAATATACAACTGCTACATTAAATTTTATGCAATTCTTCATGCAGTGGAGTTAGAGGCACGGTGGTGGAAAGGCTGAAGCAGCAAAATTGAGGCAAAGAGGTAGAAGCAAAAAGAGAAATAATAGAATTATGTATACAAATTATGTAACGCTGTGCAGCGAAGCGCACCGAGCGCGCATTTAATAGTAGTGAAATAAGCAAATTAATTTGAAGTTAAGGATTTAATTTTATTAACTTGAAAATTGAGTAGCTTCAAAACAAAGTTTCGCAGAAACTTTTCGTCAATCCGATACGATTATTTTGAAAATTTATTGTTAGAAATTTTGTTTAAAATTTCGTATGTTCATTTTTCAAAATATTTTGTCTCGTCTTAAAAAAAAAACAGTGCAATTTTATTTCACATGTTTTTGTTGTCAAAATAATTGTCAATTTGACAAATATTTTTTTTTGTAAAATTAATAGGTGATGACTTCTTTTTCTCAAAAATTTGTGCTCTCTAGTGTTTTATATAAAAAAAAAATTGTAAATTTGATCTATTTTCTAGACACTTGTACAAAATTGAATAAAAATTTTTTAAATATTTTGCAGATTAGAAAAAAATTCATTATTTATAACAAATAAATAGATAATAAATAATCGAAAAATCTCATTTTTGCTGCGTCATATTTATACCTTCCACAACAGAGCAGGACTACTTTTCAATATCCTCGTAAATCGTAGTTGTATTTTAGTGACCCTTTAAAATAATTGAGTATTAAATGTTTAGTTGTGAAATGACTTAACACTGGTGACCAATTCCTTCAAGACTGCAGTCGATATTTCCATACGGCCTTAACGATATATTTTATCGGGTGGCCCCAGCGCTGACGCATTCAACCTATATTTATTCCTTAACGACGTACAAACTGTTAATTATTGTTAAATTGAAGGAAATTTAAAATTTAACGATACGTCCACGATTTTTATTACATAGTAGAAGAATGTAAAGGGGAACGAGTGATCTAGGCGTGAATAAATTACGTAATTACTAGGCATAGCCTAGTGAGAAAAACATTGGCCGTGACGGTGACGATTTTCATGGTCAAGCTCAACGCGATATTTCCTTTCTATAAATTTTTATTGCTCCACTGTATTCCGCTACAGTTATCAACTTAATTCATTCAAATTTCGCGGAATACTAACGATCACTGATCGAGATCCATATTGATTTTTCTTATACCGCTTTAATTATCTCGTACAGCTTAGCATCGAGTCACGCTAATTAATCTTTAACGGATCTCACTGCCGATTAATCATTGGTTAGACACTCGACAGTTATCTTCTTGCATTTCCGATCAATTTTTAAGATTTACTGGATTACTCGAAATTATGAGAGGCAACTCCATTTTACGATAAGTAGGGGGTGTAGCTCAGATGGTAGAGCGCTCGCTTAGCATGCGAGAGGTACCGGGATCGATACCCGGCACCTCCAAATTTTTTTTTTTTTTTTCAATTAATTTTGAATATTAATTTTTTTTTTGATTTTGCAAAGAAACAAATTTCAATATTTGACGAATAACTTTCGAATTTATTGAAACTTGGCAAATAACCCGGCGCCTCCAAAACTTTTTTTTTTTCAAATAATTTTGAATATTTATTTTTTGTTTTTTTTTTTATTTTGCAAACAAACAAATTTTAATATTTGACCAATAACTTTCGAATTTATTGAAACTTTGCAAATAACCCGGCGCCTCCAAAACTTTTTTTTTTCAAATAATTTTGAATAAATATTTTTTATTTGTTTTTTTTTAATTTTACAAATAAACAAATTTCAATATTTGACCAATAACTTTCGAATTTATCGAAATTTGGCAAATAATATTAACGATTCTTAGAATATATTTGAAAAAATCATTTAGAGGCTGCACTTTTAATTTATTGCTTCACAATAATGAAGACAAAAATTGTTATTGGAAAAATAATGAATAGTTATTAATTTGACGAATGTTCGTTGAATGCCAATTTTAATGCTCAACGGTGCAGTTATCGAAAATCATCAAAAAAATCATCAAAAACGCCTCCAAAACCTTTTTTTTTCAAATAATTTTGAATATATATTTTTTATTTGTTTTTTTTTTAAATTTTACAAACAAACAAATTTCAATACTTGACCAATAACTATCGAATTTATCGAAACTTGGCAAATAATATTAACGATTCTTGGAATATATTTGAAAAAATCATTTAGAGGCTGCACTTTTAATTTATTGCTTCACAATAATGAAGACAAAAATTGTTATTGGAAAAATGATGAATAGTTATTAATTTGACGAATGTTCGTTGAATGCCAATTTTAATGCTCAACGGTGCAGTTATCGAAAATCATCAAAAACTGTTATATTATACAGTAAAAATAAAAAGAAATTTTTGCACATTTAACAAAAGTCTTTTGTGCACGCACGTCCATCATTTATTGTTATTAATTTTATTTTAGAAAAATATGTTATTAAGTTTTAGTTTTGTCAACAAAAGAACAAACAAAAATATTGTCAATAAAAATAATATTTATTGTCTTTTTTAACAAGAAAAATTATTTATTTATTAAATTTCATTAACAGAAAGATAATTAGCAATTTACTTTTTTTCGAACATAATTCTTATTAAAGTAAGAAAAAGATTTGTTACTTATTTATCAAAACAATTATTTATATATATATATATATATAAATATAAATTTATATAAAATTATTTATAAAAGCATTATATTATATTTATCCATTAAACAAAATGTGATAAACATATTTAATAAATTGTTAACTGCAAGACTCCAAAAATTAGGACAGAGATATGTGTTAGTATTTTAAAAAGTAAGGTTATGTTATAACACTTCATGTTATAGTATTTATTATAGTAAATGCGGTTCAAATAATATTTACACACTTAAATAATTGGTTAAAAGAGCAATTTTAGTAATGTCAATTATGTATAAAATGGCAATAATAGTTTAGTAACGGTTAGTAGTCATAAGTTGCATACCGGCGCCGTGGCTTAGTTGGTTAAAGCGCCTGTCTAGTAAACAGGAGATCGGGAGTTCGAATCTCCCCGGAGCCTATCGTTCATAGTTACATGAGCGTCAATTTTTTTTTTTTTTTTTTTTTGCTTCCTTACAGAGGAAACTTTGTTTTCGTAAATATTTTTCAAAGATTTTTATATCTGCGAATTTAAATTTGTCTGAAACATCGAGAAAAGTGAATGAAAATCCAATCACATAGTTTCTTTCAATTTCCAGTAAAATCTATGTTATGAGGTATTCAATTTTTTAAATGAAAAATTGTTATAAATTTTTTGAATCGACCACATTTTCACCCATTTACCTGAAAGTTCGTATGAATGTTTAATAAAAGCAAATGAGTTCTGGAATCGAATTTAATCAGAATGTATGTGTATAAATTTTATAATATTAAATATTCGTCGAAAAAAAATAATAGAAAAATCTTGTGTCTACTAAAATATTTTAACCACGGAGCTGAAAGTTTGTGCAAATGTTCATGAGACTAAAATTCATACCAGAATCTTGCTAGCAGTGGAAATAAAATTATAACTATTTTATTGCGTGAAATTAAACAATAAAGTGGTTGTCTAATACTTTATCAAAAAAATGAAGTGCTTGAACAAGCCAGCAACGCAGAACTTTGCACAATTGCTTTTTCATTATCGCTCTTTGCAGGTTGTTTTATTGTTAAAATTTTCATTGTTATGAGGTTTTGAAATTTGTTCATGAAAAATTGTTATAAATTTTTCGGTTCGACCACATTTTCACCCATTTACCTGAAAGTTCGTATGAATGTTTAATAAAAGCAAATGAGTTCTGGAATCGAATTTAATCAGAATGTATGTGTATAAATTTTATAAAATTAAGTATTCGTCGAAAAAAATTAATAGAAAAATCTAGTGTCTACTAAAATATTTTAACCACGGAGCTGAAAGTTTGTACAAATGTTCATGAGACTAAAATTCATACCAGAATCTTGCTAGCAGTGGAAATAAAATGATAACTATTTTATTGCGTGAAATTAAACAATAAAGTGGTTGTCTAATACTTTATCAAAAAAATGAAGTGCTTGAACAAGCCAGCAACGCAGAACTTTGCACAGTTGCTTCCTTATCGGTCATTGCAGGTTGTTTCATCATTACAATTGTAATGTTGAACAATAAAAATGTTGAGTAAATATTAATATTTACGTTAAACATACGATGTACAAAAAAAAATGGTGAAATTGATTCTTGTCACGTAGCAGCTTTTGCATGAAAGCATGGAGCGTTCCGATTGTCAAAATCTATAACAGCGATATATCCCAACCAGTGGCTGAACGTGCTGAAAGGCTACGTCAGCAAAAAGTATAAATCGGTAATTCACGTGCCGCGCAGGGGATGTTGGAGAAAATTGGAACCGTCCCGAGTCCGTGTCAGGTACTTTTATCACCGCAGGCTGTTTGTATTAATTGAACAGATTGCAGCTCATCCTTTGCCTTCACGATTGCCAACTGGCTTTCGTATTTCTCAACGACCTACCTCGCGTGGTTGCGAATAAAAAATATGTAATTATCATCCAATTTGTCTTACGATTATTTGAGAGCAAAATCAGAAATAATAAATCTTTTGTGATAATATATGTGAAGTGTTTTTTTTTTACTGTTATTAACGAGCGAGTCTAATTCTTTACCAAATAATCGTAGAGATTAGACTTTACTTGAATTTCTGCCAATACTGACATTCGCTCACATTGATAAAGCTAAAATTTCTGAATATGAATTCACTTAACTTTTTCGTCGTATTTAGTTCTAAATTTTGGTTGCCTGTTTAAAATACAAATATATATTTTAACTCATTAAAATTACAATTTTATTTAACGCATAAAATTAAAAATACAAATATATTTTTTAATGCGTTAAAATTACAATTTAAAATACAAATATATTTTTTAATACGTTAAAATTACAATTTAAAATACAAATATATTTTTTAATGCGTTAAAATTACAATTTAAAATACAAACATATTAAAAAATATATTTGTATTTTAAACAGGCAACCAAAATTCAGAACTAAATGCGAGGAAAAAGCTAAGTTTGCTTAAAAATAAATTCGACAGATTACCGTAATTAAAATAAAATGAGATATTCTTAACATTTAATAAATTTCGCAAACAGCCTGGAGTGTCAGGACGTCTTGAAAAGTAAACTGGACGAAGTCTAGTCACTTGAGTAAATAAGCAAAGTGTAAAAAAAAAAAAAATAAAAATAAAGAGATAAAAGAAGACGTGCCTCAACTCGTGACTGTTCAGAGGAAGTGCACATCAATTATAACCTTAGTTCGAAGCTTGAATACCTACATTAATTGTCATAAGACTGATGGTGAAAGGATTGGAAGAATCTTGAACTAGCTGTGCTCTTCAAGGCTGTTTCAATCGATGTAACGCAGAAAAAAATGGTTTGCACGTGTACTGCTTACATACCGCAAAGCTCTACTTTTAAAAAAGTGCCTAAAATCGTGTTTTTTCAATTCATTCCATCCCTAAACAAATTTTAAAGCCTATGGATGTTGAATCTTTTCCCGAATCGGTTCAACCCAAATACATAAAGCTCACGAATTTCTTGCTGATTCTCTCTTTATTTTTCCTAATTTCGTGGTTGATTCATTCGTTTCCAATCCATCAGAAAATCCTCCTGCATAATTTATTATAAATTCTCTGTGTGAATATCAAAAACACTTTACATACCTAACGCTTATATCACGAATTGCAAAGTTTCGCTTTAAAAAATGACCCACAATTAATTTTTTCCTTGCAACTCATTCGCACTCCAAACAAACGTCTTAGAACCAGATGTCCAATCTTCCTGAAGACCTCTACGCAAATACGTGTGAAGCTCATTTCTTTCCTGATTCTCTCGTCCTTTTTCCTAATTTCGTAGTGACTCTACATTCCTGACCAAACCATCAGAAAATCCTCCTGCATAATTTATTATAAATTCTCTGTGTGAATATCAAAAACACTTTGCATACCTAACGCTCATATCACGAATTGCAAAGTTTCGCTTTAAAAAATTGCCCACAATTAATTTTTTTCCTTGCAACTCATTCGCACTCCAAACAAACGTCTTAAAACTGGATGTCCAATCTTCCTGAAGACCTCTACGCAAATACGTGTGAAGCTCATTTCTTTCCTGATTCTCTCGTCCTTTTTCCTAATTTCGTAGTGACTCTACATTCCTGACCAAACCATCAGAAAATCCTCCTGCATAATTTATTATAAATTCTCTGTGTGAATATCAAAAACACTTTGCATACCTAACGCTCATATCACGAATTGCAAAGTTTCGCTTTAAAAAATTGCCCACAATTAATTTTTTTCCTTGCAACTCATTCGCACTCCAAACAAACGTCTTAAAACCAGATGTCCAATCTTCCTGAAGACCTCTACGCAAATACGTGTGAAGCTCATTTCTTTCCTGATTCTCTCGTCCTTTTTCCTAATTTCGTAGTGACTCTACATTCCTGACCAAACCATCAGAAAATCCTCCTGCATAATTTATTATAAATTCTCTGTGTGAATATCAAAAACACTTTGCATACCTAACGCTCATATCACGAATTGCAAAGTTTCGCTTTAAAAAATTGCCCACAATTAATTTTTTTCCTTGCAACTCATTCGCACTCCAAACAAACGTCTTAAAACCAGATGTCCAATCTTCCTGAAGACCTCTACGCAAATACGTGTGAAGCTCATTTCTTTCCTGATTCTCTCGTCCTTTTTCCTAATTTCGTAGTGGCTGTACATTCGTGACCAAACCATCAGAGATTCGCCTACATAATTTCTCATAAATTCTCTGTGTGAATAGTCGATGAACTTCGACTTTTGCCCATTGCGTATTCATCAAGCATAACGGATTCAGAGTAAAACCAGGGAGGAGGAGCCCATCCGGTGGCAAACTTTACAGTGGAGAAATTCGAGCGTGTGCAAATTAACTTTTCTCTTTGAACCGAAGATTGGCTTTGATAACTCTCGTTTCACCATCGGTATACTAAAGTATTATAATACGTAGAATCGTGCGGTGTTATAACAGCGATAGAGGATTGCACGTCCGTCGGCCGTTATTCTTTCCACCCCCCCCCCCCCCTTCCCCTCCTGCGGTATTCCCTCCTACGCCTCGTACGATCGATTCGCTGTACTCTTTTTTTTTTAATTCTTTTTTTTCCTACGATTTGCTTGATTTCCGGGTGGGAATGCGCCATCGATACGAGACATGGCAGAGAGACGACCGTGAAACGTGGAGAGCTGGGCTGATGAACTCGTTCCGCATTGTCGCCTCTTTTGTCAAGTAAAAGTATTAAGAATACGTCGTAAGTCAAGCTCGAGGAATGACGATTCATTCACTGAAACGATCTATCGTGTTTTTTTTTACTCAATCTATATTTCGAATAGATTCGTAGGTACATCGTTATTTGGGAATTGAATTTTTTTTTTTTTAATTCATTTCATAAATAATTTTATATTTTTTTCTCAAAATATTGTCCTCACAGAGGAAGCTTTGTTTTCATAAAAAAAAGATTTTTCGAGATTTTCATGTCCGGATACGTGAAAAATTGAAGAGGCTACCGATTTTTATTCGTCTAGGAAATTTTTTTCTTAACATTGCGAATAATAAAAAGAACGATCTTTTTTTCTTTAATATATTTTTTCTCTTTGAACATACGTATAGTTTTCAAAAATCTATAATTCACAATCAATCCCTGTAATTTCTCTACCGATTTTTTTTTTTTTTCTTCTAATAACTCCAGAGAACAATAAGAAGGAGACAAATGTTGGTTTTGGCTCTCCAGTACACAAAGACTCCATGCCAGATAAAAAAAAAGAAAAGAAAAAAAAAAAAATACGAGAACGAAGCTGCCGGATCTTTCGACATGGATATAAGGCTTCGGCGCGTAAGGCATCCAGTACAGTAGACTAGGTTTGCGATAAATGAAATGTGCGGACGCGGAGGCGCGGCGAAGAAGCGCGTTTGTGAAGGGATGCAAGAGGGAAACGACAAGCGTATAAGGCATCAGTGTTGAGGTGTGCGGTGTGCGCGCGGCTGGTAGATTTCGCGATTGAAAAAAGGACAGTCGATAAGGGGGTGGCGTCGGGGCTTTTCTGGCTTTTCTACTGCTGCCTGTATACACATATATGTGCATACAAGGCATTCCGCACGAAGTGGGCCAACCCTGCTTCGAAGTGTCAAAAGAAAAATTCAATTTTTCTTCTTTTAACCGTAGACACTGTACAAATTATTTGACAGATTTTCCAATCTTATATTTCACCCAAATTTAAATACCGATTGCTTATTTATTTTTTTTTTCGGTCTGCTGTATATAAGAAACGATCCACCGTACAAAAAAAAAAGCGAAAACACAAAATGTAGATATTTCAATATAGTTTTCACTATATTTGTAGATTTTCAATATAGTATATATTCTACACATTCTACGCTAGTCTCAAAAAAAACTACAACCTTTCTTCTTTTTTTTTTTTTTTTTGGTAACATCTCAAAACAGGGTTGGACCACTTTGGTGCGGAATGCCTCATACACATCCACACACATATACCTTATATATCTACATAGTGTGTATGTACTTATATAGCCGCTGCACATAGCATGACGAGGGTGGGGGGTTCGTTTACCCCAGGAAGAGAGTCCTTCCCGCCCTGCTCATCGATTCATCCCCTTCTTCGTGTGCTCATGCACGCTATAGCGATGTCGGTGCTCTCGCTGGTGGCTCGCACGAGAGCGTTCGCCACCCACGCTCCACGCTCATCTACCGGCAGGAGCAGGTCGTCCTCGCGGGAACCGTGAGCGCGCGCGGGACACCAGAGAGACACCCCAAGAAATTTAGTTTTCACAGTGTGAGAGAAAGAGAGAGTGAGAGGGTGAGAGAGAGAGAGAGAGAGAGAGAGAGGGTGAGAGAGAGAGAGAAAGAGAGAGGGAGAGAGAGAGAGAGAGAAAATAAAAAAACGGGACAAGAAAAATCGATACCACGCTTTCATTGGTCGGAAGAGTGAGAATACCACGATAGGGTTGGCCACACGGTAGACCAGGGCGTGGCTTAAAGATGAGCTCTCGCTATGTCATCGCTTATATTGATCCTATACCACCCGCACTCTCCCGCGGATATCGCCGCCACCCGACATACGCTCTCTACGCACGATCCAAACCATGTGTATATATGTATATGTATATATGTATATATATATGTCTACACAACACACAGTGTGCAACATATTATCTCACCCGATCCCCCTTGCCCCCTGCCCCTTCCCCCCGCGAGCCTCCTTCCGACTCTCGCTGCCACTCCCTCCTCTCATTCTCGACGTACGCACTTGCACCAATTCGTACATGACGTACGTAGATACGTACGAGATTATACACGGTAGCACTTTTTGTTGTTATCGTTGTTGGAGAACTGGAGTGCCGGTTTTGAACCGGCTTTTTTTTAGTTTGCAGATTTTTATTTTTTTCAAGACTTTTTTTTTTTGTGTATTTGAGAAGCAAACATTTTTGTTAATCTAAGGAATTTGTAGACTCTTTTTTTTTTAGAAGTGAAAAAGAGTGGACAGATTCGTAATGGAAGTTACGAAAAGAATGTTATTAAATTGGAAATGATAATTTTTTTTTATTCTGTAAAAATGAAAGAAAATGTATATTGCCAATCGTTAAAATGGTTTTTTTTTTATTTAAAAAGTAACACAAAGATTTTGTAACATTGTCGAATTCACAGAGTTTCCTTTTTCTTTTTTTTTTTAGACATGAGAAACGAACTGTAAATTTGTTGAATTTTTTAAAAAGTGGCAGATTAGAAGTGACAAAAAAATGGTTAAATTCACAGTTGAATTTACCAAAAGTATGTTTAAAAATCAGAAGCAATGAATATTTTTATTTTAGAAACGACAATCGAAAATGGCTAAAGAATTCTTAAAATAAAAATTGTTACAGTGATGCAATATGGTCGTGCAGCGATAAAAAGTGGTCAATGTACCAAACGGGTCTAATTGCGAAAAGTACCGGTTCGGTTTTACATTTCTCTTTCACTGTTTTTTCTTTCAGCATCACATCGAGAAAAACGACGAAAAAATTATGTCAGCAGGTGTAAAGATGTATCGTTCAGTCCACGATCCATCAGAACTTACTAAATGAGATCTCTGTGACTTTGTTTAGAAGAAATATTAAATCAGGTTTTAGAAATATTTAATCAGGTTGAAGTGAAAAAAAATTTTCTTCACTTCACAAAAAATAGATTATAAGTTTTTCGTATTGCAAAAGAAAATTCAAAAGTCCCAAAAGCAATTTCTATTCAATTTTACAATATATTTATTGTGATGCAAAAAATTATTGTGAACCCTGAATCTTTGTAAAAATTGCAGTATTTTTTGCAAATATACCTTTTTTTTTCAAATCTACGAACGAATTTTTCACTTATTTCACAACACCATTTTTGACGTGACGTAAAATTCTGATTTTACAAAATAATTTTTTAACTCGTACTAAGTGAATTATAATTTGTATTTCAGTAACTTAATCGTATTTTTCTTGGCAACAAGTACACGAAAAAAAATTGAACATTGCTTATTTTATTTTTCAGTATATTTTACACCACAATTTGTCTTACTAATGCAGCACATATAACGATAACAATAATCGAACCTCGCTTGGCGTATCAATGAATGGAGCATCCACCTTTCATCGCAATTCTATGTCAGAGTTATAGAAGCAGATAATAACGACGTAATACATATAACACGGTGGCAAGGCGGAAGTGTTCCAGCATACGTGAGAATTCTCCACCCTCGGTTCATTTGAATATTTAATACGATTCATCAGCTATGACAGCCAATTTAGAAATTCATCAAATTAATCTGGCTTATTTGCATAGATGATTTTCCGCAAAGCCGGATGTCGTGCAATATGCTTCACATGCATGTGGATATTGAATTTTAATATGTTCTGTCTAACGAGATTTCTATCGGAAAATTGTCATCAATACTGATTAGAGTGAATGTCATCGTCTTGCTTATACGTAAAATTTTCGATAGTGGTTTTTCCTCTTTTAAAATACATCCGATATTTCACGTGGAAGGCCTTTTTCAATCTATGAACCGATATGCTTAGTGGGCATTCCATGACATTTTGATTAAGTTCCGATGAAGTCATCGTCAAATTTTTTTTAGATTTTTTTAACACTTTTTCCTTGAGATATAATTTGTTGAAATTTTAAAAAAACCTACGTTTTTAAAAAGCTGAGAAAATTCTGAAAAATCTTGTAAAATATAACAAAATTTTTGAGCTTTATGTGAAGATGGAGATTTCATAACAGCCAAAGATAAATATGATGACTATATTAAAATAATATCAGCGGGATTGCATGACATCTGGATCAAGAGCTGGCGATGATGTCTCAGATGGACTCTGGAATTTTTTATACGAAAGTACTTGTCGAAAAACAGGTGACAAATTTTTTTTACATTTTTTTTAACACTTTTCACCTGAGATTTAATTTTTCGAAAGTTTTTTGTCTCAGGTGAAAAGTATTTGAAAAATCTAAAAAAAAATTTCTTATGTCCCTGATATTATTTCAATAGAGTCATCATACCGCCATTTTCATAATACCACTTTTTCGATCTATATTATAATGAACCTTTTTGTTAATTTTTATCCCAAAAGTGCATTCTAATCTTTTACTTTATTTTTCAAATTTATCTTTTTTAATTAAGAAATCTCCATCTTCGCAAAAGGCTCAAAAATGTTGTTATATTTAATAAGATTTTTCAGGATTTCTTCAAATTAAAAAAAAACGTAGGTTTTTAAAAAAATTAAAAAAATGATATCTCAGGTAAATAGTGTTGAAAAATCTAAAAAAAAATTGGTACGTCTTTTTCGACGAGTTCATCAAAATTGTAGGAGCTCCAATTTAAAAAAAATAGAAACTAATTTAGATAAATATGCAGAAAAAAAACGAGACTTCTTCCACAGTTTGTTATATAGGAATTTATTCGAGAATACAAACGATTCATACAAGTTTCATATAACTTTAATACAAGTACACATAAACTTATTTTATAATCATAAATTCGTGCTGGACCGAAAAGCATCCAGTTTTTTTTTTGTTGTCGACTACCCAAAATTGGATCTACACATAATTTTCTTCCGGCTTCTTGATCCAAAATCATTGGTCGTCGTCAGTTTGGAGAGGTGTGCGGATATACGTCGATCAGTGCAAGGGCTTCGTTTTCTCTCTTGCGGGACATGATTTATTTATTGACAGAAGGCGGGTGCCAGTGACTCTCGAGTGTTGGGCGCAATAAAAACTGCAGGGCTCCCCCTTTGGCCCAGAGTCGGCCGTACATGCATCGTCGGATAGTACTCTGTTTGCATTGATTAATTGCATGATCTTTACGGTGATTCTCTCTCGAAGGGGCGGACGTTTTGTCCCTGCTAGAGTATATACGAGATCCAAAACTTTTCATCTGTCCACCCTTACATGTATATCGCTCGCGACTATTTGTATCTCTTGAGAGTACACATATATATACAATCGAGTCGAGAGTTTACGACTAATGAATAAATTATTATCGATAACAAATCGAGCTTGCACATTATTCACAGAAATTCATTTTTAGAAATCAAATAATTTCGAACAATCAAATATTAACAAATGAAACACATTTTTCTTCAGTTTTCGAGATGAAGAAAACGTAGATATTGAACTTTTTTTCGCAATAAATTTATCTATAAACTGACGAAATAAAACATTTTCTCAAATTACGACATTTCTGTTGACACTAAAAATCGTTCTGTTAAAACTATACAATTGTAAATTCGATTCTTACCCCGCATGTCACCAATAAATCGCTACCGTCATCCAGTTGTATCCCAGAAATACAATTTTTTTTCTTGCGAAACAATTTGCTCTTTAATCTGAAGAACGAGAATTTTGTACATAAAAATTTCGAGGGTTCGAAATACAGGTATGAAAGAATCAATCGTCCTAGTTCCGGACAACTTGCGCTATACGCTACCTATCTCATGATCAATAGTTTCCTTCCGCTGTTGTTTGTGGATGAGTGCATGGCTATTGTATACATATATATAGATCAGGGGAGCTTTGAGCTGAGAAGGCTAGGTCATATAGAGCCTGTACACTGTGTTTTGTAGAAAGTGATGCGGATGTAAAGCTTGGCCATGTGGGCCTTAGTCACGCTGACTCTGGCATATGGCAAAGTCATGAAGCCACTAGGTGGTCCGCAGTATATTACCACTACCTGTCGTCGGCTGAACCGCCCAGCATACATACTCTACCCTTACCCGCTGGCGCGAGCGTAACTGACAACACACACAGGGCTCACCACTCTTTTTTTGTTGTTTTGTTTCAGAAGCATCCCCCGACAATCATTGCCGCCTATCTAACAGCAAATTGCTTCCATTGAACGAATGACTCGACAGCCTCGAATGTAATAAACTTTTGTTTGGTTTTTAAAAATCGATATACTCTGATGGGAATAGGTGATAAGAATTTTTTAGAGAGGCAGGACAGGGACAACCAACGGAGTATGAAGAAAGACAGTCGATTTCTTAAGTCAATGTTTATTTAAGGAAAAATTAGATATCTAATTGGGAACATAGATTTTATATTTTTTTTATTCAAATGATAATTTGAAGATTAATTTTGTGATCAATTTTTATTGAACTTACAATAATTGCTAATGTTGGTTTATCTGTTTTGTCTTTCTCGAAAATGTAAAAATTGATTTTTTGGTTTCCTATAATAATAGAAATAAAATTTACGAAAATATTAATTTATTATCGTTTCTAAACTTAAAAAAAATCATTTCTGAACTTAAAAAAAGTCCATTTGAGCTACATTTTATAATCACTAAAAAAAAAATAAATTTTCTATTATTTGTAGTTAAGATAAATGTCTTAATTGTTTTTTCAAATTTTTATTTCTAATTATTTTTAACAAACTTTCAATTATTTGTAGTAAACGAAAAATATAATACAAATATATAAATTTAGCTCAAATGGATTTTTTTTTTCAAGTTAAAAAATTTGAAACAAAGATTTAGCTAGACTTTTTTTTAAGTTTCAAATTTTTTAAAAAGTCCATTTCAGCCAAACTTTTTAAAAAGTTTTATATTTTAAAACTTAAAAAAAAATCCATTTGAGCTAAATTTATATATTTCTATTATATTTTTCGTTTACTACAAACAATTGAAAGTTTGTTAAAGATAACTAGAAATAAAAATTTGAAAATATAATTAAACAATGTAGCTTACCTTTTTTTTAAGTTAAAAAATTTCAAACTTAAAAAAATGTCCATTGCAGCTAAATATATATGTTTTTATTATATTTTTCGTTTACTGCAAATAATTAAAAATTTCTTAAAAATAATTTAAAAAATTGAAAAAATAATTTAAAAATGTAGCTTACCTTTGTTTTAAGTTTAAAAATTTCAAACTTAAAAATATGTCCATTTCAGCTAAATACATATATTTGTATTATATTTTTCGTTTACTACAAATAATTAAAAGTTTGTTAAAAATAATTTAAAAAATTGAAAAAATAATTTAAAAATGTAGCTTACCTTTTTATAAGTTAAAAAATTTCAAACTCAAAAAAACGTCCATTTCAGCTAAGTACATATATTTGTATTATATTTACCATTTACTAAAAATAATTAAAAGTTTGTTAAAAATAATAAAAAATAAAAAAATTAAAAAAAATAATTTAAAAATTTAGCTTAGCTACAAACAATTGAAAAATTAATTTATTTTTTTTTTCACGTGAATATGTTATGTAATTGCGATCCATATATTTCCATTATATTTCCGTTTCATTAATTCTCTGCGGATGCTGGCACATTTTCACAAGGTGGTGCGACATCAACTGGGGGTATAGCTCAGTGGTAGAGCATTCGACTGCAGATCGAGAGGTCCCCGGTTCAAACCCGAGTGCCCCCTCAATTTATATTTTGCCCACCTGTACGTATACCTATATTTTCTTACTTGGACTCTATGTGAGAGAAATTATGAAATAAATGTGATAAGACAATTTGTATCGAACTTCAATTGGGGGGTACAGCTCAGTGGCAGAGCATTCGACAGCAGATCGAGAGGTCCCCGATTCACACCCGAGTGGCCCCTCACGTTATCTTTTTCTTATCTGTACATATCTATCTGTATAGATATATTTGTTCCTTACTCATTTATGTGGGAGTACCATATGAAAGAGGCGATTTGCATCGAACCTCAACTGGGGGTATAGCTCAGTGGTAGAGCATTCGACTGCAGATCGAGAGGTCCCCGGTTCAAACCCGGGTGCCCCCTCACGGTATATTTTTTTTCTCACCAATTCTGTATACTTATTTTTATTGAACCTTAATTTTTTTCTTCATAAAGGTCGCTTTGTCTTCGTAAACAATTTTCGGGATTTTCATTTCGCGATATTGGTCCAAAACGCGAAGAAAAGCGTAGATAAAATTTGTGTGTGTATGTGTGTGTGTGTGTGTGTGCGAATTTCCAATTCGCAGATATCGTTTTTTTACATATAGCACTCACATTCGAGGAGTTCAAATTTTTTCGGTCTATTCGAAATTTTTGAAAATTTTTTTTAAGGCTTCTTTTTGAAATATGAATATATCTTTAGTTTTATAAACAAATAGATTATTGATCCACGATTGGTGTCGAATTCTTTGAGGCTCGATCGAGGGATTCCAATTTGATGACAATTTTTTTTTTATTTTTTTTTAATGTCAGTAAACAATTTAAATTTTTTTAATTTGGAACTATGTGGTCACAATTTTCTACGTGAATTCACGATTATTTATTATTAAAGGTAAATTTAGAATTTAGGAATTTCCGTTGTGTTGATAACATTTTTGATTTTGCTCCGGAACGTTTCAGTACAAATTCGAATCCAAATACAAATGAATCCTTGAAAAAAAAATTTGTTCTCGTGAATTACGAAATTTCAGGCTCAAATTTTCTACATAAATGGACAAAGATTAAACAATGATTGTATAGAATTTAGCGAAAATCCAGCGGTTGCAATTTCATTTATTTCAATGAGATGCTTTAAAATTAAATACCTACAAGAAATTTTATCTCCGGTCAAAATTACAGATGTAAAAATTCAAACATTTTAAAAAAACTGGGATTGTTGATCGGGAAAAAAATTCAAAGTTATTTCAAGAACAACTGATGAATACAATGTAAAAACACCAAACAACAAATGAACAAGCTTCGAAAGTAAAACTTTGCAGATAACTTAATATATTTTATAAATTTTTCTCTACGAGGAACATTGATCAACATATTTTTTCACAGAGATGACTTTTTCAAATGTATTTTTATTTTTTATTCAATCCAACATACATTCAAAAACTCAACTCGTGGAATAATGCACGTGATAATATAAGAAGCCACAAGATTCTGTAGTCACCCACGCATTCGTGATTGAAATTGACTCAGTGCTCAGCATGACGTTGATTAAACGAAGAGGTTTCATGCCTCTTTGAATATAAGAAGAAGAAACGCTGAGTGCGAGAGTCACGTATACATTGGGGCAGAATGATTAATAAACAAACGACATCTGTGGGCATTTTTATTTTTTTTTTATTTTTTCTTTTTTTCCTATAGAGAAAAGTGTCTTGACATAACATAGTCTTGTAAAAATTCAATATTTCCAATGACAATGTGAACAAGGTTGGGGCGATGACGTAGCTCATATAAGGCGGCATGTAGGGAGACTGTGCGGTGTAAAGTACGAGGATAAATCACTTGGTTGTCATGGGTGAGCACCTGCTCCCTAAGCTAGCCATCTACCAAACGTTAAACCCATAAGCCACACTAAATATTCCGATAAATCCGTGAAAAGCCCGCAGTATGTATGTATATCGCTCGTCCCACTGAATATCGAAGTCGATAGTGCCAATTGGACGATCGCCAAATGGAATGTATATCCACAGGACGTAAGTCCCTTTCATTGCCATGTGGACAGGTCGATGGCCTTATAAGACTTACCACATATTTGGCCATTAACCATCCGCTCCTTAAGTCCTGGCTAAAATCTGTAAACCTTTTTTTTTGGCACTCTTATATTTTTCCGGGGTGCGAGGGTGTTTATTACGGTTGGAAGGACATTCATTAACTATAGTGGTTTTTTAATTTTGTAAGGAAATTTATTACCTGTAGGGATTTTTCAAATTTCAATTATTTGTTAAGTATTTTTGACCAAATTTCCAAACTCCTTTTAAGTTGATTTTCCTGAATTTCTAAAAAAAATAAATAAATTTATTCATTTTGTGGATTAGAATGATTAAATTAATTTCATTTTTCCTTATGTCATATTTAAACGAATTTTATTGTTTACAAATCCATCTAAAAAGTTACTTCTTTAAAAGTCTTTTTTTCGTTAGTATCGAAAATGAATGACAAAAAGAACTGCAAAGTAGAACCTTGCGAATTGGTTCTTCATTATTTTTTTCTTTTTTGAAACCTACCTCTATGAGGAAGTATGTTGATCGATTTTGGCTTCCTCATAGAGGAAGCTTTGTAAAAAACAAAAAATAATGAGGAAGCAATTTGCAAGCTTCTACTTTGTTTGTTTGAGCTCGAATGACATTTTTCGAAAAAATTCAAAATTTGCGTCTAATTTGTACTCAAACCTTATTCAATGGTAGTCCATATGTGAACCATATTTAAGCTAAATCTACAAAAAATTTCGATTCTTTTTTTTTCGTAACAGCATTTTTTTTTCTATTTTATTCACCAAAATCGACATTTACCGACATGTCAACAGTTCCTTTGACTAAATTCATTATTAATAATCAATAATCGTAATATCTTGTCGAAAATTACAGCCGGATATCTCAGAATTTACAGGAGTTAAAGTCTTTGCAGGCATTTAAAAAGAAATTGGAATTGCAATAAAGTTAGAACCACTCTGTCGATTCTCGCCAAATTTGGTACACATCATGGTTTGATAGTTGTCCATTTACGTACAAAATTTCAGCCCGATATCTTTATAATTTGCGAAAGTTATAGGGACGAATTTTTCAAAATTTTCAAAATGCCGTAAAATTTTTATTTTTCAACCGATTCACATTAGCTACAATCCTAAACGTTGTTGCTTTAAATTACGTCAGTTATCGTGCTTACAAGGAAATCTGTACATACACACACACACTCACACACACATACAGACATTTCGTACAAATCACTTTCCTCGACGTTTTGGACCATTCTGAGTATCCTGACATGAAAACCTCGGAAAAAAAAAATTTTCACGAAAACAAAGCTTCCTCTATGAGGAAGCAAAACGAATTTCTAAATAAAATATTGTCAACTATTATATATAAATTTTTTTTATAAAACTTGAGGCACATTAATTACAGACTATTTTAATTACCGGTATGACAAAAGCTTCAAACATTATCGAGATTGTACTTATGCATTGGGAGATGAAAAGTCACTGCACATTCTGACAATAAGTCCGGGTGCTTTCTATCGAGAATTGAAATAAGTGAGAGTGCCAGATGGTAGATGATGCCTGGTAATCCGACATTACCGTTAGCGATGATCAGGGAGGATCAGTCTCCCCGACGACGACTAAAGAGCAGACCGCGATCATTTCGATTCATGGGGCTTATGGCTTTTCGTGCAATGAACGATACGTTCATGAGTAGATAACTCGGAGAGGGGTTGCGATTGCTATTTGCTAAGGTAAAACTCTTGTGGGTCACATGTTGTTGAACGCAGCATCTCTCGATGGAAAGTCGAGTCCCTCTGACGCGTTCTCCCACATCATCTCTTTTGTTCTTATCGCGGCTACGTCTCTTGCTGATCTTGTCAAACGCTTTCGCTACCTTTCACCCTTTGTTTTTTTTTCCTCCTCTCTCTCTCTCTCTTTTTCTTTTACTCTGGCCCCTCACTCACTCTCCCGCTCGCCGATATCCATTGATATTGAGAACATAGCGAACGACTCTCCGCTTGATGAAAGACGCACAATGCAGTCTGGATTACACGTTGAACCGATTTTTACCCCTCTTGTTCCACTCACTACTATTCTGTCCACCTACGCTTTATTTTTCATTCAATGTAAAAAAAAATCCTGACTTACAGCCGAATAATTTCATGTTATAACCAGCGGCTGACTTGACCTCTTTGATTGACTTTTAATTTTTTACTAATATCTGTTCTATTTTTTTTATGTCTCGTTTTATTTTTTAGCTGACTGTCAACTTTGACATTTAGAAGAAAAAAATATCGATTTTAATCTTTAAGAGTGGATATAAAAAGCTCCAGTTCTTTGAAAAGTTTATTCCTTTGGAAAGAATGTTAGCTTTAAAAATATATACACAATCATTTTTCTACGTTCCTTGAAAAAGTGAAAAAAATGCACTTTTAAAAAATAAAATTATGAAACATAATTTATAGACGATTGTGAAAAGAAATGGTATGTTTATTGGATGAAAAAGTATGAATTTTTATCATAGACGAGGGTTTTGTAACTGGCGAAAAAAAAAGAGGAAGCAATGTGCAAGATTCGACTTTGCAACCTTTTTCACTTGTCCCAACTTTTAAGTCAATCTAGTGAAGAAATTTCAGTTCTCGACGTTTATTTCTGAGAAACCCGAAAGTAAAAAGAAACTTTTTTTTCTTCTTTTTGCAGCTTTCCCCATTTCTTGAAGCTTCTCAATGTAAAAATTTCCTGGAGACCAAAGAATTATACGAACCAGAAATCGATTAAAAAAACGTAAGCATCAATTTTTGGCTCTCATATTTTAAAAAACATTATTTTTCTAAAGTAGTAAAAATGATATCCCAAGAGCTGAACCACCGATTTAATTTTTTTTTTTTATTAAGAATAAAAAAATAAAAATACATTCAATAGCAAACTGTTGGAGAATATTTTTAATTAATTTATAGATTCATACTTCGATTTCCTGAATATGATACATCCAGAGACTTTTTTGCTTCAGGCTTTCCATTCAGTTGGAATGCTCTACTCATCTTCAACAAAAATATACATTTTCCAACCCCTACAAATGCAAAATAAATAAAATGAAAATTATTGAATAGGAAAAAAAAAAAATTCTTCACAAGACTCTTTCCACTGATGGTTGTTTTTTATTCTGTTTCTGTAATCGTTATAAATAGTCTCACATCAAAGGGAACATCGCAGTGTCAGGGTAGAATGACATTTTACGAGTCGAGCCAGTCCAATAGGGACCACGGAAGGCGATCTAATTTAATTGACACCCTAATAGCGCCGGGTACTGGCGTTTCAGTACACTCGAGCGAGAAGTCTTGGAGAGTTGAAGGGATGGAAGAGAAATACTAGTAGGGTGGTTAGCCCAAGAACGCATGGGGCGAAGACAATTGAATTTCATGGGGGTTTGCCCGCTTAACCAAGTAATTGGTTTACTCGTGTTTCTCAAAGGGTATCAATTTTTAGATATCTCTTCTGTGTAACATATTTTTATTTCCCTGTTCATTCTATTCTCGCGTCTAACAAGCGTGAGAAAAAAAAAACGTTAGCTTTGCCAACGTAACAATCAATAGACAAAAAAATGTGCATTTATAACGAAAATGTAATTACTCAACTTACTGAAAATCAATTGATAAGAAATAAAAAAAGGTATTCTAAAAAATGTTATACAAACATTCTGGACAAATGCAAAGAATAGTAAAACTACATTTTTTAATGATTTCAAAAAAGTATCCAGATGTAAAAATTAAAAATAAAATGACATACATATCATTTAACAATTTTTTGGTTCCAAAAGGTGCTCGAAAGAAATATTTTCAAACAAAAAAAAGAGTCCCTATTTTTTCATTAAAAAAATATTTTTATTTATTTGTATTTCCTCGTTGATTGTTCTCTCGTGTGACAACCGTGTGAGAGAGAAAAAAAAAGAAAATTAGCTCTCCCAAAATAATAATCAATAATCAATATACGCTAAATGTAAATTTATAACAAAAATGTATATTCAGAAAATTGTAATTACTCGACAAACTGGAAATCAATCGCTAAAGCGTGATAAAATTGGTGATTGAATTAAAAAGCGATCAACCGAGATTGGCAATTTCAATAATAACACACTTTTCAAATCACCTGCTCTGGTGCACCGCGAGTTAAAACGATTGTCATTATTAAAATTGCACCAGCACTATTTATACATTGTTTCACAAGTTTTTTTTTCTTTTTTTTTAAATATTGGTTAGGTCGACGATTCGTTGTGGTGGGAAAATTGCGTTGATTCGCCGAATAATTAACACGAGCCCCAAATTATCAACAATTCTGGAAATCCCAACTCTCAATCCTTAAACTTTTACGACTCGAAAGATTCACTGTAAATTTTTTTACGGCTTCGAGTAATGTTTCATAAAAGATTTTTTTACCCTTCCAATATTATTTTTATGAATAAATACTATTTTTGTGGATATATATGTTCAATCGCATGCGACTATCCAAACGTTAATTTTAGACTTTCAGGCTGATTTTATTTTCTTAATTACAAAAAATTGTAGATTGAATGAAATCGAATTAATTGAAATTTAATTTTTTTTTTTTTCATCTTGCGATGAAATTATAACGTAATTAAGGAAATCATTTGCTTTTATTTTATTCGCAGAAAGTACAATTTTACGTTCACAAAACTATTGCCTTATTATTATTATTATTATTATTATTATTGTTCGATGGTAAGCAGTGAAAAATAATGTTCTAATACCGGAGTACTACGTTTCGCAGAAAATATGTAAAATACCTAATCCGTTTAATAGTTTAACAAAAAGAGTGCGTTTAACATTTTTTTTTTTATTAAACATGTAGAACGAGACAAAAATGCAGAAAATCGGAGTGTTACGTTCCGTAAAAGTAATTTTACAGAAAGTAGTGCTGGCAATTTTTAATCGACAAAAAATTGGTTTGTTACTTTAACAAAATGAGACTTAATAATTTACAATTTCTTAGTCGACAATTGTCACTGTAACAAGATGAAATATTAAAGTATTCACAAGGAGTTACGTTTAATAAAAAACAAAATTGTTATAAAAATATAATAACAGTTTGTGTTTGTAGAGATGAGAATATTTTTTTTCATTTGAGGAGGAAAAGGTTGGGCTATTTTGTGGGATGAATTTTTTTTCGAACTTTATACATCTTTGCAGTAGTACTGAATATTTGTTAAAAGCCTCTGTTGCGTAAATCTGTATTTTTTATCATTCTTACTTTGATAAAAATGCAGCTACATTAAATCAATCGCTAACTCAATGAAATTGCAATTTTTTTTCTTGAATAGGATGGAAATAATGACTTATCCAGTGATTTAAAAAAAATGGTAATCATGTAAAATAAAACATATAATTATACAAATAACTTTCGTCGCCTTTAGAATAATTCAAAAATAATTACCATATTTTCAACATTATCTTTCAATGACATTTTGGTCCATAAATCTCTGCTCTGTCTGGCCCAATTCTCGTTCAGCAGCTTCAACGAAAATGTGCTGCATTTTCGTTCTGCAATTCTCTTCAATAATTATAGCAATGTACGTGATCACTTCAATCCTTGTTACTTCAATCATAAACAAAATTCATGTATAATTCAACAAACACAAGAAATGCATATTACATTAATATCATTAATATCAGCGTGGCAAATTTTTCCAAATTATTTTTAACATCCACCCTCATCAATGAAGTGACTTCGCATGGGAAAAGACTTATCGGATTAGAAACGTGCGCAAATTGCAACTATATTTTATCTTCGAGTATTGCGACAGATCCCTTAGACTGTCAAAGTCTCGTCACCTGTTTTTCGTCACCGATTACATACAGTCTCAGAGTGAACATGGTCTGAAAATGTAAATGTGTATCGTCAAAATAGGCATCACAACAATAAAGCGCATGGCGTTGCTACCAGTGAAAAAGTAGGAAAAGCTTGAGGAAAAATGAGAAAGAAAAAAAAAGAAAGGTTGGGGGTGAAAGGGCATGATGCTGTCCAGGGAAATGCACACCCCGACAGCGGCTAGTCTCTCTGCTGCATCGGCCTGCCGCGGAGAGAGCAAAATAAAGAATGAAAAGCGCCGCACCTCGCCGAGGGAGTAAAGTCGAGAGCGTAGGTCGTAAATTCTCGCGAATATAACTCGCTGTGAAATATGGAGGTGGCTACATTCTGCATATGTCATTCCATCCCTCTTTCGTTCTCTCCTTCGCTGTGTGTTGACTGTAGCAAATATAGCGACTATGCCAAGGTAAAAAGCCTGACGGAGAAAAAAAAAAAAAAAAAAAAAAAAAGTACACTTTAAAGTACTAATATACTTCGTAAAATTCTACACAGTTTTTTAACAATATAAATTATGTAAAACTTATTCAATATGTTAGATCTTAAATCGCTTCTGCACGATCGTCTGTCGCAAATTTGTATTTTAATATTTATATTTACGTTTAAGGAAGAATCTTCTATTTTTTTTTATAGATTAAAAAAGAGTGTACAAAAAATTATATTCGTTTGATTGCTCGTAATCAGGTTTAGATTGTTTTGAAAAAATCTCCTAGATTCGAATTTTATAAATTGTAGCATGAGTTTCATTTTTTCAATATATTTTATTGTTTGAAAATAGAACTCCTACAATTTTTTTGTTAGAAATAGTCGATAGCATGGATCTTTTATACGACTTTTTGTGCTGAAAAAAGAAATATCTGCTATCGGCGAAGCGTCTGTTTGAACTTTTTTTTTAGTGCACTTTTATTTTTTAAGCCAGTTTCTACAATTTTGATGGAAAAATTGTGAATAAATTCGATGAATAGTAGAATAGAAATATCTTCAGGTGTGAAAATAAAAAAGTACATTCTTTTAAAGTGCATTTGGACAATTTTGGTTTCGATGAATGTTCAACAGTTCAGACATTTTCGTGATGGGAAACTGCTCGACAGTTAAACAGGATAAATGGAAAAGAAAATTAAAGAGCTCATGGAGCAGTCTAAGATGATCTTTTTCCGTGTCTTCTCCATTTTTTTCCTTTCTCTACTTTTGATCCGACGCAGTTGTAGAAAAAATGCGATACAAATTCACTATTTAATCTCTAATGCATCTTCCGTTATCTACCTTATTGTCATTACAGAGGTTCCACATGCAGCATCCGTAAAAACATACGAATAATGAGACAAGAAATTCTGTACGTGATATCTTTGGACACAAGATGGACGTAAGGAACGGTGGATTTTTTCGCGAATCCAATATATTGAGAAAGGAGTAGTAAAGTTAAGGTGAGACAGCTCGCCCCAGCATCTCGAACGCTTGAAAAGATCCACATCTGCAAACGAACGAAAAAGTGTAATTCATTTTTTTTCTCGGTGAACAAAAAATTGTACAAAAAATCCTATGCGATTGATTGTACATGCACTTTCATTTAAAAAAAAAAAAAAAAAAAACTAGACATCCCAACAAATTTTATATTCAAACCAGGACATTCTATCACAACCTTTTTTTTTTTCTACAAACATAAAAAGTTAAACATTTTTTTGTGCAAAAAAAAATGAAAATACATGGCTGAAGTTGCCCTGATTTTATTTTTCACATCTACATCATCGCTTCACTATTCATTACATCCATTCGTTTTTTTTAAATTTTCAATGCCACCATAAAACTGTGCAAAAATGCAAAACATACTATTCAGTCTCCAATCTAGCTTCTATTATCAATTCAGTTGTCATTGCAGAGAATCCACATGCAGCATCCATAAAGCCATACAAATAAAAGGACAAGAAGAGTCTGGTACGTGATATCTTTGGATACAAGATGGATGTAAGAAACGACGGATTTTTTTTTCACGAATTCACGTTACATATATACAGAAAAGGGGGGGGGGGATAAAGCTACGGTGAGAAAGCTCGGCTCGGCACCTCGTGCGCTTGAAAAGCTCTGTAAAGCACCGCACAGTTGGGGAAAGAGAGTGTCATGTTCCCATAGCAACTGGATTCTGACTCCGCCTCTCTCGGCGGCTAGTCCCTCGTTCGATATCGAGCAAAAGCGGACCTTCTCTCACTCTCTCCCTCATATATACACCCTCTGTTCACTCCTCTCTTCCTCTTTCCCTTCCGCGCGCTATCAATGCCATCCGCATTACTTTTTTCTTCCATTCTACTCCTTTGCGCATCTTCCCCGAGCAAACATCTTCGAACTGTTTGGCTTCTTCTGTTCTTCCTCATTATATGCTACCTCTTTATTCGTCGTCTTCCTCTTCTTATTCTTCGTCCTCCTCCTCTTCTTCATCTTCTTCTTCTTCTTCTTCGTTTTCTTATTCGACGAGGACTTAACAATTTCAACTATGAGAGCTTAATAAGAAGCAGCTTAGAAATATTTTTCTGCTGTGTAAATGTAAATAGTATGGATCTGTACTGTATGGATGGGTAAAATGCCAAGAGGGACAAAACGCAAGACTCACGACGACGAACTGATCCACACAGACCTACAACACCCTCGCTTTAATTTCGTTGAGTGCAAACGCACTATGAGCGCAACGCACACTTTTCGACTTGTACATCCTATACGTACTCTGTGTTCAGGGCTTATGCGCTGGGAGAATTGCCAGATCTCCAAGCTATATCAGCGGGCATCCGTGACGCGAATTCGTCCTACGTCAGTTTTGACAACGTGTGATAATGAATGCATTTTTTATCGAAGAATATTCCATATCTTTTTGGTATTTTTTTTTTTTTTCCATAGAGGAGGACACTTTGTTTTTGTGACTTTCTTTCTAATTAAATTTTTAAATCAGAGGATAGTTTCTGATATTAAAATCTCATTGAAAATGTGGTTTTTAGAAAAGGGAAACAGAAACGTATCTGCACTGTAAAGTGAAATTGAAACTTGTGCAGTTTTGGTATCAAGTTTCTATTCACAAATATACACAGAAACTTTTTGTTGACACCAATGTCTTGTTTTTATTTCAATTTTTACAATAAAGTACAAAAATAAATTCTTTTTGATATTGTTTTTCCATACAGGAGGACACTTGATTTTTGTGACTTTCTTTCTAATTAAATTTTTAGGACAGAGGATAGTTTCTGATATTAAAATCTCATTGAAAACGTGGTTTTTAGAAAAAGGAAAAAAAAAACGTATCTGCACTGTAAAGAGAATTTGAAACTTGTGCAATTTTAATACCAAGTTTCTGTTCACAAATATACACAGAAACCTTTTGTCAAGTTGACACCAATATCTTTTTTTTTATTTCAAGTTTTACAATAAAGTGGAAAAACATATTATTACAACTTTTTAACTTACGAAATAGTTTTTGTTAGTTGCACAAAATAAAAGTGTCATTTTAATTTAAAAATATATTTGAATCGTTTTTATAACAAAACAATTGTCATTTCCCTTTATATCATTTTTTTTTTCATTTGAAAATAGAAATATAAAAACTTGTAAATATCGTTTAATTTTCGTAGCTTCTGATTTTACAAAGTAATACTTGTAATTTTGGAAAATTTAGTTAATCGTTTTGTCCTTATCGAAGTGTTGGAAGCACAGCAATGACGACGATGACCAGAAGTGAGCTGCGAGGGTAGAAACCGCGACGGGGGCGTCGACCACCCCGTGGCCGCCATCATTGGGAGACGAAAACTTGATCGTCTTACGCGCGACATGATCGTAAAATGTTGTTGATACTCATGTCTCGGATTCTCCTTTTTACTTATGATTGTTTCATAAGAGAAAAAAAAAAGATTGCCACTACTCGTTTAGAAATAAAAGAATTTATTGTTGCATAGTTGCAGCGAAAAATGAGCACAAATGGATAAAAGTTCTGTAGAAAGTAATGGATGATTATTTATACCATCATCCATCAATTATTATTAGTATTATTATTTTTTAACATATCTATGTGTTACTATTTTATTGTCATAATAAAATGTTTATATATAAATGTTTTTTATTAACACCAGATTATTTATGCAATAATTAAACGAGCAGACAAAATTCAGTGTTTTTTTCATTACCAAATATCAATTACTTTACCAAATATCAAAATAATTGCACGAAATAAACGATTTTTATTATAATTTATGGGTAACCATAATAATGGGTGGCAATCTTTTATAAATTACTCGAAAATCGTTGTAAGTAATAACATTATTTTCTGATCAATATGTTGGAATATTCTAAAAACCATATTTGCATAAAATTATTTATCCAGTAATGAAAAAAATATATCAATTTCCAAAATAAATCATGGAGAGATCAATACTTTGATAGATCCATGATTGATAATTGGTGATGTCTGCAACTAATATTTTTCTCCATGCCACAAAATAATTTTCATTACCAAAAACAAATAACCAAAAATTTCGCAAACACAACAAATAATGCAACAAATCGAAGGGTTTTCAATACAAATAATCGATAACTGCTCCCTTGAATAAACTATATGAGAAAATCATAATAAACATCTTACATTCTTACCAACATGTTAGAATATTCTAAACAAAATAATAACATAAAATAATTTATGCAACAATTCAACAATTATGTTTATTTCCAAAATAATGGTATGTCTAATACCTCGCTTGACCCATTGCCAATGATTGCTATAATCGCAATTAATCTTCTTCTCCATGTCGCACAATAAATATTCATAAAAAAATTGCTAATAACAATTAAATAACAACACAATATTGTTATTTAAAAACATCGTCGACACATCAAATTCGGCTGAATTTCATCCCCACCCAAAAAATGCAAAAAAAAAAACAGGTTTCCATTATAAACTTGGTATCCTGAACAAAATACACCTAAATCGTTATAAACATTAACGATTAATAGGGATGCGGTAATTTGTCGTACAGTCGAATGTGAAGATAATGTCCGCGTGTGTCGGAAGCGAACAGAGGGGTCGACGAAGTAAATTTGCGGGTGGTATATATATATATATATATATACTATATAAGGGTGCGGCGCAGGCGTGCCACAAGACTCTCTTACAACCCCATCCCCACCATCGACACCCCCTCGCATATCGTCGGAGGATACCGCGGGGCTCTCTATACCGATGTAGTGGTGGTGTACACGTTTCACAACCCAGGAGCGAGAGTTCGGTTGGTGCAGACAACCGAAGCAAACCCAAGTAGGGGCACACCCTGCTCCCCCACATTGCCCCTCTTTCATATATATGTACATATATACTGAATAGCAGTTTCTCCCTCGTTGATGGTATATCTCGTCCTCGAAACAGCGGCTACCGCCTCCACCACCCACGCCACCTAAACGCACCTCCGTCACGTCCTTCTCTATCTATTATCTATCTGTCTCTCGCTGTGGCACAGTCGGGATATACCGGTGAGGGCCTCCTCTCTGTGACTCTGCTTGTCGCTTCCGGATCCGAGTCGCGTCGAATCGCATCGACACGAGAGTCATAGTCGAACGGCATTCGCTAATGAAATCGTCGCGCACCTTAATTTCATCGCTCTTACCGCTTCGGCGATATACACGTTTTTGTCTCTTTAAAAAAATCATTAAATTCGGCATTAAATTGTTTTTCAAAAAATAATTATTAAATGTATTTCGTGGTGAATAAAAAAAAAAAACCAAAATTGTTGCAAAATTTTCCCCCAAATTGACGTTAATTTTGGCTGAAATATCGACTGTGTAGAATTCGAAATATTAGATGAAAATTTGGAGTACAGTGTGAAGACAAATAAGCATAGTAAAAAAAAACAGAGATTTTAATATTAACAATTTTTGAAAAATATTCGGCGTTGGGACGTTTCTAAAAAAAATATGTAATTTTGGACGTAAAACACTGTATTGGATAAAAATGCAATTCATTTTTGGTGACTAAATAGAAGACAGAATAATAATTTTCTTTAAAAAAAGCGCATTTCGATATTTTCTAATTCTTTATTTTATCTGACTTCGGGACATTTAAAAAAAAACAATACAAGTATTTACTGTATTGCATAAACACTTAATTATATTCGGTGGTAAAAAAGTTTTTATTCTCTCATCAAATTCCGGCTTTGATAATTAAAAAAAAAAGAAAACTTCCCACACAAAACACCGTATAAACATTTTTCTACAATCGTTGCCTACAAAAACAATTGTCATAAAATTTCGACTGCGAATAACGTGAGTTATTTCTTTAAAAAGACATTTACAAAACTTGGTATCTCCAAAAAAAACAAAAAATACGGAGTGTATAAACGAAAAATCGCGCCGATTTCGAGGCACTTGGGACTATAAAATATCTAAACAACAAATAACACATAAAAGAGAAACATCGTTAAAAGCGATAATAACAATAATCCCCGGTGATTGAAGAGTGCGGAGATCGGCGATCGAGGATTCGCATAACGTTTCTCGTTGCCTAGCTAGAAAGAAGCAGCAGCATCAGCAGGAGCAGCAGCAGCAGCAGCAGCAGCAGCGTTTCATCGTGTTTCGTTGCTCTCGATGCTCGTGTGCTCGTCTTGGAATCCGCGGTCCTGCGAGTTTCTTTCGCGAGGGCTGAGCGGCGCCCGACGAGCCAAGCTGAATCGCATTCTGGCAAAAGGAGTCTCCTCTTCTCGGTCCTTGGTCGCGTTATAAAAGGACTATCTCCACAAAAGGCTCGCCGACGGCTAAAATCGTCGAACGCAAAAGTGAGACGGGGTTCGGTGAGTCTCATCCCCATTCGTGACTTTTTCCTCGCGCCCGACTCAAACCGAGGACAGCCACACAAACGCGATTTACATCGGTTTGGGCATCAACGTGTACATTTACATTGTCACGCGTGTAAAAACTCATCGATCGCGGGGCTCTGAACGGATCGAATGTTTGCGAAGAGACGTGGAACCACGAATGCATCGTATAGTATATACCAAGATGAAAGGAGGATTCTTTGATTCCGAAAAGTCCTCCGAACGGTTTCGTCCAGTCATCGCTGGGTGAGCCCAAAGTGTATATCTCGTTCCGGCTTTTCGTTAGCCTCGTTAAACTCGGCGCGAGTTTTGCCCGAGAGAGATTCGGCGTTCGGACGCGGTCATTTGATATTATTTAACGAGATAAGAAGTAGAGGACGTGCTTGAAGTGAGAGACCGAGTGAAACAATCGGAGAAATAAGGTCGTTGGGGCCATCCGTATTGGTTACTGATATATTTCGAGAGGCAATATATTCGCCGTAATCGTTTAGCAGCTGAGAAAGAGAGATCATCTTAGTCTGGTGTTGTGTAGGCCGCGCTATAAACGATCAACGCCACAAGCTACTTTATTCGCGATACACACACACAGACACACACACAGCCAAGGTTATGATCGAGATAAAGCCGCGAGCACCAACACTCTACGATAAGCACCAAAATTGCGTAAAGTATAGCGCTTTACTCTCGGTTCCAAGTTAGAACAGCTAGGTATTATAGTTGGAGTTGGTTTGCACGAGTCCAAAAGACAGCTTGAAAACCGTCGGCTATTGTTGGACGCCCGGTTGAAATACGGTGTTCTTTCGGCTAATTCTCGAGATTCCCAACAACTATGGCAACGTGGAGATCATTCGAGGAATACAAAAAGTGCGATTTCGAAAGTTAAGTTATGCTGTCGATCGTGGAAGCTGCTGTGAGGGTGCTCGCATCATCACGAGAAACAGGTCGGAATCTCGTGTGCCACTTGCGATTCTTCAAGTACTATAACCGTGGGACATCAACTATCGAGAGTATTACAAATAGTAAATTGGACTTTACCGATTGTCCACCGTATCGCGTTCCTCGATATACTCATTTCGACACTTTTCATTTGTATCTGAGACCTGGATGCGGGATGTTCGAGTCAAGGCCACGGCAGCATTGAAAGACACTGGGAGACTTTTTGATAATGGGTGAGGTGAATTGTAGGAAAAGAAGTATTGATTGAGTTGTGATAAACGAGGGGGAAAAAAATAAGGAGGATCAAAGAGGAGAGGACAAAAAGCGGGAAAGTGACAGCAAAATAATGGAGCTTCAAGTTTGATTTACACTTTCAAACTTTGCGTATGCAAGAAAAAGAAGAATTTAATCACCGAAACGACTTAGCTGAAGAGCTGTTTTATTTTAAGTCGACAAAAAATTGGAGGGACGCATAATTGCCGAGTGATTTTGGTGAACTTTTTTAGAGGCACTGAAAAATATCACATATTATTGAAAGAGTATTGACGATTACAGGGGCTGAATTGTAAAAACAAATTGAAAGTTAACTTGTGAAAAGTAGAAAGAGGAAAAGTGGTCTCAAAGTGGATAGAAAGCGCGGGAAAGTGACAGCATTAAATTGACGCTTAAAAGGATCATTCATAAATTCGTAAGCTTAGTCAAGCAACAAATTAATCACCGAAAAGACTTTCTTTGCAGTGACAAGCCGATTATTTTGATCGAACAACAATCTTGAGACAAGCGTATTTTTTCAATGAGAGATTTCAAACACCATTGACAATGAACCAGATTAATTGTAAGAAAAGATCAAAGGTTCTCTTATAAATAAAAAACTATCAAAGTGAATAAACACAGCGAAACATTAACGCTTAAAGGATCATAAATACGTAAGATCAGAATATGTAAAAAAAAAAAGAAAAGAAGAAACAAAATTCCGAAAGGACTTTTCCTTCATGCCAAGACTCTGTTTCTTTTGAGTGCAACAAAAAACAACTGGAGTGTGTTGCAGTGAGTGATTTGCAGAGGGTGGGATTTGGTGAGTTGCCGTAGAGTATACGAAGTGATAAATATATAAAAAGGTGTGAGCCGCTATACTGGAGCTGTATTTGCCGTACGCACCACTGCCGGGAGGTGGAGGAATCCTCCCGGCGGTGTCGTCCGGCGGTGGTGGCTGTCGTCCGGTTCTACTCGGTGGCGTTGATTTATCAATGTCCGCCGCTGTGCATTCGGCACCTCCGAACGGACCAACTGGACTTAATTCGTTGCATCTTGCTGCGGCTGCCGCGGCGGCGGCTGCTGCTGCCGCGAATGGCACGAGCACCGGTGTCACCAACGCTGGCGGTAATGCCGAAACTGGCACGCTTCTGGTACCACCTCGTGGACATCCGGCCAGCTTGGCCAGCCTCGCTGGAACACCGACACTTCCGCCGGGACATCATCTTCACGATCCTGGCGATCATGCCGACGGACCACCAAATCCTGATGTTCTTCTAGCCCTTCTCGCGAGGAACAAAAATCTTGAAGGTAAGACTATAACTAAGTGCAATGCGTCACAGGATATTCGCATTTCGTACATTTTTTTTTTTTTTCAAAAAATTCTGCCTACATAAATGAGATATTAGTTTTTGAATATCCATGAATTTGACATGACTCGCTCCCTTTAATTATATGCAAGATTTATTTGTACAATCAGATTAACATTGATCATAAGTGGCGAAATTTCGTTACAGAATAATTTAGGATTACATGCATCCGAAGTGAAAAGAGATGTTCATGGAAATGGATTAATAATACAAAATTTATTGACGAATAGGAATTAACGAGGAGACAAATTTTTGTACGATTTATTTTTTAAGAATAATTTGTAATTTTGTTCTAATTCTAATGTGTCGGTTTTCTAAAAAACCGTTCTAGAAATTGACTATCTGTATTTGACAGATTTAACTGGTTAATAATTGTAACCGTTTGTTTGTGAAAAAGCAATGTTTGCTGAATAAATACTAGTCTGTGATATTCAAACTATTAACACTATTAAATATTTTAGAGGTTTCAATTGTAGAAAGTTGTTTAAGCAAGAGAATTAACCGTCGCGCATCAAGATCGGTAAATAATTGCGGATTATTTTTGTAAAGAGACTCAACGAAAACATAGCTCTTCAGAAATGAACAGTCATCAATTTCCATACAAATCAAAATATCATTTTCGCATTGCTGCAAATACACTTGGAATTATACTGCAAAAATAAATGCCTTTCGATTATTAAAAGACACCGTGAATGATTTCTGAACGTTTTAAACACAAAGGGAAATACATTTAACACCGATTTACGGAAAATCTATTGATCGTTCATTGTGCCCTCTAAACTATCAATATTTATGACGACATTTAAACAATTGCATGTGTGCAAATGCACAACAAACCTGCATAATTATTTCACAATGCAAATAACAATTGTGCACGAGAATAAATAATGTTTTATTCAAGTTGACAATTAAAAAATAATTATACAAACGCGCACATTTCGTCACGTGGAGACACTCTCTCTCTAAGAGAAAAGCAAATCAGTTTATTTCTAGTTGTCGATTAACGTTGCTCTTGACTTAGAAAATTTGTTGATAAAATATTAAGAGTTAGCCTATCGAAATGCACCGAAAGAATACTTTTCAGATGATGTCAACTGAATATATTTGGCTCAATAATAAAACTTACTAACAGCCAACAATCGACTAAAAAAAATTGTTCTGTCTTTTAGCTTACAAGTATTTTTGTGATGTCCAAATGAACTGAATTTCAACGTTCATTTCCACTAAAATCCTCGATCAAAGTGTATCACGCAACTGTACTTTGTATATTATGTGTTCATTGCGATTGTGTCGACACTTCGACTTCAATCTCTTCACAACTAAACTACTACGATCGAGGCAAGAGTAAACTTCTTTTTTTTTTTTCAGTATCATATTTTGTAGATTATTTTGTCTGTCAGTTGTGTAATACTCTATCATTGAGTGAGGTCGAGATTTAGATTGAATCCTCATTCATATATATAGGTCAGTCATAGTGATCACAGGAGATACAGACATGTTACATCACACTTCTCTGCTAGTGATGCTGATGTTTGACACAAAAGTGTACACGTAACTTTGAGTCTGTCACATCGATAAAGTAAGCACTTGAGTTCGTTTGCGAATCCCTGAAATGGCTACATTCATCGCACATGGATTACGTTTAATCTATTCATACTCCCTCGTAGATGTTTTGGTTCGTCGTAGAGGAAACTTTGTCTTCATGATATTTCCCAAAATATTTTCGTGTCAAAGTACTTGAAATAATGCGAAACGTCTATAAAAAGTGAAGGTTAAAATGGCCAATGTGTGTGTGTGTTGAATGGGGACAAAAATAAATTGAATCTCATATAATTTTAGAAGCTTGGACAATCTTGTTAAAGTTTGGCACGGAAAAAGAGCAGAAGCTTCCCGTCCATAATTGCAATTTTTATTGTAATCGATTCCCTCGTTAAAATTTAATTACAGTTTGATTTCTTAAATGGAAAACGACTAAAACTTGAGAAAACTTGACGTTTTCTTGCTGAAACTTTCACCGCAAGAATCGAGTCACAATCATGGTTGTCTGGTATTGCATTTCGCCAGAATCTAAAAAGCGATTACAGAAAGACATTTTTTTTTTTTCTAAAAAAATATATGCATCCCAATTAACTGTTATAATTCATTATAAAATATACGTGTATTGTACGTGTAAATATAAGTGTATTGAATATAAACACTCAATCACTCGAATTCATAATGGAATATTCAAAAGTAATTAAACAAAATATTAAACACAAGGCTGCGATGGTAAACCTTGCACATAGCTTCCTCGTTATTTGTCACCTTGGCACAAAGCTTCCTCTACAAGGAAGCCAAAATTGATTGTCATTAATTTTTCATACTGCAATTAAGGTAAATAATTAATGAGGAAGCTATGTGCAAGGTTCGACTTTGCAGAATTTTTTTTTTTTTTTCTACAAATATAACATTTATTGCAGATATTGAGGGCTTTTAAGTGGTATCTTAAAACATTTCCGGAAATACTGTTGAAAATGTCTCGATATACGCTTGGTACATGCTTAATATTTACATGACAAGTGCAGCGACCACTTACAACTTCCTTATTACTACGTTCTGTAGAATCTGAAATATGCTCGAGAGAAGTACACATACATATATATATAAACGAGTGAGCCACGAGTTCGTCCAACCGTAACCGTCACTTATTCATCTGTTCAATCTCGGTGAGTGGAGCAAGGTCGAAAGCATCCTTAATTATGCACACGAGTCGGTAGACGCCAGTCGCCTCTAACCGAATTAATAACCACTCGAGTTATACGAATTATCGGATGAATATTCACGGGGGGGACATAAAATCCTGAATAACGCCGGCGCGGTAACACTGGTAGCCTGGAATCCCCGTTGGAATTTCACTTCCTCGGCCTACTCACCTTACTGCATCCTTCGCTTATTCGTCGTAAGAACAGAGGAGGCTTGGCTCCTGTAAACGGTCCATTTATATTTTAATGATACTTTGAGAGAATTTGTCACCTATCGGTGGTGTAAATTTACAATTAAACTTTTACAAGTTCACAGATTAGGTTCAGAGGCCAATTATAATAAGAATTATCTTCGGAAAGTGCAGTAATTACATTTTTTTTAATTGTAGCTTTAGTTGCTGATTTGATATGCGATGCGTTTTTTTTTTAAATCCATTGGTTTTAGAAATGGATTTTTCTTTCAACCACGTGTTTATTTAATTGTAATAAATTTACAATTACACTTTTTCAAGTTCACAAATTAGGTTCAGAGGCCAATTATAATAAGAATTATCTTCGGAAAGTGCAGTAATTAAATTCTTTTTAATTTTCGCTTTAGTTGCTGATTTGATATGCGATGCGTTCTCTTTTTTAAATCCATTGTTTTCAGAAATGGATTTTTCTTTTTCAACCTCGTATTATCACGGAAGATCGAAGTCGTGCAAAAAAAATGTAGAAACAAAAAAGTTATGTTTATTCCCCATCATCTATTTAATGCAAAAAGTCTCCTGATCATTCTTTTTTTAATCCCAAAAGGAGCTTCATTTTTTGTCAATTAAATGTTTCTAACATTTTTTTCTCCATAAATGGGACACCTACAAATTTCTAGATTCTTATTAAGTAGACATCTACAGTTAATTAAAGATGAAGAAATTAAGAATCATGTTTCTTTCCCGAAATCTATTGAATAATCTTTTTTTTTGGATTAACAAAAAAAGCGATGACGGCATTTAATGCAGCAAGTTCGTCGAATTTGCTTTCGAAAAAATGTAGAGTTAGAGGTATTGCCAGGGTTATTGTAGTAGCCATATAGAGGGAGTGGTGTTGGGGGAGCAAAGCACCCGTTGACGACGGCAAACACGTTCGGGGTGGTCGCTCGGACTTGTCAAGCCGCTCCGATATTTTAATAAGGTAAGTGCTACAAGTCCGTATATACAGTACGTCGAAGTACTCGGCTCCTCGTGTCTATGTATATATATACATATAATATATATATACATATATATATATATAGTACAAGCCACTCGTTGGCCTGGTTTAATCATGTAATGTGTTCGGGGGCCTGGCCTATAACCGTTCGGGCCTGTTCTCGCCCGTTATCCGCATCCCACTCCCGCAATCAATACAATATTGCTCTACTGTCTCGCTCGGAAAGTGCTACGAACTGGTACTATCCTACCAGTTGGGCGCGGTATAACGGATGCATTTCGCTTGCTAAACGTCGAAATAGCAGGTCGTAGTGTGTTACGAATACACGCAATTTTGTACCAGCGTGGCGAGCTACAATAGCACTAATAGACAAAAATCGAAACTGCCAGAGTTGGATCATTGTAACAACAACTCGGTGTATCGCTTATCGTTGATTCTTTGGACTGAGAACAGCAGATTACAGGAACGGTTCAAGAAGGTTACAGGTAGAAAATGTAACAATAATGGAAGAGAGAAAAGTAGGCTGAAAGTCAAAATAGAGTAATCATGTGAGGATACATTTTTTTTTAATTTGTTGCTTTTTTATTGTAAATAAATGAACCTGCAAAGCAGGATCTTTCTTATTATAATTTTTAGCAAAGTTACTTTATGAAGTAGAAAAATTTGGGGAAGAAACCTGGAAAGTCGAACCTTGCAAATTGCTTCCTCATTATCTTAGATTTTTTTAAAAATGTTTACATGTATGCGAAGTAGAACTTTGCAAATTGTTTTCTCTACAAAGCTTCCACTATGAGGAAGTACGTTTATTCACTTTGGCTTCCTCATAGAGGAGGCTTTGTAGAGAAAACAATTTGCAAAGTACTACTTTGTATGCGTGAGAAGATTTTTGAAAAATGTATAATAATGAGGAAGCAATTTGCAAGGTTCTACTTTGCAGGCTTGTTTGTGCGTTTTTAACGATTCGCGAATTTTTTATCACGAAAATTGAAAATCATTGTGCACTTTACAGTGATTGCCTGATCGAGTTGATGATATAAAAAAATATTTAAAAATTTGTCTACTATAAAAATCGCATTCACAAGCTTTTTGAAATTTTAAAATCGTCAATTTAAACCTCTGACCCGATTTTCTTCAAATTTGTTCTCAAACCTTGCTTCACAGTATTCGATAAAAAAATGTTATAAAATTTAAACTACTCAACCGATTTGTGCCAAATTTGAATTACAACCTCGTTTTATCATAGTCTAGAAGTAAAACAACAAAAAGTTGATTCATTGTATTTTTTAAATTCGAAATATTTAATTTCCCATAAAATATAAACTACTTTGTCAAGTTTCTCTAAATTCTCTACCAACTATTATTCAAATTTACTGCTCAAGTGAACCATTTTTAGCATGATATGTAAAAAAAGAAATTACAAAAGCTAAAAACTATTCAGATATTTCTTTCTAACTATTCAGATATCTCTTTCCAATCCACTTTTTTCGACATCTTTAAACCATTTTCATTATCCAAACATCATAATCTCAAATAAACCTAATTTTCACAAAAATCTTCTTTTCAAACAAGCAATATCAAATATTTAAATCGCATATTTATTCACACCAAGCTGTACATAAAAGTGGACGAATAAATCGAAAAATCAGAAAACAAAGATTCATAGAATCAGTTCTTTATTCATTCTCACATTCAGTAGCGAAAAATGAAAAAATTTCATGCAATTCATTAAAACAGTAAAATGCACTTTATCGAGTAATCGCTGAATCAACGACATATTTGTTTTTGAAATAGACGACCTACAAGTCCATGTCAATGCTAACCCTGATCCATTAATTCTCTATTGGTTTCTCTTTCGGTTCATTGGATAATACCTGTTGGGCACAAGTATGCGGTACAAAGTGCGACAGGAATATTGTATAGGGAGAGGTTGGAAGGGATGTAGGGGCACGCGACCGAGCATTCCCAGCCCGCCGTCGCTGCTGTTGCTCCGCGTATCGAATAACAAACGAGGAGTACGTCGTGCACGCACCACGCGCCCTCGGCCATTATCGTATTATCGTTACTCTGTTTTTTTTTTTTTTTTTTTTTTTTTTTTTTTTTCGTAGCGTGTGAAGATTCAAGGGAAGCAGAGTTCATCGTGATCTCTTAGACCACTCGAAACTCCCGTCCACTTTTGATCGATGACCCTTCGTTTCCTTCTTTTTTTTTTTTTAATATAAATATATATTTCATTCGACTGCAACGACTAAAAAAAAAAAGTAGAATCAGAGATACTCGTGCGACTTTAGTAAAGATCATTTGACGACTCATGCTGTCAATTAAGGGGACTGAAACATTTGGAAAAAATGTCTTACAGCATTATGAAATCTTGAAAAAAAAGTAGGTGATTTCTTGATGAAGATGTATTTTTTTTTACCCAAATTCTAATTCAAGAATTGCTCCAATTCTGCTTTTCGTACGTCCTTTTGTTAATAAATAATAATAATAAATAATAACCTTCGGAAAATTCGTTGTGGTGGACCAGATTTTCTTAGATTCGCCTCACTATGATAGCCTGCTCACTTAATTTAATAGCTTTCGATAGATTTTCATTTTTCCAAATTACAGTAAATACTTTAAAGAAACGAAAAATATTTATATTGATTTACAGATTTCTTACAAAGCAACGCAAATCAATTTTAAATAACTGGGAACTTCCCTGGTACCCTTAAGATTATTTGCCACTCGAGTTGCTGAGCCAAATTCAGCGATTTGGATCATCATTGACGACACTCTTTAAATCTGTGTGTGTCTGTTTTTTTTTTAATCGATAAGATTAGAAAGATATGTCAAGAATATACAACGACAGGCAGGAATATTAGCAGCTCTTATTAGCCAAGAGAGTGGCGTCTAAATATGATTCATCGAGAGCTTTGCTAAGTTAAGAAAAGTTAAAAAGAAAAAAAAAATAAGGCTGTTGGTGATACAGGCGAGTGATCTTTCGTACCAAAGTCGCCGCCGGTGGGTTCAGGGTGAACAAGGTCGGTCGAAAACTACAGTGATAAAACGCCAGCCAGTTGCTTTGCTTTACTTGACATGTGTATCATCTTTACACATATAAAAGTCTATATAACCCGCTTGTCTCGTTTACTGGCCCTGACTCCGACGGCCAACTCCTCCACCAATGCAAATAAATATAAATAAGACATGTTTTTCATTTTTTTTTATTTTTAGAAAATTTATTAGACTGTTTATCAGCTGTCGCCGGAAAATTTTCGAGCAACACGATCACGAGTTATTGTTTTCTTCCAATTGTATGTATGTAAAAATGGATCACTAACGTTTCCTACTCTAAATGAGAACTGTTGGTTTTATCGTATTCATTTAATTGAAACAAATAATTTTTAATGTCCAGATGTAAAAAATAGTATGTAAGATTTTTCAATTCTATTGTGGATTAACAATTTTGGACATTTTTTGGTCACTATGAAAGTATTTTTAAATTTTTACATCTTTTTTTTTTTGAGATTCATTTTCTTTTTTTTTGTTACTTTGATTCATTGAAATTTCTGTAGAAAATCTGTAATACTTTAAATCGGAGAAAAATTGTTTAGGTTGAATTTTAACGGCAAGACAAAATGATTAGAAAAGCTAACGAGTATGTGTCTTGAAATCATTGCAAGACTAAAATTGAATTCAAACTTGATTCTTTAGTTTCAAATCGAAATTACACTTCTTCATAAAGGAAACAAAATTAGGGAAAATCTCTAATCAAGTTACCAAAAGTATTAAAATAATCGGAATCCCAAAATTCTTCAGGGCAGGGAATTAATATCTCATTAACGTGGCCACTAATATTTTTTCAAAAAATATTTACTATCCATTTACGAAACGAAGAATTTTCTCCTAGGTGGCAAAAGTATGCTGGCAATGCGGGTCACTCACAACGTTTTTTTTTATCCTTTCTAACTCTGCAGACTTTTGAAAAGTTTCATCGGCCAAATATTCCCAAATAATTTTCAGTTGAGCTTAAGATAAATCCTTATGATATGAGTGTAGCTACTTATTTTTTTTTTACTTCATGAAATTATCATTTATTTAAGAAAATTATTATTTAAATAATCCTTCAACCCTGCAGCCTTGCATCATCTTTGACTCTATCTCAAATCGCTACACTCATCTCGGATATATTCTTCTGAAAGACAACTGAGAATTATTTGAAAATATTTGGCCTTCTGGTTCTCGTCCAAAAGTGTGCAGACTGTAAAAACAAACAGAAATTATAGTGAATGATCAGCATTACCCGCGTGCTTTTGCCACCCGACAAAAAATTCTTCGTTGAATCGTTCGATAGTGCATATTTAAAAAAAAAAACAATACTAAAAGCCAAGTAAGCCAGTAGTCCTTGATTACCAATAAATAATTTTAAAAAATCGTAATTCTAGTTAAATTTCATCAATCAGCATCTAGCATCTATCGTGACCTCGAGAAAATTCCATTCGCGATTAAAACGCTTTACCGTAGCGATTTTTTCTTATCAAAATCACTCGAGACGACAAACACTCAAAACAATATATGCCTTCCGAACAGAAAATACTATTACGATTTAAAAAAAAAAAACAACAACAGCAAAACAGAGGTTTCGCGTTACGTTGACACAGACCATAATGGGAGTTACAAACGCGTATTCCCTCTATTCGAGATCGCGTAATCCGAAACGTTGACGAATGAAGCGTGCGAGAGTTTTGTTGTACAACAGTTTAGCGACACGCTGCATTGGTGTACTCTGTTGCGTGGGAACTGGTGACTGCATACAATGTCGAACAATATCTAAAAGGAATATAATTTTCTTCTCCCGGCTGTGTTTTTCTGCTCTGCCAGTTTCCGAGAGCTTCATCCGATTTCGTGAGGGGGTTTTGAGTTAAGGCGTATCCGTGGTTCACCGTGTGTAACCGGTGTTCACTTTCATGCCACGTGACTCTCTACGCCTACTCGCTATGTAATTCTTGTTTGCTTAACATAATCGTATAGTATTTTGTATACATATATGTATCCAAACGCACAATTGATCTGTAAATGCACTGCAGTCGTTTGATATTCTGTAGCAGTATGATTCTAGCTTTCACGTACAAGGCTAGCATTAGATTCAACCCTCAACGCGAAATCCAGCTCTCAGAGATCATCACGAGGATTGAAACTATGGGATTAAGTACCTCTTGAATGAATCTTCTTTAGGGGAGATCAGGATTGTTTAAGAGAAATTTTGTGGCGTCTTCATTTTTTTCTAAAAATTTGGTTGTCTTGGAAATAAATTTTGATAAGAATTAAAATACATTTGACTTTTAATAGTCGCTTCGTGAGAAATATTACTTGACTCTACTTCTGTGATCCAATTTAGCTCCGGTTGAGTGAGACTCTTGATCCTTAAAACTCTCATTTATACTGGCATCACGACTGTCATAGGAATTGGCCAAATGCATGCAGGTCTTTGAAAATAAAAATACAAAAGCTATGATATCTGCGTTTAGCACGCATATGTCCAGCTTTTGCGGCAGTCAGTGATGTCTACTGACGTTGCCAGTTGGTCGCGCATTCTTAAATCTCACAATGCCACGCGTTTGAAGTGCCTACTTGTGGTTTGCTAGTTTTCTTTTAAGCTCTGCAATGACGCCACTGCTTTTGTGTCAGACGACCAGTGGGTACTTGACTGTTGAAGTATGCGGGCAATTGAAACTTCTTATATTTTTTCATTGATCCAAAGCTCTCGTTGAGATCGTGTAACGAGTATAAAAATCGTTGAATGAACAGAAATCTATGGTTTTTCTACGAGGGCCTAAAGTTCATCATGTCGATTATTTTATCTAAAATCAGTAATAAGTCACCTTGCCACCAGAAGAGGATTCTCATGTTTGAGTAATGATTGTGTTAAGTTCATTATTGAGTGAACATTGTTTCAGGATATTGTCGTGTAGAAACGATAATTTTCACCGCCAAAATTACTAAAAATGACATCAGATCAATTTACAAAACTACAACATACAAATAACAGTGAGTACCAATAAAAATCACTGACACAGGTCACCCAATTTCACATTACATGCTGGAATTTCGTTACAAGTAATAAATATTCAGTTGACACTTTCAATTCTGTCAACCATTATTTCGTTTCACCAGATAAAAAAATATATATGAGCTATAAAGTATTTCATGACCAAAAAAATGTAGTAGCTTCTACTTCAAAGCTTGCTAAAAAGTAATCTTGAGATAAACTCGAAACGCAGAACATTAAAAGTACATCAACATCAACGACAATCACGCCCATCGTACATCAATTTTCCTTATTGGTAACTTCCATCGCGCAACTCTATGAAAAAGTAATATTTTACACATGTAAGAGATGCATCGAAAACGTGAATTTGGATTCAGCTGGTAGCGGATTGGCACGTGACTAACTCTGGGCGTTGTGGCCACACGAGTCAGCGAATTCGCTGCGCTTAGCTGGCCGCTCCATCCAAGTTTATCAGCACATGGTGCAACACATTTTGAGGCACCAGTTGTCCCTGCACGCTCCGACACGTGCCAGTCACGCGACCACTGATGAGTGGATTGTTCATTCCACTGTTTCCAAAGCACCTACAGCATGTACACATCATAGACATGATTCTCGTCGAGTGTACTTCGCATTCGCCCACTATTTTTCATCTTTAACATCACTTCGCCCTTTACACTATGTTTTCCCTGTGTTACATCCCTGATTGCACTCCTCGTTGAACTACACACTCGTAAACTACGTCCGATAGTGGATAATAGATTGTTTTAATAGAAGATGGTTAGATCGTGGTTGAACGAGTTAGCCAGAACTTTCGATATTTCTCTTTTGCTTCGTTCAGCTCGGTGCTAAATACCCACTGGGAAACCGACATAACTTTTGATGGTGTTTGTGGGCGATGCTGTTGAAGGTTCCATTAAGATCATAACTCTGAACTATCCTCTCTCCTTCCCTCAATTTTCCTCTTCTCTCTGATCTGTGTTCAGACTCTGGCTCGAGCGATATCCAACACCCGAAAAATCTATAGGTGGATGGTCATTTGTCTCATTCGGCTTTCCTTCTTGCTCTGCCCTTTCTCCTCGATATATATCACTTATAGAGAATGAAAGTGCCAGCTTCCGAAACGCAGTTGAGCCACAAATTCCTTGCTCCGGTTCGCCGAAACCACTGGTACGACCAATGCAAGATACCTCTTCACAGATTAACCGCATACGCTCCTCCTCCACAGAATTATTTATAACCATGTGTAAAGACAATTTCATACAGGGAATAATTGTCAGTTGGCAGAAGAAATTCTAGAGGTTCATTCAATTGCAGACAAGATAAAAATATGTTTTACTCTTTTGTCGTGAAAAATGAATTTTGTCTCAAATTCCTGAAGCTTCATTATTCGTAACGATGTTTTGTAATTTTTTATACTCATGTTTGGAGATTTTTTAAAATCATCAAAACAAGATTTTTTTTAATCGACGAAGCTTATCCTGAAAATAATTTTCCGGATTTCGAGGCAATGAAGATTGATGGATTTAATAATTTTGAGAGATAATATGAAAAAAGCCTTTAGGATTTATGTAGATCATGTAGATCATGTAGATATATCAGGCTGTAGGACGTCAAAGACCCGCCCATGCTTTTAACGTCGAGCTCTCGTAGTCGAGTGAATTGTCAATGGTACGTCGAGTGGGTGAAAAATAGGGGCTACGACATAGAACCGTAGCAAATCGGTAACCCTGGCGTCGAGCATGGTTTTGTTCCACGACTAAGAAGAACCGCTCAATTCTTTCTACCAACACGCGACCTAAACAAATCCCATTCAAAGGCACAAAACTGGCGCAACTCCCGCCTCGTATATTGTTGGTTATTTTAGCTACATCGAGAGTGCTCGGCACAACAAACTCTTTTTAATCTTACTCACACTTCTACGGTGTTTTACTAAGCTAAAATAAAATAAAAATTACCGTCGAGATTGAAAAATAAATTATTATGTTGACAGTTCATTTTGACATATTTTTTATTAGTTAACAATTTGATTTTTTGAGAAAAATATCAATCACAAGATTTTTGCTGTAGTCAAGTTCTTTTATAGAACATTAAAAAAATTAAGATTCGTAGGGTATTTTTTTAAAATTCTCTCTTACTAATTTATTAATAACTTTTCGTCATTACTATGACTCAAAATAAATATCTTGGTACCTTTACAGTCATTGATTTCTTTTTTTTTTCAAATTTTCCATTTGCATCAAAGTACTCAACCTCCAATGAAATAAAACTTTATTTCATAAAACTATTTATTCAATAATCTTACAGCTTATTATTATTATTATTAGTACCTACCCGAAAAAGATAAAAAAATTCCTTCCATAAGTAAAAAAAATTAAGATTCCTAGGATAGTATTTAAAAATTCTCTCTTACTAATTTATTAATAACTTTTCGTCATTACTATGACTCAAAATAAATATCTTGGTACCTTTACAGTCATTGATTTCTTTTTTTTTTTCAAATTTTCCATTCGCATCAAAGTACTCAACCTCCACTGAAATAAAACTTTATTTCACAAAACGACTATGTTACAAATCCTTAAGATATAAATTCGATTCGACTAAAATTTCAGCAAAATTCAGTCCAAACCAGCCACGACGAAAACCCAAAATATTCGATGTTGAAGCAGGTGAATTTACCATGACAGCTCTATAAATCCCGCCATCAAACATTTCATAGTTCATATATAAAGCTGAATCCCTGAACGAAACAGACAATAATCTCCACTCTTAATTAACGAAGAATTTCTTTGGCTTCGTGATATAATAACAGAGTACCAGTGAAAAGTGAATACAGCAGAGGATGCATAGGCGATAATCTCCGGTGGTGGAAAAGGGATCATCATCAGGATGCGAAGTCGCGGAGTGATCGGAGACCGAGACTCTTTGGTCCGGTGTACATGTAGGAGTTCGCGTGCGCCCGGAAATCTCTATAATGGAAAAACATATCGTCCCCTAATAGCCCTCATTGGCAATGCCTACCATAGTACATAAGGACGGTATAACGTTGAGGATAGGGATCGTAGGCACGTCCTCCGGCGCGTTGAGAGACCGAAGCCGGAGTCACCCCTGTTTTCATTTCAATTTGGACCCCTCGGCTGGTGGTGAGGGAGCAACAGCAGCAGTAGCGCGAGCGGTGATCGGTGAACCCCTACGGTGCACCGCTCGGCGACGTTAACTCTCGTCTGGCCAGATGGCCAACGGACTTGCTCGACGAATACCCGGCTATTCGTCTCATTCTATGTTCCCCCCACCCCATTCTACAACACGATGTGTGTATATATATGTAGTATATACCATCGCGAAGCGACTGGTGCCACATACGATCACATCACCCCGTATGATCGAGCATGTCAATGTTTGCTTAGGCTCATATACTCGAATACGCGACCGAGCGCGCGCGCGCGCGCTCCTAACGTCCTTAACGAATCAGTTTACTTTTCGGGTTTACCATCGCGTTACCGAGTTAGCAGCTCTGCTTTCCTTCCTGACAATACACACCCTTCGATTATAAAAAATATGATAGACTAGACAATTTTCAAATTTCCTTATTTCATAGTAAATCCAATTAATTATATTTTGGAATACAATGTTTGTTTTTTTATTTTGTTAATGCGAATACAGAATAAAAAAAAATGCTTCCTCATCAATTTTTTTTTTCACGATGCGGTCTCTGTGAGGAAGCTTATTTTGGAATTTTGGCTTCTTCATAGAGGAAGCTTTGTGAAAAATTGAAATGTAATCTGGTAAATCATGGAAAATCGCAAATTGCTACAAAAACAAAATCCATTTATCGATCGTCATGAAATTTGGTACATAGCAGCATTCCATTTTATTTTTCATCTGTAGAAAATATCAATTGATTTCGTGAGATTTTACGGGAGTTAGAGGAAAACGTAAATATTTTGAAAAATTCAAAATCTCGTAAAAACCAAAGCTATTTATAGATTCGCCCCAAACTCAATACCGATCCTTCTTTAAGACTGCTTTATGCATAAAAAATTATTCACCTCTATGGCTAAAAATTTGCGGAAGCTGAAGCGCGCACAGACATTTTTCGAAAATTGCAAAGTTAAATAAAATTTGAACATATTTTTGATTTTTTTTTTTTATGTTTTTTTTTTTATTTTTTAAATCTTGAGATATGCAAGTTTGAATTTTGAATGCCGGTCACACACATCCATACATACATTTTTTCTAAACCAATTTTCTCGACGTTCAAGACAATTTCAAGTATACTGACATGAAAATTTCGAAAAAAAAAATATCAATTCAAAAAGGAAAAAAAATCGTTCTTGCTTTTAACGAAATATTTATTTTTATTAATTTTCTAAAATATTAATTCTCATTATATTTAAATAGTATAATATTTCATTTTGAAATTAAAAATAAAAAAAAACGTCACTTTCGGAAATCTTAATAGAATTAAAAAAAAATTCCTTGAACATTGATATAATTTTTAAAATTTAATTTTAAGTACCGTTGATAAAAAGAATTATTTAGTTTAACAGATTTTGAGGTATTACGAAGCTTTGACGAGAAGTAGCAGGTCCTGATTGAATATTTCACGTGGCCCTTCTAGGTCGCGGTCGAGACACGGCGTATATACTACAAATAATATTCACGGGCTCCGGAGGCGCGGCTGTGGGAAGGAGTGTTTAAATTTCGACGAGTCAAATAATAAGATCAAACAGACTCGGTGAAAGGTACTGCAAACAAGACTCGTGTTTGGGTGTGTATACGAGAGTGTGTATAGAGGGGAGTTGTGCCTGTCCGGCGTGCGACCGATTGTACATGTGATCCCTGGCGCATTGCGGTTCGCATTCCCCTGGGCATCTCTCAGCACTGCTCGCTTTTCTCTCTCAAGCTTGGCCCTCATTCCACAACCGACACCCCCGCCGATTCCAAAATTTCACCCGCAAAAAGCCACCCAATATTTGAACATTGGTCAATTTTTTACGCTCAAAAATCTCGCCTTCTGGCAGAGTGACACATTTTTCTTGTCAATTTTCATTATAAAAAAATAGCAAGAGTACTCATTTTTACATGTATGATGAATTGGTACCGTTGCGGTATAAATAAATATATGTTCGAAAATTGGAAAAATCCAATTTTTAATTTTTTAATCTGTATTTTTAATTCTGGCCTCAGTTCTTGAAATGGTCTGAAAAATGTATGGAGGAAAAGATAAATGAAAAAGACGTAGTATTTGTAGATTAAATTTTGTAGTGATTGTGAACTTTCGAAACAGATTGAAAATTAGTGTGAAATATTTCTTTTTTACTACACAGCAGGTTATTGTGACTCGGAAGCTTTGTGCCTTCGAGATTTTCCACAAGTCGTTCGTAACTTCCCCCCCCCCCCAACCCTTCTATTTTTAAGCCCTCACTATACGACCACACTCGGCCCTGATTTTTTATAAGACCTTCTGTAACCTTCCCCTTCTTCAAACCCTGTCTTTTCTAAGGCCTCCTATAAGAACACCTTCCGCCCTGATTTTTACAAGTCTCCCTAATAGACCTCCCTGGCCCTAATTTCTGTAAGACCAACTATTAGACCCTCAGGCCCTAATTTTTCTAATTCCTGCTATTAGACTCCCCAGACCTATGAGTGAGTGGAGTGTCTGTGTAAATGTCTGTGAGTGTCTGTGAGTGTCTGTGAGTGTCTGTGAGTGTCTGCGAGTGTCTGTGAGTGTTTGTGAATGTCTGTGTAAGTGTCTGTGAGTGTCTGCGAGTGTCTGTGAGTGTTTGTGAATGTCTGTGTAAGTGTCTGTGAGTGTTGGTGTCATGGCTAAGTACACACATACGTACTTTATTATAATGTAGATAAATAGATACCTAATAATGCAAAAAAAAAGTATTGAGAGAATGAAACCCGTCCTATTGCAAATAATGACACCATTAAAAAAAATATTGATGACAAACATGATCTACAATCAATTTTTTGAAAAGCCAAATATACAAACAACACAACGTGATGAGCCTGACACTTTTGTGCACAATAGAAGATTTAAAAAAAATCTTCTATAGCGCAATCTATCTCAGAGCCTCTGTGGAAACTTTGATATGACGTAGTGAAATTTAGTCCACAGGCGTGGTAATTGGCCTCTAGCCTCATAAATTATGAAAGTAGTTGCGAATGGACGTCTATATCATCGATGCGGATAGTTGCAAGCCAAGGTGATGTTGAGTCAAGGGCTGTTGTATAGTCTACCAGCGGAATCACGAGATAGGTAATACACTAATAGCAAACAGCCGCTCAACGATATAGAATACTACCGAAGCCATAATGTGTAGAATGGGGTTGTTCGAAAACGCGGGGTTGGAAATATCGCTCGCGGAGGCGCGCGTACCACACCAGCCGCAAACGAGTGATTCACCAAAATACGCGGCAGATGCGCGATCAAGAAGATAGCCGGCTTGGCATTTAACTTTCTCGGCTGTTCTAGAAAATCAACGACGGGAAGAGCCCTCCTTCTATTGTTCATCGTGTGTATGTCCTCTGCACACGCATATCCTTCCTGCCTTGCCTCGTTTATATACGACCACCTCCAATACCATGCAACGTGGAGTTACGATTTTTTTTATCCGATACGGTATGGTCATTGTGCCATTTGCATCCGATCATTATCATTAAACGTCATGAATGAAAAATATTGTCAGGCATAAAACGAATATAACAAAAGTATGTTCACTCGGAGAAATCGTGGCAGTCCTGGTGATTATTTTAATAGGACAACTATATTAATACTTAATCTCAAAAATTATTTCTCTAATTCTGGACACTTTTCTGTATCGTAATTGTGTAAAAATTACACGTAAAAAAATTTGTTTGCAACTAATATAAGCTTTTAAAATCAAATAAAAATGTGGGATGCCGTTTTGAGGGATTTCCAATTTGTAGAAATTTTCAAGAAATTTTTGCATATAGATCGTAAAATAAAAAATTGATGTTCTTCAAGTTTGACAAATTTATTACTATTTAAAAAATTATAGTATTGCCATCAACCTCTTTCCAACTATCAAAGTCAAGTAGTTATGATGATTATGGTAAGATAAGAAAAAAGTTGACATTTTTTGACACTGGTTGCCAAAGTGACATATTTGTTACGTTGAAGGTGCAACTTTAAACATTTTTTAATATACCTTATTTTCCTTAAATAAAAAAAATAAAATCTCTATTCCAATTTTTCTTGCAAGATCCGAAACACGTAAAGAGCTACAGGCATTTTAATTTTTTTCTTCAGCTACTAGTGAATTGGTAGAATTTTACATTTATTGCCTTAAACAAAATATTTTTGATAATTTTTATAATACAAACCCGTAAAAAAAGGAAAAAAATTTAAATAAAATCGTAATTTAAAAAAAATTCAAACCTGGTACATTTGGTGGAGTTAAATAAACTGGTACACAGAAATTTTTTTTTTTTTTTCTTTTTATATCTGAACCGATATGGAATGTCTCGCATGGAGTTTGGCATTTAAGGATTTACTCTTAACTAAACTACGATTGTACAGAAAGAGAAATGACATAAGTGACGTGACTTCGTTTCGTTATATGCATCATCAGTGACACTGGTGGCTTCCATCACGTGCCCCGACTCTATATTCTCTCCAGTATAATACTACATATGCCAGAAGTGAACCCCAATCGTACATACCCACCAGTCCGCACACCCTAGCGAAAGTAAGAGGAGCAGAAGTCGTATACAGCGCACACCCACGCACAATAGCGAGCAGTCTTAATAGGTACACGCATCCGCTGATTGGAAACTGGCTGAGCGAGCAGCAGGCACATCACCGAGAGTCAGTGAAACGAGAACCAGTGTGGAAAGGAACGAAACACAGGGAATTCGGGCACAAAGGAAAATATCGGCAGAGTTTTCGACTTGACAAACGAGACCTGCAACCGCTTCGTCGTACTTCTGTTGGTCTCTGTAGACTCTCAATACACGTAAATAAGAATTGAACCTGATGGCAACTCTGTCAGGAGAACAGGCTTAATTTTAATAAGCCACATAAATTTGACAAAATTTTATACTGTAACACTTTTACAAAAAAAAAAAAAAATCAAAACTCCATTTTTAATTTATATGCAATTATTTTGTCTTTAAACCAACATCAATATTTTATCCAAATTTATGAATCGATTTAATTCAACACATATTTAAAAATCGAGGATCATACTTTAGAATTCTAAAATAAAAAATTGTATGCTACGTCCAACTCTAGTTTTTAGCCTGAAATTGAATTTAGTAAAATATACAATTTTGGCTATTTTTGCAGTTTTTTTGCAATGACAATAATTTTTTTTTTCTACAAGTTTTTGTAAAGTTTGTTGAAAAAAAAAAGTGTCTCGTCTCGTCTAGTTTTACCCCAAGTGTAATTTATTACATACAGCTGGTATGGTATAAAATATTCATTTGAGTTGTGCACTTATGTAGAATTGACTCTACTCTCTCGACAGCTCTCGTAACAATTTCATAGCTATTGTTAAAAAAAAAAAAAGTAGAAAAAAGACAAGTACACACGTGTGCGACAAGGCTATTGCGTGTCTGATTCATTTAAACGATAGGTGCGGGTAAGCGCCGGGACCGTCGGAGTCCCGAATCGATTCGCTCTTATCAGATGAAACGCGCCTCCCTGCATATACATGCTCCACCATTCGTGGATCCTCGAAGCCACCACCACTCACGTGTAATTATAATAATGAGTGGTAATTTATGATTTATTGCTGTTCAGCAATGTACAGGGCATATATGGAGTCCACATTTACTCGGCGCGATAAGAAAATTGTAACGCACTTTAGTGGTCATGCTTTTGTTTTTGTAACGTGTCGCTTATCAAACTCACTCTCGCCAAAAAATGAGACTGGCTCTTCCAATTTTTAGTAGTTTCATCAAGTTCATACAGAATTATGTGCAGATAAAAAGAACGTTTCTGAAGAATAGTTTCTCCACTTCTAGTCAACTTAAAAATTAATGTAATTATAGTTTATTCAAAATCATGTTTGATCTCGAACTTAAGATCAAATTTGAGGTCAAATTTGAAATCAAATTTAAGTAGAAATTTGAGATCAAATTTAAGTAGAAATTTGAGATCAGATTTAAGTAGAAATTTCAGATCAAATTTAAGTAGAAATTGAAGTTCAAAATTAAGATCAAATTTGAATTCAAAGTTGAAATAAAACTGAAGTTCAATATTCACATTAAATAAAAATAAAAATTTGAGATTAAATTGCAGTTCAAATTTGAGATCAAATTGGAGTCCGAACTTGAGATTAAATTGAAGTTCCAACTTAAGATTAAGTTGAAGTTCAAACTTGAGATTAAATTGAAGTTTAAAATTACGATGAAATTTGAATGCAAACTTGAGATAAAACTGGAGTTCAATATTGAGTTCAAATTACAGTTCAAACTTCAGATGAAATTTGTATTTAAACTTGACATCAAATTGGAGTTCAAAATTAAGATTAAATTTGACTCGAAACTCAAGATCAGATTAAAGTTCAAACTTCAGATGAAACTGGAGTTTAATATTGAGATAAAATTAAAGTTCATTTTTTAATTCAAATTGGAGTCCAAAATTGACATTAAAATGAAGTTCAAACTTGAAATTAAATTCCTGTTGAACCTTGTAATAAAGTTTGAGATAAAACTTGAGATCAAATTTAAGATTAATTAAAACCAAAGAAAACAATGTCCAAGTTAATAAAAAGTACACGATTATACAGTCGATTTTAGTTCACCTCATTTTAAGGTTTTTAGGTATCTAGTTTTAAAGTCAAAAGGACCCTAAAACGAAGTTATGAATTTTGCCATAAATATTTATGTAGTTATATGATATGACATATTAAGAGATGCCTTAGCAGCATTATGGCTCCACTGCAAATCTCCTATCAAACGAATTTTTTTTTTTCTTTTTTTTTTTTTTTTATGCCGCCACTATATGTATAGACTCTCGAGAGTCTACGACTCGTTGGTTTGCGCTCGTAGAGGACTATTCTCTAGGGACATCATTAACGTCACTAACACTGACGCGTGAGCGGACACACGCACAGAATATACGCCAGCTTGCACAGCTCACGAAGGCATTGCGCTTGATTACCCATCGCGAGCGCCAACATTCTACCTCTTTCCGTCCCACTGTCAGCTTATATACACCGATGGCACAACTAATAGCGCTTTGCCTAACTTTACGTAAACATCGCGAGAGCATAATTTTACTTCGTTCGCACTATTCTTGGTAACAACATCGTAAATAAATTAACTCCACTGTTATCACAATTAAATTCTGAAAATCGTTTATACTCGTATTAAAAATCTACAGTGCTGTATATATAATCTACTATTAAATCTGCAATATACATTGCTTTTACTTTACCATACGAATTAGTATGACACAAGATTACAGAATATTGCTGAAAATGGTACACGAGAATTTTTTAAATCTTTTATTTCGTGGTACATTTTTGTAAATGACAAACAATTTAACTAAAAAAATCTTATAATGGTTGGCAAATTAACAAAGAAAATGTTTTGTGCAGTAAAGATTTTTTGATTAATTTCCTCGACGAATGAGGAAAAGGAATTTTTCAGATTCACCAAAAAAAAATGTTAAAATGACGAGAAATAATTTTTTTAAGCATAATACAAGTTTTTAATAAATTAGTTTTGTACTTTTGTTGTAAAATTATTGAAAGTAATTTGTGGATGATAGTAAACTAAAAAAAAATTAGTTTTTTTGTGTATTGCAGGGTTTCTTTTAATTAAAATTTCACAAACGACCAAAATGAATTTGGCAAATTCACACGAATTATAAAAATGTTTGTTAAAATCATCAGAATTTTTTTTTTCTGAAGTAATACAATTTATTAAAAACTTTGATTTTCCTTTAAAAAATATTTCTCGTCGTTTTATCAAACTTTTTTTCTGTGCATTTCACATATTATATTTCATCGTTGTCAAAGTTTAATTTAAAAAGTGCATCTAATAAAGTTTTTTATTTATGAAAACTATTTGTTGAAAATAATAAAGTAGTGGTTTCCTTACTTATAGAGGAATTAATATTGAATGTATAAATGTGTTAAATATATCCATTAATTTTATTGCAAAAAAACATATATATTTATTACATCCAAGCATTTTGTCATCAACTGTTTGTAAAACTGTACCTGTACCTAAATATAATTAAAAAAAAAAACTTGCTAAAGATTAAATAGCCATACATTTGTTTCTTAGCAGATAAATTAACACCACCATTACAAATATCGACACCTAATTTAAACAAAATATGCCAACTATTATTTTACATCCATCAATTATATTAGCAAAAAAAATTGCAACATTAAAAAATGTCCCAGTATATTTTGTGCCTTGACAATTTCGCCATAATCAGCTAAACGAAATCTCGATATCTGTTTAGTACACCAATTGCAATTCAATTTCCACGAGTATCGTTGATAACGATCTGACGAACGGTGGCTTCTGGCAAATTTTTCCAATCATTCATCTCCACACGTGTGTGTGTGTGTGTCAGAAATCGAGGGAAGGGGTGGGAAGATGGTTTTTGCACGCTGAATCGTCGCGGTGCAGTGCTTCCTCCAGGACCAAAACCGAAGGGTCTGGAGACTCTCTCTATCTCGAGGGATATTGTCAGCGCAAGGGAGCGATCCGGATTTCATCCTAGTACGCGCCGGACGCGCTTTCTGACATTCCCAGGGGAAAAGCATGCACGCCCGTGGTTTCTCTCCCTTAATTACCGAGGACTTTGTCGTAGGCTCGCGATATTTTTATTGATTCCCACACAAAATTTTGGCCCTCCCTCTCTCTCTCATATTTATTCTCTACTCGGTGACGACTCTGGATATGGTCCAACAAATATAACGCAAATAAATGTGGACAGGCAACTGGCGCGTACGAGTCTTACGTGACTCAGAGTTCAACGTGCGGATTTATTCTCAATTTCGAGTGGCGACTAAGTGTAATCCTTTGTAAGTCACGTGTTGATAACTGCTAAAGTGACCCTTAGCGTTACAAATCTTATTGAATAGCTTTGCTGGCTCCATTTGCTCTCTTGTGCGTATTGAACAAATGTCTTTTCATATGAATTTAAGGGAGGAAAAATAGACGACATCAAATAAAAGAAGGTTTTTGTAGGATTAATTCATTGAAATAGCAGCGAATAATTAATATAAAAATAAGTGACTATTTAAGTACTGATGGTGTTTTATGAATTCTATACGTTTTCGAACAATTGTTTAGGATTACTTTCTTAAAATATTTATTTTCATCATTTTTCAGCCCTGTGTTACTTATTAACCGTCTCTTTCAATTATTTTCCTAGAACAATGTAAGAAATTATTTTATGCATTTGAAATGTTGAATTTTGGAAATAATCTTTTGTTACTTTGATAACATATTTTATTAATTGTACTGATTTTTTAGTTTGCTTCGTGAAATTACAGAAAAAAATGCAACGATGACAAGAAAATATATTGCAAAAGAAAATACATCTGTTTTTTTTGTTGTGAAAAATGATGAAGAAATATTTTGTAAAATGAACAAATGAGTTTCAATCTTAGGATTTTGTTTGTTTGTTTGTAAAACTATGAAGTTTCGCTCCAAAAACGTGAATTTTTATTTATCATTTTGTTAATTCCTAAAAAAAAGTGTATATAAGTTTTTAGTTTTTCAAAAAAATTGTAAAACAACATTTTCATTTCCTTTTCATACAAGATAAAAAACATAATATCAAATTAAAAATACAAATCTTTTTAGATCATTACTTGTCCACCTTTTTTTTTTTCAAAACTGGAAACTCACTAATTTCTCTGATCAACAAAATATTTTTGTCAAAACTACAACAATTCAGTCTCACATTTCCAGTCAATATTTACCAGATTATTAATTTCAATGTTAAATTCTTTTTTTTTTTCATTCGACTGTAACTTGTGAACGTAAAAATGAATCGTAAATTAGATACAAAATAAATATTACTTAGCCACATGAAAATAAGAAAATAATAAAAATTGTACGTTGCAACATACAAATATTTTATGTACGAAAATCTCGCGATGTATCTCGCATAAATAAATTTCCATGCGAATTTTTTCCAGTTCTATGTGGGTTGCATTTTCTCTATCGCTGCTCGACGGATGTTGTGATATAACACAGGCAATGGGCGAGGATATGCGCGTTGATCAACGCTCGGTACCACCGCATTGAAGCGTGTGCTGTACTGAACCTGACTATGGTGACCTGACTATACCGCGGCTACGCGGTACACGTGCAAGTAGCTACTTTCTACGCACGCACACTGCAGGACTCTAGGCGCGCTGTTTCCTCCCTGATTTCCCTGGAGATTCCTCGACGGCTCGTGGCTCGTGGCAGGGCCGATATAGAACCGGTGTATCCCACAACGCCGACGACGTTCGCCTGAGAATCTCCCTCTATACGCCCTCCGCACCAGTCATCTCCACGTGCTATTTAATATCTATCGACTAGACCAGCTTTTACCTCGGCTTTGCTCTCGAAGGAGCCGTAAACCCATTTTTTTTTTTTTTTTCACATTTCAAATGTGCATCTCGTTCACAACTTCTACTGTCAATGCCTTTTACTACATTTCTTTTGGTATCCTTAAGGGGGGGCGAAGAAAAAATGATTTTCAGAGAGTTGTATTTTTTATTCCAGCCAACCGATGAATATGAAATTTGTATATCACTTAAGAACTGCAACGAAGAATTTTTCTGTCAGTGTTGAAACTAATTTGGTGAACCGGTTCCATTGTAAACGAGATTTGTGTGTTTTTTTTTTCAACTCTGCGCGTGAATGAGAATTGACGACTCAAAGGATTTTGCTCGTTGATGTCTCATTTTGTTTGTATCAATATTCTACATCCGCTAAGCGGAGGGATTTTTTTTTAAAGGCCCCCAGGCCAAAGATATCCACTAATTGACAAATTCATCCATTTCAAAATTGCCCACGAAATTTTCTTATTGTCCGACTATACGCGGGGTATTAAAAATGCACAAAAAACGACAGCAACGCATAAAAAAAAGTGTGAAACAAATTTTTTTTTCCTCCTGAACTTTCCCAATTACATAATTTTCCAATTCGTTGAGCAACCTCCAAATATTTCATGACACACTAAATCTTTCACACATTCGATTTCCTAACTAAAAAAAAAATGTCAATATTTGGGCAATCCTAAAAATACAAAAAATAGGTAAAAATACTGTAATTAACAATAAACCAATATTATACAATATTGCATTGGTAAATATTATCGTCCCTAGCAAGACTGACTTCTGGAGATTTTTTCTCATTTTTAAAAACAACCACAAACACCTAAAACAGCGATCCTACCGTACCTTGCACTCACTTGTGCATATTCCTGTGACTTGCGAATGAATAAATAATGCAGAAGTAAACGCGTTTAAGAGGGACTTGACGTAGGCACAGTAACATCAGCATGGGAATTGGCGAGTCTGCGAATGTTGAAAATACTACCGGCAAGTTCACCCAAGGGTCCCATCGAGCGAGCAGCAAGTGTGCAACGGAGTTCTGACGATGCTGCCTCTTTCTGACATTGTGTTCCAGGATGGAGCGTAAACGCGTGCCCAGCGAGTGAACAGAGAGTTGAACAGAGAGCGAGGTGCCTCGACACAATGGCCCGTAACACTTGCACATCTATCTGTATGTATGACCGTGTCAAAGGGGGTTCGAGAACCCCGGTAGGGGACACCGGGGCGAGATAGATCATTTTTTGTTTCTTTCCAAAAACTTTGGTTGGGCTGTTAAAAATATTTGCTAAACTTTATTACCGAACGACTTTTATTTAACAACTGGCATATTCAATTTTGGAATAGAATTTTGAAATCTTAATTTAATAGTAGTGGTAATAATAATTTTGGAAATATTTGGCAACACAATGAAGAAAGTGGTTGTGACGACTAATTACTTGGTTTGGCTTATCAGCTTTTTAACGGCTTGATTGTTCCAATCAATTTTTCAATTTATTTTACTTCCTCATGGAGGAAGCTTTTTTTCGTGAATTTTTTTTCTTTGAGATTTTCGTGACTGAACACTGAGAATGGTACAAAACGTCGAGAAAAATGGTTTAGAAAAATGTCTGTATGTGTGTGTGTGTGGTTGGCAAGGAAAATTCAAATTTAGATACCTAAAGAACGTGGACACCTTTGTTAGTGATAATTTTTGAAAAAAATTCAAACATACGATTATTTTTAATTCGATTTTGAATTTTTAGAAAAATGTCTGTATGCTCTCTACCTTTCGCAAATTTGTAGCTATCGAGGTAAATGATTTTTTAAATAAATAAATAAAGCTGTGTTAAGGGAGGATCGGTATTGAATGAGAAATGAATCGACAGATAGCTTCGATTTTTTATGAGATTCTGAATTTTTTTTTAAATTTCCATTTGCTCACGTAACATCTCACCAAATGAACTGAAATTTTCTCCAGATGAAAAAAAAATATTAAGCCCTGTTACTTATCAAATTAGGTGATGATCGGTAAAGCAGTTCGAATTTTGCGTGAGTTTGAAATTTCATAAAATTAACGTTTTGTTATAACACACACAATATTACACAAAGCTTCCTCTACGAGGAAGCCAAAATGGATAAATAAGCGGTGGCTTTGTGAAAATTCAAAATTAACGAGGAAGCAATGTGCAAAGTTCTACTTTGCAGCCTTTTTGCTTCCTCATAGAGGTCATCATTGTCCAAAACGTCGAGAAAAATGGTCTAGAAAAAATGTCTGTAAAGTAGAACTTTGCACGTTGCTTCCTCATTAAATTTCATTTTTTACAAAACTCCCTCTGGAAGCCAAAATTAATAAACAATCTTCCTCATAGAGTTGGCTCTGTGAAAAATGAAATTCAATGAGGAAGCAACCTGCAAAGCTTTTTAATGTCTTGTACAAACGCTGATTTTTATAAACACACTTGACTCTACTTGTTCCTGATTCAAATCGCCCCACTCACCCCCATATCACTAGAGGCCTACGATGTATCCATTAGAAAGTTACATACACACACACATCTATGAACATAGCCCATCAGCTCGAACTGGTGCACGGATGCGTGGCACATAGTCGGGTAGGTCCTACGAGAGGTTGCGACTTCTCACACGGAAAAAGCCCATGGGCCATCGTGACACAATATGCTACCGAGTACATCCGATACTCCTGGTGGCTCTCCGAACTAAGCTATATAAACCAGCAGCGTTCCCATAACTCCCTCGCGAATAGCCATATAGACTCTACTGATGTACAAGTACAGGACTGTACACTACTGTGAGAGTCCTAGTCGTCCCAAAGGGATTCGAGACTGATATAATGTGAGAACTCGATTTGCCACAGCATCGAATGTGTCCCTTTCGTACTGCGTACAAACAAGCGGCTTGTTTTACAGACTCACATCCTTATTTGCTCTTCGCATTGAGGTACTTCACGAGACACTTGCAATAACAAGCCCAATATAGCTTTGCTAAACTTTTCAAAGCCACTGTTTTAAAATACAATGGTACTCTATATCTGGGAAGATACCGTCAGAGGAGGACGAAAAGAAAAGTAAGAGGAAGCGAGTATGGTTTCAAGGGTGTGTCTAACAGATCCCTTTACCGGATCCTGTATGCGAAAGGTTTCAACCAGCTGCTCGATTCCATGCTCCTGTCAGTGTCATCGCTTTTCGGAAATCCATACTTACGGCATGGCGCGTGGACAATATTGAACTTTTGTCTGATAAGAGCTATTTGCTGCCCTAAAACTTTGATGGTCCTTATAAGCTGGATGGATTTTGATTACTCATTGAGGAAGATTTTTTTTCATGAACATTTTTTTTTCAGATTTTCATGTGAGTATACTCAGAATGGTTCAAGTTCGCCTATTTAGCTAAATAGTTCTTCATAACTGGAGATAGGTTCAATATTGTTCGGTATTGAATTTTGATGAAATCGGTAAAGCGATTCGGATTTTACGGCATTTACAAATATTCGGAATTTTTTTTCGAAAATTCTATAATTCGAAAATGGTTCAAGTAGCAAATTAAAAATTGTGTGTAAAACTTAAATGGAGCGTGTCAATGTTTGATACCAAATTTAGGCAGAATCGATAAAGTAGTTCAGATTTTATAGAAATTCGTATTTTCGCAATTTTTTTTTATAAAATGCTATAACTCCAGAACGGTTCAAGCAACTGATCTACATTTTTTTGCATAAAACATAAATACAGTGAGTCGATGTGTGTGATCCTAGAACAGGGTCCCAGTCACAAATTTCACGCAAATCTGAAATTTGTGACTGGAACCCTATTGATATTTTATTTTCCTCACAGAGGAAGCCAAAATTCATCATCATACTTCCTCATAGAGGTACCTTCGTCAAAAGTGGAAAAATGAGGAAGCAATTTGCAAAGTTCGTCTTTTAAAAAAATTATTTTATCAATAATTCAAGAAATTATATAACGCCTCTTTATCGCCGAGCAAAATTTATGATTCCGTTTGATATACAAAAATTTACAAAAAAGGTGCCATGAAAAAAAATACTTATTTTAATGTGCAGTAATCTTTTGATTATTAAATTATCGTACTCAGAAAAAAAAAGCTGTTAACGGATCAAAAGCAACCCCCATGAACTTGAGGGGGTGTAAATGTGGAATTCGATGCGGTTCAGGAGGTGTCACGTGTCAATCATAACGAAGCCCGCAGCTGGTGGTTACTCGAGTGCGAGAAACAAAAATATAATTGTACCAATCGTACGAGCGTGCCACGACGATTCAAGCCACTGATTTCCGGTCCCTTAAAACTCGTGCTCGATATTGCCGGAAGTTATTCCGCTAGAACCAAGACCCCGTGACTCTCTTCGGGTCACTTGTCGCAATGGGCGCTTGCGTGCAGCGATTTTCCAATTAATTTAATAATTTGAAAAAAAAAAGAAACACGAACAGCAGGGCTCGTGATTTATTGATAGACATTTTTGAGCCGGAGACGGCTGAGCCAAAAATTCCACCCAAGAAAATAAAGGACGACCAAACCAACGAAAAGTCTTATTTAATAAAAATTAGATCTCATCGAAAGGTAAAGCTGGAAAAAATAATCATTAATGAACATTAATTCTGTATAATAAAATTGTGTAACTTCATTTTTTTAATCGTTTAACAAATTTCATAGCAAACCTTTTTTTTACCTGAAATGAATTCTCTGATTTTTTTTTCTTTTAACGATAGTCGAAACATCGCATATTTTGGAAATTATTCTATTATTCAAAATCTGTCTTTAATCTCAAATTACACAAATTCCAATAAAACTCTACGACGAACTCTAAAAAGTATTTAATAAATTTTAAATCGTGTATTACGAGTGGCGACTGTTGCCTGATATTCTGAACAAAGTAAAGTGGGCGAGCAACTGTTTCGCTTAGAGGGACTTTGGAGGATTCCCGAAAGGAAAAGCATCGAGAGTACGTATACACTGCACAGGAGGTATATATAGAGCAATAGAAGCATTATACGTGGACCAGAAGCGCAAGTGCTTATATCCTCGAAACGAGGGTATAACAAGAAGCCACTTGGCGACACAGCGCGGTAATAGATTAAAGCCATCCTTCCACCCTACGTGCCAGGCATATATTGTCCCCTTAACACCCCCATCGAGTAGTTCGCTTTAGTTCACGTGACCCTACTTGTCTCCCACTAGCATGTATAGTGCGCGGTATACGTATAAATACAAATAGTATATGACTATACGCTAGTGGTATAGATGTGCTCTTTACCGTAGAATTCTCAGCGTTTATCTGGTTTATCCCCTGCATCACATATCTCTGGGTCTTCTCAATCGAAACTTTATTCTTTCATCTATATATGCATCTATAACACGTCTGCAACACGATTTATATACATTTTTATATGTCCGATTAGCAAAAAAAATATTGTGGACATTTGGGCAAATTTTATTTTTAAAAAAATTTTTTTTATTGTGTAGTTCTGGCAACTATTAATTATTAAGCTAATATATTTATAGTTGAATTAATTTTTTCGAACTATTAAATAGTTCTGATAGCTAAAAAAAATATAGCTGAGTTTTATACTGCTACTAGTTATAGTTAAGCTGGTACCAGATTATTCTTTCAATGTACCAGTCATTGAGTGTTAATCCGTTCACACACAAATGCAGCTGTAGAATGTTTAGTACGATTATCGGTGATAGTATTTCTCGGGGCAAAGAGATACATATAGAATTACGTGTGGAGCACCCCTCGGGCGACAGACCGAGAGCGGGGTGGCCATTTAAGCGAGTCCACGCAATTTCCTTAATGTACTGGCTAAATGTCCCGGCTCAAGCTGTACAAGTGTATGTATACGCATACTATAAACTAGCTACAGTAGAGTGTATTACATGTATCTATCGTAACTCTACTCAGCCATTTGTCTTGCAGTCATCGCGGCCAAGGTCTAAGCTTTTCCTAAGCCCACTTTATGAGTTAAGTCACTAACACGAAAAAGAAAAATTCAAATAATATCAAGTGGGCCACTCGTTTCTTAATAATATTTATGCCACTTCGGTGCGAGAAGTGCGCACTTCTCGCACTAGTACGATAAAGCTTTATACGAAACTCGTGCGAGAAACTTTTTCTGATCTCGTGATTGTGATTGCAATCAGAAAGTTTCTCGCACGAGTTTCGTATGGCACTAGTGCGAGAAGTAGGCACTTCTCGCACCAGTGCGATAAAATTGTATAAAGTTTCTCGCACTAGTGCGATAAAATTCTACAAAGTTTCCCGCACTAGTGCGATAAAATTCTACAAAGTTTCTCGCACTAGTGCGATAAAATCGTACAGTTTCTCGCACTAGTGCGATAAAATCGTACAGTTTCTCGCACTAGGGCGATAAAATTGTACAAAGTTTCTCGCACTAGTGGCAAAAAAAAAATTTTCCGCACTCGTATCGTAATGTACGATTTTTCTCTAATTCCGACGCATTTTATTTTGCTCTTAATTATATATAACTTGCATGGATATGTACAGAACTTGTAGAAAAATTGGCAAAGTGATGAAAACATATTCGGAGGGGTAAATTTTTTTTTCTTTTTTCTTTTAAAAAATTATATAGTGGCTGAGTTGATAATGAATGTCTTACATTATTGCAGTACACTTATACAGTATTGAACATTACACGAATATGCAAATAGCGTCAAGTCATGAATAATAATAATGACTAACGACCAAGTGTAATGACGGATAGGCCAGTTGCCTGATGTTTCTAGCAGACTGTTGCAAATAAAACGACTAATGGGGTAGCGGCGTAATCGATGTTCCCTATGCGATAAAATAGGGGGGGGGCTTCTACAAGCCGATCCACGATGATGTTGACGTATATCTCGTCGTCAGCCACTCGCTCATTTTCAATCGACACTTAGCATCCAACACGCTATGGGCGGCACTGCTGCATAATCCTACGATCCAACCATCAGTCTCGATATACCGTCATATCATCTATCTACACTAAAATGTTTGACAAATTTTGAAAAATACACTTAACCATTTATTATTCATGATAAATGATTTTCGTTTAAACTCGAGTATAATTGAAATTAATTTACCACATGCAGCTTCGTTACTAAAAAAAAAAATGATAATTTAGTCTACTAAATAAATCATTTTTTGGGACTAGTTCATTTAATACCTTAAATTTTATTTTAACTTTTTGTTAAAGACAATAACATTTTTTTTTGTTATCTCAGATTTGCATGTTGGTATATTCAAAATGGTTTAAAACACCAAGAAATGTGATTTAGAAAGAAAAAAAAATTCTGCTTCTGAGTAAAAAAAATATTTTGTACAATCAGATTATATTTTTTTCAATACATATAGTAAATCCGTTTGTTACTTTCTGATTGGGAGATTTGAATTTTCTAACAAATTTAATTTTTAATACCTCGAACTCAAGTTCACAGAAAATATGGAAAAATGTCTTTTCAAAAGTTGAAAAAATTAATAATAACGTTTTAAAAAATCTTGCACATTGCGTCCTCATAAAATATATGCTAACAAAAAAAAAATGCGTCTGAAGAAAATTGCAAGTTTCTACTATATTGAACTTTTTATTAATTGTACCACGAACAAAGTACAACGCGTCAACTTTTTTAAAAATTAAACTTTCGACAGGTTTTTTTGTTTATTCATAACTAAAAAATATTTGTAGATATTTCATATATTCCGTTGGGGATGCTGAGCATTAGAGGGGTGCATTACGTTAGGTAAAGAGCTTATATTCTCTGGTATAACGAAATAAATCCAACGTCGTGCCCACGGCCAATAACATTAATAAAAGCAATATCTTCCATTCAATAAAACGCCAACGAGGCGGCAGTAGGTGTATGCTTCGGTTACCGAGTGCGTTAAGGTTCTCTTTTTTTTTTTTTTTCGACGAGGGTTCAAACGAGACAGAGAAAACATTTGGCTTTGCAGTGCTTGCACATAGTATACAGAATATCAATGTATGGCTGTAATGCCGTATATGTATACCAGGCGCTACGAAAAATCAAGTGGAAATTGTGCAAATAAGTATGAAATGTGGACAATGTGCCCGCGGAACTGACTAATACGCGTATACCGGCTCGTCGTCGATGCTTTAGGGGAATATATATATCCAGACCGCCTGTCTGAGGGAGCATCAGCAACCCCCTTTCCAGCCACGAATCTAACCCCCCTTGCTCTTGCTCACACCACTACCTTTCACTTTTTTTTTTTTTCATATGGGCTCCACCAGAGCTCGAGTCTTTGTCCTTCATTCTATGTCCTGGACGTCAATCCTCTATGTATGTATATGCATATATTGCTATGAAACCTCCCACATTATCTTCTTTCACTTTTCTTAAGCTCTGTCTTCATTTTTTTTTTTTTTCTACTTTCAATCACTTTTTAGTACGAAAAAGGTGAATATTATTATTTTTTTTTAAATTATTTTGAATTCAAAAGCAAGCGCGTTAGCTATAACTATTTTTTTCTAAAATACATTTTTTCCAACAGCTATGTTGGAATGTATTATTTAAAAGTTAACAAAAAATTACTGGGCAGTTAAAAATTTACAATAAAATTTATAAATAAAAATTTGTATACTCGAACCTAACAGAGTCTTCCTACAAAAAGAATTATCCTTGCAAAACCAATTCGATCTGTGCAACCTGAATTCTACAAATGCAAAATATTAAAAATAATCGCATCAATAAATTTATGTAAAAAAATGTTCACTTGCAAAGGCATTTTTCATTTTTTGTGCTTGCCCAGAATGGTCCCTTTTTATGAATTTAAATATTTTTCTATGTACAAACAAAAATCATGAAAATTGCAATTTAATTTTCATGATTTTTCGGTGTCTTCGTTTTCTTCATCCATATTATTGTATAAAATGATTACCATCTGTTTTCTCGTAAAAATGCATTTTTTTTCTATGCATGTCATGGTTGATAGTCGGTGTTCAGTAGACGTGGATGACCGAGGGTTGACCGAGCGAGGGTCTCGACAATCAGTTGGACCTGTCGTCGTATGCTCTGGCATTGTGATCTCTCTGCTCTCTTTCTCTCTCTCTCTCTCTCTCTCTCTCTCTCTCTCTCTCTCTCTCTGTTTCGGTACTCGAGGCTGGGGTGTTGACGCGAATTTAGCGCTGGGTGGCGTCGGGCGGCCCGATGAAGGGCTGCGCGCGTATATTTCTCTGTCCCGCATCCCCGACTTCTCGACTCTATTCACTCTCTTGCTCTGCAAAAAGCAACGAGAGAAGCTCTCCTGCTGTTTCGACTGCGCTGAGTTTATCGTACCGTGACTCTCGCCACGCGTAGCACACCCACGCAAAACCCTCGGCGCTCTTTCATACGTTCGCCCTGCACGTTTTGCTCCGTACTAAAGTCCCACAAACAATCTGAAAAAAAAAAAAAAACGCTATTTCAACAGTGCGCTCTATGTTTCTTTTTCATAATTTTATTAATAATATCTGCATTCTCATAAATTAATCGAAATCAAAATATGGCAGATTTGTGACTCTAACATTAATTTAATCTAATAAAACGAATCTTGCTAGGATTTAATTCGGAAAATTATCTTTATTACGAGCGAGAACTTTTCGCTTTTTAAGAGCAAAGAAAAGTTTTTTTTCGGTGAGGAGAATTGTATGGAATATATAGTGCGATTGATTGTTCGAAATGGTGCTTTGATAATGCAAAATGAAAGGCTCAGATCTAAATATTTGTAAGGTATAGAAGGAGTCTCAGTTGATTTAATATTATTTTTTAAATATTTTATGTTTTCGAAAATTAAAAATTCGAATTGTTAAAAAAAAAGTTCATAATTTTTTGTTGGTCAGAGCTTTACAGTGACTAGAATAAGTGCTAATTATTTCAGAAATTTTAATTCTATATTATCATTCGGAATTGTATACCGATTCTTGATTTTTGTATTTTTTTTCTTCGATTTGCTCCACATAAAAATCGGTCCATTTTACAAACAAAATATTATAACATTAAATTTAGATCTTTAAATGTAGTTTCCACTGAAAAATTATCTTAGCTGGACAGGATAAATAATTTCATGCATTTTTAAGATGAACAGAGGTAAAAAAAATGCATTGAGAGAGTGACCATTGATTGATTTTGCTCCAAAATTGAAAAAAAAAATGTCATCATTCAACAATATCAATTCGATCTTGATAACGTGAATTTTATAGCCCCTGAATACAATATAACATTTAGTTAAAATATTTTTATACTTTATAGTTACAATGCAACAAAAAATGAATAGAATTTTTGAAATTTCAACTTTCATTCATAGAGCATTCTCCGGAGGCACATAAAAAAAAAGTGACCCTTCACTGTCAACAAATCAAGGGTTGTAGTAACCTGCAGCACTATGTGTATTACGAGGATTTATATTCTGGATAGAATTAAAGCACAGCAACGCGCACTATATCCATAATTCTGTGGGACATCTGTACACAATTCGGGTAAATGGCATTTATCGATATAAAGAAATGGTACATCGGGTGTTGCATGGTGTTGTGCATATTATTAAGTACCTTGCTCCGCATTTGACATTCATGGCTTTTTCTGCATATTAGACTGATGTGCTGTGGTATCGAGACCTTTTTCGCTTTTGGTATTGGACCCGCCAACTGTTACCGACCTCACCAGTGTTAGCTACTGTTTGCCGGGTTCGTTCCCGGATTATTACCACTATTATGTATGTATATGGGTCGGCCGGGACGATACGCGCTCCTGTTATATTTTGCCCCTTCTGAGTTCAGCCTGGCTTACATCAAGAGCCCTTTCGCTGGCGCCTGCGGCCCACCATTATACCATATGCATAAATGCTCAGCCAGCTTCAATCGCCTACCTTTTAACTCATTTCAATGTATTTAGCACCTATTGCCTCGACTGATTTATTGCAGTTTCAAAAAATCGTTTTTCATCTCCCCGAGTCATTCACCTCCCTGTAGACTAAAAATATACTCTTCTGGAAAGCTACATTGGCCATCCAATTTTTTGACGTCATTGTACAGCCTTGAATTTTCAAAAATTTATTTTATTCTTTTAACTCATTTCAATGTACTTAGCTCCTATTGCCTCGACTGATTTATTGCAGTTTCAAAAAATCGTTTTTCATCTCCCCAGTCATTCACCTCCCTGTAGACTAAAAATATACTCTTCTGGAAAGCTACATTGGCCATCCAATTTTTTGACGTCATTGTACAGCCTTGAATTTTCAAAAATTTATTTTATTCTTTTAACTCATTTCAATGTATTTAGCTCCTATTGCCTCGACTGATTTATTGCAGTTTCAAAAAATCGTTTTTCATCTCCCCAGTCATTCACCTCCCTGTAGACTAAAAATATACTCTTCTGGAAAGCCACATTGGCGATCTAATTTTTTGACGTTGTACAGCCTTGAATTTTCAAAAATTTCTTTGCACTTTGTTTGGCATTTATTTCAAATATACAACTTTGGTTTATAATTTTTTCGCAATAAGCTCTTTTTTTTCTATTGTTTTAGCAACATTGCAAATTTATTTATATCAATTCAGTGATTGTAGAATTTTTTATTTAGCTTTCAGAACACAATCGACATTTTTTTTTTTTTTAACTTGTATTTATAATTTTGCAGTTACGATTTTACGCTGTTTTACAACTTTGACTTTTCGATATATTTGTTTTTTATACAGAATTTTTTTACTGTTTCAGGTTTATAATTCTTATTTAATTTGTATCAATTAATTTATTACAATATTCCACCACTTTCAATTCTTTTTTTAAATATCGTACATTATTTCTCCCTCAAATATTCATTACACTTATAATAGATCCTAAGAACGAAAAAAATTCAATTGTAAAATTCAATTGATGGAAATTAATGAACAAATACATTTAAAAAAAAACGACAAAAAAAAATGACAGAGCTCACGAAATTAAAACTGAAGAAGTAAAAAAAAAATATTTGCGAATAAAACAAACTTCTATTTTATAATTAATCGACGAACTCTAAAAAAAAAAAATTGCCTTCACGATTACACGCTATATGGAAAGGACATATTTCATCTGCTAATTTACTGGAAAAAAAATGAACTAGTCTTTCGACAAAAAGTATATTTGTACCTTTTTTCAACCCAATTTTTGTTTTTTTCCTCTAATTGAGATGGAACTATAGATCGATAGGTCGAGTTATGCAAGGGCAGGGAATACATCTACGTGCGTTCATGTCATTTATATATATATATGCAAAATGATGGACCATCTGTCGTGTGTCGTGTGCCATGCTTATAACACAGAAAAAGCCAGACACGCAGACGACAGGAGGGTTGCCTCGATCGTGCGACAGCAGCAAAATAGCCGCACGCGCGTGATCGTCAGGTGGAAAATCGGAGGCTTCTTCACGGTGCGTTAACCGATCCCTCTGCCAATGGAATATGTACTGTCGAATACAAAAGCCAAAGTATTGCTTTTTCGTCTGCCGAGAAAAAGCCTCGAAATCATGCAGATGCTGGGTTCTGATGAAATAACGTGAATTTTATGGCCCACGAGCTGTGTTATATATTGCTTTTATATATATCATCTAGATTACTAGGCAAATTTTCGGTCAAGCGTTACCACCAGACAGCGTATGGCTCAATTTCTTCTTTTTCGAAGCACAAAACACATTGCTACGAATGTGTATTTTTTAAATGCAAACTATAGTCAAGGGATACAAAAATAAATGGAAAATAAATGTTGTGTGACATTGCAAAATAACGGAGATACTTGAGTGAAAAAAAAATTCTGTTAGATTTTTTGGTGATATAAACGTACAAAAGAAAATTACCACAAAAATAAAATACAATAATTTTTTATTCCACTATAAACATTTTAATCACATTTTTAGTATTCTAATTATTGTCTCGCAGTTACTAAGATAATTAATTTTGTAAAGAAGTCCTAGTTTTTCGTAAGTAACAAAATTACTTTGACAGATTTTTTGCTGTTCTCTTTTTTGCACGGATTTTTTTTATTCAGTTACTAATTTTTTTTTTTTTTGTTACTATGAAAAAAAAAGAAGAAAATAATCATTTATTTCTTGCGAAAAATTGCAAGAAATATTTTGTAAAATGAAAATACATAATTTCAACAATTTGTATTTGTATCTGCCACGTAGAACTAGAAATATACATTTTATTTTGTTAAATAAATTTTTTTAAAATTCCGTCGTTCGTGGATAAAAACTTCTTGTTAAAAGTAAAAATACGTATTTTGCTGTACCAATAATTTTTTATTAAATTTCTAATAATTTTGTCATAACAGTAATATATATTTTTTTTCTTTTGACGGAGAGATAAAAATTGGAGAATGATGGAAAACCATAGAAATCGTTAGAATATCAGCCAAGAACACAATAAATTATGGTGTTTTTGTCTACTAATTTCCATCGAACTTTTTCTAGCCAGGAATGTGCCACATATAGCTATTTATTGGTCCAGGAAATGCGGAGAAATAAGAGAGATATTTTCGTATATGGGATGCTGCAAGATTATAAAATGGCGTTCCTTCGCTGAGCCAGCAGCATCCACCGTTCTCAATTCCAAGTCTCTTTTCCTCTTTTTTTCCCCCGTACAAACTACGCGCCGCCGCCTATCTGTCGCTTTCAACCCCCCCGAGCCAACCCTATCTTCTTTGCCGTCTTCGCCCTTATTGCAAGAATATCTTCTTACCAACGACGTCCTATATTTTCAGACCTGCTGTACGGTAAAAAGAAAATATTTTTGTCAAATCGGAGTACTGTACTTTCGTAAAATTAATTCTGTTAAATAATTTATCAATCTGCAATTTTTTTAAATAATAAATTACAAACTTATTCTTACACTAATAAAAGACACGAAAGAATTTGTCACCTTCACAAACTTTAAACTACTTTCTTTCTTAAGGGAAACTTTTTTTAAGGAGAACTTGAAGCAATAGTCAACAGAACAGAACAGAGAAAAGAACCAAACTGAGAGAAACTTAAAGAATCCTAAAAAAATACTTATAACGTCTTAAGGGGGTTGAGTCAGCAAAGAAAAAATGATTTTCAGAGAGTTGTATTTTCTATTCCAGCCAACCGATTAATGTGAAATTTACACATCACTTAATGACTGGAACGAAGAATTTTCCTGTCACTGTTGAAATTCAGAATTGTCTGAAAAAAAAACACGAAAATTAATTTTGGTATTATGGAAATTTTTCAGGTAATAAATATAAAAAAATATATAAAAAAATAAAAACGATTGATTTTTTGTCACGAAGTATCGCGAATATTTGGAGACACAATTTCCTTGACGCAAAAGCAGTGTAACTCCAAGTTTGTACATCGGTATGAAAGGGGAACCCAAAAGCTATATCGAAGCTACCCTCGCGCCATACTGGGGGCGGTCGATCTACCGACCAATCGTCACCCTCGCGGGGGTGGCAGAGGGTTTTCCGACCACACCCAGTCTCACCCCCTGAGAGCACCCCCACGCCGGGACTCCCCCGAGGATCACGTGCGCACGAGCATCACCGCAGTGAGCCAACAGTCGCGCGCGTGCTCTTGTCCTGTCAACTTGATATAACATTCCACCCTTAAGTAACTCGTTATATTGTTAAAAGAAGAAGAAAAGAAAAAAAAAAAAAAAAAAAAAAATATTGGCAGTGAGACAAAATTAAAAAATTACAAAATTCTTCTATTAATTTAACAAAAAAAAAAATACAAAACTGTGATATTAAATAAAAGTTAGTTTAAAAAAAAAAGTACTTTTTAAGGGTTGAAGTGGTGACAGTGAAATTTAACGATTTTTACCGTCGATCGATCTTGTGAAATTGCTATAATTTTACAAGGACGAGAAAATATAAAAAAGATTACGATGTTCGAGAAATTGATAAGGTAGCCCAAATTTGTGATCGCGAAATACGATTCATAAATTAGCAACATGATTGGTATCGAGATGTTGGGCTGCGAGGTTGGCCTACCGATGAAGAGTATCATGTATAGAAATCGTAGTGAGGTTCTTACACCGCCACAGAGCAGTCCAGAGTCTCATCACAACAGTAACAACAATCAGTTGTCACGATCTTACCATCCTCTTGCCGATCATCCCCTAGCCGAGATCACTCTGCCGCGTAACATACCCGATGTCTTGCTCTGTAAGTTCAAATGGAATTTGCAAAAGTAAATATATATATTTACTTATATATTACATATAAAAAAAAATTTTTTATATAATATTCGTCAGCATATAAAAAAAGATTACTTTTAAAAAAATATATATACTTCTTTGGCGAAAATTGTCAGTTAAATAAAAACAATATTTTATTCAAATAATTACAAAAAAATATTTCGTACAATTGATTTTCAATATTTCAATATAAATCTGTACTTTCTGTCAAGAATGCTGTTTCTACATTAAATTGTCATGTTTACAGCAGCCATTTGGTGAGAAAAAAAACTGTATCACTCGTGTGTCTGTCTATTATTTACACGTCGCTATATATATATATAGAGTGATACAGTTTTTTTTCTTACCAAATGGCTGCTGTAAATATGACAATTTAATGTAGAAACAGCATTCTTGACAGAAAGTACAGATTTATATAGAACTGCGATGGAATTCATTGTGAATCAATTGTATGAAGTATTTTTTTGTAATTGAATAAAATATTGTTTTTATTTAAGTGACAATTTCCTTCAGAAAAGTATATTTTTTTAAAAAAGTAATCTTTTTTATATGCTGACTAATATTATTTAAATTTTAATATACATTATTAACACGAAATCTACGTATGCCTTTTTATTTTCGTAAAGCTTTTATTTTATGTTTCACTTCGTGAACTCGTACTCACTTTAATCCATTACTCTTGAAAAGTGTTCTTTTTTTTTAAATTAATTTCTATGTGTTCGCATATATTTCTGACAAAAACGATGTGATTCAAAAAATAATATCTTGTGATTAGGAAAGATTAATCATGCTTATATTCAGACTAAGAATATTTATAATTTCAAATTTATCCTTGCCACGATAATTCCACATATATTATTATTATTTTTGTATGTGTCAACTGATTACAAAATATATTTTCTATTTTTTAAAACGAATCTTCTCTTTTTTTTTATAATCACACCTGCAATCTTTAACATGTTGCAAATAATCAAGAGCATAGAATATTTTGCACGATTTTTTTTACAGATAAAATAAAATAAAATACGCCCTTTTCCCTAAAATTGATAATATCCTGAATGAATTAAATTCATCAGAAAATACGCTAAATCCGTATTAATATTCATACGAAAAAAAAAAATAAATGTAACCATTAATTAAGAAATGCTTTTACAGATTTCACTGTACATACATTTCTGATCAAAGAGGTGCACGTTCATTGCATCACAGAAAATAAAATCTCTGTTTAATAATGCTGAAATAATTCACCATTAATATTGCACATACTGTATTAATTTATTTATTTTTTTCTGTTATTGTTGCTGCTGCTGCTGCTGGAATAAAAAAAAAATCAGCCTCGATACCAAAATGCGGAGGATGCCAGGAGGCTATTCTGGACAGGTATGTGCTGAGGGTTTTGGAAAGATGCTGGCACGCCAGATGCCTCACCTGCAGAGACTGCGGCACTCGACTTACCAACAAGTGTTTCGCGAGGAACGGTCACGTATTCTGCAAAGACGACTTTTTCAAGTAAGCATCAATTTCTACATTTATTTTTATCGTCGTCCAGTCTGGTAATATCTAGCAAATCATCGGAGTTCCAAACATCACATTTCCCTATTTTTTTTATTTATATTCATAAATAAATTCGTATCAGTTATTTTTTTTTATGGTCATAAAAAAATGTGTAAAGATTTTATCAAAAATCATTTTGGTTTTTTTTTCACATAGATTCGTTAAAGGAGGAAATAATTGATAATGGATAAAATAATGAATAATTACTTTCATTTTTGTGAATATTTTCAATAAATTCGAATGGGTATACTTTTTATTAAATAAAATCTAAAATGATTATGATTTAAATCAACTTTGACCAGCTGAAATTAATTCTTCTACAAGGACAAATATTCGAATTTCACAGCATTCGGAGTTTACAACATTTTTACTTCTTCTATATTTTTTAAAATATTTGACAAAAAGAACTGAAAATTCAGATACGTGCTTAAAAATCAATATCGTAAAAAATATTCCAAAACAGTTTTTTTTTTAAATTTATCGACGACAAAGAAGTGAACATTTTTGCAATAAACAACCTTAAGATCGTTGAAAAAGCCAACTTTTCATCCACACTTTTGTTCATCTTTTCTTGGATATTCAATGTTGTGTTCTTTTTTATCAATTATAAAAAGATGGAAAATAAGTTGAAAAAATATGTCGCACCAAATTTATTTGTATTATATTGTATTCAATATTGGAAGCAAATCTTCTAAACCTAAAGCTTTACTTTCTTATTAATAATAATAATAATAATAATAATAAAAATGGCAACAACTATTTTATTGCTATTGTGATTAATTGTATTATTATGATTGTGAAATAATAATAACAATAGCAACAACATTTAGGTTTTACAAAAACGGTGGTCTTCTCACAAATATCAAACAGTTTTTTTTTACACATTCAACTAAAAATTATTGTACATATGTATATAAAAAAAATGTACAAATATCTTATTAAAAATAATTAAATTTTGTCGCATAGATTCGATAAAAAAATGAGGAAGTAATTTTTGTGAAATTTCCGAACAAATTCTAATGAAGCTTTTTTTTTTTAAATTAAAATCATATTGATATATAAATCATTTGACAAGATATTCTAAAAAATATTATTGATATCATATTATTTATGGACTAAATTAAAAAATAATATTATTTTGATCGTAAAAGAATGTTTATGTCGATTCGATAAAAAAATGAGAAAGTAATTTTTGTGAAATTTCCAAACAAATTCTAATGAAGCTTTTTTTATAAATTAAAATCACGTTGATATATAAATCATTTGACAAGATATTCTAAAAAATATTATTGATATCATATTATTTATGGACTAAATAAAAAAATAATATTATTTTGATCGTAAAAAAATGTTTATGAATCCGATGAAAATTTGTATATTTTTGTACATGGGGGTGGACACCGAATACGAAGAAAGATGAGCGCGCATTCAGGAGCACAGAAAGTTTCTCAAGAAAGAGCTCACGCCTTCGGCGAGAGTATTGATTGTCGCTCGGAAGATATACACTATTCGTACTAGGCATCTTTTCGTATTGCCTCGCCCTCGAATCACCCTTCTCGTCCTTTCAATGGCCGAGCCGCCATATTTAAGCTTTTTCGCAGCCCTGCAATAGAGCAGAGCTCCGCAGAGTCCATTAAGGAAGTTGGAGGCGCACATCAGCGCTAAATATTTTTTTATAATTATTACAAAATTTTTGAGGATTAATTAACTGCAATTAGGGTTGATTTGCGTTAATGTGTCCATAGATCCAGAGAAATATTAACAACCATGAATTTATAAATATGCCTCATAGATTTAAAAAAATATAAACTGAATTATTTTTCTGTAAATTAATTGTTATAGATTTTTTAAACTTTAAGCAAGAATCTAAAGATTCGATTTAAATTTCTTTGATACCAATTTTCATATGATAATGTGCAGAAAGAATTTTGAAAATTTTGAAAATTTTCCTTCTTAAGGTTCATCAAAAATTGTGTATAAAATTGTGAGATTAAAAGTTCATCTCTGGTGGTTTTATTTGTGAATGTAATGTCAAATGTTGTGTGTTGTTGGTGTGGCAGGCGTTTCGGGACGAAATGTGCGGGCTGCGGCCAAGGATTGGCGCCCTCGCAGGTCGTGAGAAGAGCCCAGGAACTCGTTTATCATCTTACGTGCTTCTCGTGCGCGCTCTGCTCCCGACAACTCGACACCGGCGACGAGTTTTACCTCATGGAGGATCGAAAACTTGTCTGCAAGCCCGATTACGAGCAAGCTAAGGCGAAAGGTATGTCACAAACTGTTTCCAATTAAATACAATTCATACATGAGGGACATTCCATATTGATCCGATCTCAATCTGAATCTCGATCTCTCGAATTTAATCCACATTTTTTCATGCTGTTGCTTCAACCCGAATAGACAAACAGAATTTTTGTTGAATTTTTTTTTTTTTGTTTCATATACTTACGATTATTTAAGGCCAACATATAGATCGACGTTATTAAATTTTTTTTTTAATTTAAAAAATGTGTCTTTTGGCCCTAAAGTGACCCGGATCGCGTTTCTATTTTTTCTCGAAGTTTTTTTCAAATGTAAAATTGAATAAAATTTGATGCGTAATTCAGTCCACTTCAGATTGTTGCCTGAACATTTTTGTATATAAGTCAGAACTTTTGAGAATTTCTTTAGATTTTTGTAAAACAATCTGTTATACTTAAAAGAAGAATGATGTCATAATAGTATATTACGACACGAGTGCGATCAAACTTTTTCTGAAGAGCAATCACACTGCAATCACACGAGCTGAGAAAAAGTTTCTCGCACGAGTTTTATATACAACTTTATGCTACGCGGTGCGAGAAGTGCCTACTTCTCGCACTAGTGCGATAAAGTTGTACATGAAACCGATTCGTGTGATAATACTCTCCTTCAGTACATTCTGCAAACTCAAACTCGAGAAGAAAAAATGTCATCGCACTCGTATCGTAATATACTATTATTTCACGAGTGCGAGAAGTAGGCACTTTTCGCACCGCGTGGCATAAAAGAACTTTTTTACTTTTTACATTAACAAAAATTTTTCAAAAAATCTAAAAAAGTTCTCCATATTTGCGTCTAAATTTCTCGAATTTTTCAAAAAAACATCTTACATACGATTTTAAATCTTTCTGATTTTTAAATGATGTCGATCGATATGTTGATTTTAAACAATCACAAGTACTTGAAATAATTCAAAAAATCATAACGCGACATAAGTATGCATTGATTAATGTATCTTAAACAATTCGTTGCAGAACTGGCTGATGGCGGAAGTATAGACGGCGAACCACCTAACAAGAGGCCAAGGACAACGATAACGGCCAAACAACTGGAGACCCTTAAGCTCGCCTATAACAATAGTCCAAAACCCGCGAGACACGTCCGGGAACAGCTTTCGCAAGATACTGGCCTCGACATGCGCGTGGTTCAAGTGTGGTTTCAAAATAGGTAAGCAAAAAAAATGTAATTATCACAATTTAATTTTCATAAAAGCTGCACAATAGTTCAAATCTGTAAAAAAAAAAAAAAAAAAAAAAAAAATACAATAAAAAAAAATGTTATCCTTTTAAAAAATAAAATTAGAATCATTAACAACAAAAACTGCGAAAGTTGTCAAAATTGTAAAAAAAAATCCAATATTGTGTTGTTATTAAAACATTTTTTTTTTTTATGGTACCATCAGAAGAGCGAAGGAGAAGAGGTTGAAGAAGGATGCGGGAAGAACGCGATGGTCGCAATATTTCCGAAGTATGAAGGGAAGTGGTTCGGGTGGGCATTCGCCGCGGCACGACAAGCTTCTCGACAAGGACGAGTTGAAGATCGACCTGGATTCCTCGTTCGGTCATCACGGTAATTCGATCCACCTACATCTTCCACCAAATGTATATTTTACCAAATCCGTAGGTTCGCGCGTTTGCGACAGAGGCTAGACATAGAATATCGCGGTTTCCGAGAGGGTAGTTTTGGGCCGAAGAGGCGGTTCTCGTATCAAGTGCCGGAGGAGTTTCGCAACAATGGCTCGCGGTGGCAGTGTGAGGGCTTTGGATGGCGCGCTTCAACCCTCGTCTTTCTTACCCTCCATGCTTCTCTCTTGTACGGTGGAACGACGTAGAAGCATCGCACTTGCGTACACTCTTCAAATATTCAGTAGATTGCTCGGCTAACTGCCAGTCGGCAGTCACGGCCTCTCCGAGATTTCACCAAGATTGCTGCTACCGTCCGCCACTCGGCCGAACTGGGCCCCCCCAAACCTTTTATCGGGCACTCTCTTCTGCCCTCTTGCCGTGATACATAATTCCATTAAAAAAAAAACACATACTATCAGACACATCTACTTTGTTAGGAAGATTACTGAATTCGTTACAGGACTATTTACCCAAGGCTCCTGTATTACAGCTGTATATCAGCATTAATATTCAGGGGGTAATTTTTTATCATGGGGAAGAAATATATCAGGCATATAGGAACTTTACTTCGTTCTGTAACATCAGAAGTACGTTTTGGTTGCGTCACAGATATATTTTTTTTCTTTGGTGTATTTTGAAATATATCTGGGATATAGAACATTTTTTGTTGTTGTAATATATTCGATATATTTCGAATTGTCTTTCTATGCTATGGAAGGACCCGATTTTTCCAAGTCCCCCATTAGAAACCCCTGCGAGGCTCTGATTTGAGAAGTACCCGATGGGGCCTGATTTTTGTAAGTTTCTCATAAGGCCCCTTTTCAGAACCAGATTTTTCTAAGTTTCTATAAGGACCCCCTTGCGGGGCATGATTTTTTTAAGTTTTCAATGAACACCCCCGTCGAAGGCTCTTTTTTTTAATTCCCCATAAGGCTCCTTTCCAGATCTTGACTTTTCTTAATCCTTATAAGGAACCCCTTTCAAGACCTGATTTTTGTAAGTTTGCCCATAAGGCTCCCTTCCAATATCTATTTTTTCTAAGTCTCTACAAGAACCCTCTTGCATTGCCTGATTTTTTTCAGTGTTCCATAATGCTTCCTTCCAGAGTCTAATTTTTCTAAGTACCCATGATGCCTTCTTCCACCAGGACCCAATTTTTTCTAAGTCGCTATAAAAACTTTTCATTACTTTATATATCAGAAATATATTTCAGATATATTTTGGATACATCTCAGATATTTTTTCCTTCTATATACTTCATATATCTGCTTATTGAGTGTTTTTTTCTATGACTTTAAAATATATCTAAGATACAGATTTTATTAAAAACTATATCTAATATATTTCAAAATATAAAGATATATCTTTTATATATCATGCGTGTGGTTTATTTCTATGGGGGTCTGAAAAATAGAAATAGGGGTTCGCGTTCTAAACTCGAAAGCGTTGCAGAGTATGCTTTTGATATTATCCGGACTATACTTTTATCGTCGGAAGCCAACCTTTATCGCGCTTCACAATCAAAAACACAGGCAGAGAGCCGACACGGAACTTGATACAATTATCGGATAAGGGCGATATCTTGGCCATCCATCGAGGCAGATGATCGGGGTGGGTTCGGGGATGGGGGCCTCGTCACGCCTGCATCACCACTGAATAATATAGCAGCTCTATATTGCACTTAACACTATATTAGTAATCCATACTTCGAGTAAACTGTATTCTATGTGTTTCTCTTTTAAAAAACCATTTTTTTTAAGAGCCTTAACAATATTTTGTGCTCGCTATATGGAATTTTGAAGAAAATACAGACATTTATTTTTCGTCAGGGTGATTTATTTGAAATTAACATTTTTTAGTTATCTCACACGTAAAATAATAATACCAAATATTTTTTAAATACTCTGAAACACTAAAATGTAGAAAAAATATTAATGAGTTGCTACCGAATTTTAAAAAAAATCATCTTTTACGTATTTATTATTTATTATTTATTTATTAAAAAAACAATTTTAAAAAGCAAAAAAAAATTGTTCTTGACAATGCTTTAAAATGTGAAATTTAATATGAATCTTTTTACTATAGTAGACGTAATATATCAATACTGGTATATTAAAGTATGTGTTTTTTATTTACAGACCTTAGCAACGACAGCTATGGCACGGTCGTGAATATGGGACTGGACGGTGAAGGTACGAGTCCTGGAGGACCTGGTACCGGTGGTGGCAGCGGTCTTTCAGGACCTCCTGGTGGTGGACCAGGCCGTGGTTACCTGGGTGCCACGACACCTCCCTATTTATCAACGTCGCGATCACCATCCTTACCACCTCAATTTCCCTATCCACCGGATACCGGACTCTCCGTCTACACGACACTCGGTAAGTAACAGAATTTTGGCTGCATCGATATGATTTTGTCTGACAATCAGCTCCCATTTTTCTCATGTAAAATCAATAAGAAAAGACAGCCGAAAAAAAGTCTATTTTTGTGAATATGGGGAAAAACACGTCAAATCCGCCACCCCAATTTTTCATGTCAACAAAACGTCCTCACTTTTCTTCAGGATGTTGGTCTAGTTGAAGAAAAAAGGTAGGAATTTTTTTAGATTAACATAAAAATTGGGGTGGCCGACTTGACGTGTTTTGCCTGATATATTTTTTTTAATACTAAATTCGATGAAAAATTTATTTTATTTCATTGAAATAAACATCTTCTATATATAGCAAAAAATCATTGAAAAAATATTAATATGTCTGCCTTCATTTAATCTGAAGAGAAGTACTTTTGGAAGGGGATCCGAAAGTTCCCTTGTGAATTCATTTTTTACATCATAAATTCCACTAAAAAAGTTTTCTTATTTTTTTTTTTTTTAGACATTCACAATAGTATTTCTCTTCAATTGTAAAAACAGTAACGACCATTAATGTAATCCCGGATCTAATAAACGCTCATTATTTATCCTATCAATATTATTTCCCTGACTACAATCTAACATAATTATTCGTATCTTTCATCAGGTGGATCCGGTGGAATGGTAGCAGGACCAGGTTCGGATCTGAGTAATGAATCGAGTGCGGGTGGTGGTCCGAGTGCGGTAAGCGGCGGTAGTGGCGGTGGAAGTGGTCCAGGAGTTGGACCAGGTGGTTATCCAGATTTTCCACCATCGCCAGACTCCTGGCTTGGCGAGCCTGCACAGCATCCTCATCATCATCCTCACTACGCCACATAACCCGCCACACAAGTAAAATAACAAGAGAAAAGAAATCCTTTTAACGCGAATACCGTACGTAGAATGACCTCGTCAGCCGAATGTGAGACACTCGGAAAAGCTCATTGATAACGGTTATCGGAGTTAAGGTTGACGTTGTCTTCTAAAGACTGTACTCGACTGTACCGTCCCAGAAGAGAGAGATCGAGAGAGGTAAAAGAAAAAAAAAAGAAAATCTCCATCCCATCCTCCGAAAAAATTCTTCGCAAAACTTGCCATCACTATCAGCGTAAAAAAAAAAAAATATCACCTCTCTATATATATACACATCATATATAGAGCAAGTGTATCGCATAAGTAAGAAAATACATGTGCGATAATAAGAGATTAAAAATGAAGACATTCGTACGAGCATAGTCCATACGCATCGATATTACGGTTAAACATAGATATATATTTATGTACAAGTTCCTCGTTTCCCGTTATCAAAATAGACTTGAAACAATGATTCGTTAGATGATAGTGTTGTCGCGGCACGGTGACGTCGTGCACGGGCATTTTTTTTCTTTTTTTCTTCTTTTTTTTTTTTGTTTCGCGCCGATCATTCTTCGATGAAAAGAGGAGCGTAGGCCGGCTCGTATATGTAATTTTTTTCCCGATGATAATTGTATTCTTATAATACCGTTATTAAGTAGTCTCGTGCACATCGCGATATCATTGTCGTCGTAAACGGCACTTGTGTCAGGCTAGATATGTATGAAGTGAAATATTGTAAATAGTCGGTTATAAGAATTTTATTGTATCTCCTGTATATTGTATGTTGCGAGTTGCGTGTCAATGACACGGCGCATTAACGCATCGCGGTGATAAGTAAAAGAAAAAGCACGATGTAATTATTATAATGTAAACGGTGCGATTAATGGTTTATTAATTGCGAGTCTTTCTATTCAATACGATTCGCTAAAGTGAATACGCCGATAATTACACCGTTTACGATATACAGAGTAGAAGCGATCTTAACGGTTTAGGATGATCGGAGTCACGAAAACAGAGAGTACCTCAAAATTAATCGGACTCGATAATCCTTTTCAGAGATTCATCGATTCGTCCGTCTCACAGAGAGACCGAAATAAAATTCAACTACTGTGTAGAGTCATGATATTTCGGACTGTGGACACTATTCGATGTTCTCTGATAAAAACAAAAAAAAAAGAAGAAGAGAAAAGAAAAAACGTGCGATTTATCGGTGATCGTAGAAATTAACGATCAAAGTACTTATCATCGATTTGATAAGCATCGGACAGTGCAAAGAGAATGCAGAAACAAGTGTACGATTTAAAGTACTTGTTTCGATTAGTTTTAAAGAGTGACTTGCGCTAGTCGCTCGACAACATCCGTACTATAAAAAAAAAAAAAAAAGAAACAAAAAAATATTCCATACTGCGTATGGAAGTGACACGCCGCGTTCGCAACTCAACAAGAACAACAAAAATCAGTTATTATTACGGATCTTTATATTATTATCTAGTCATCAAGTGATAATAAAAATTTATCATAACCGATGTTTTTTTTTATCGATTTTGTTGGAGAAGGATAATTCGAAAGTGAGATCTTATGGCAAGTATCAATGGCACTTTATTCCTCCTGATTTATTTACAGATGCTTTATTTCTTGTAGATTTATGCGATGATACGATTTCGATTATAGCTGTCGTATTCTTCTTTTTTTTTATACTATACACACTTGTGAATTTCTCGTTGTGCGTTAGAGTGTACACTTTGGGCTACGAAATGTGCACGCTCTTTCGACAAGGTTTTTGTTTTCTCGAAGAAAAACCTTCAGTAAGTAGACTTAAATATGGGACGAAAAAAAAAAAATTAACCAAAAAAAAAGTTATTATAAAATGACGAAGAATTGACTTCTTCTCGCGGCATTTACGTGAATATATACAAGTCTGTCAATGTACAATAGATACAACTCCTCTGTATTACGCGCTTTCTTTGGCTCTCTCTCTCTCGAAAAAAAAAAGCTTTTTCGTTTGCTTGTGTGTAAAAATATGGCTTTCTTTTGCCGCATTGTTGGATCCGCGAGAACGACGATCGTTCTTATATTAAATATATCAGTCAGTCGCTTCGATTGGAAAAGGGGTTGTGCAGACAAAAAAAAACGCTCGGGCGTTAAAAAAAAAGCCAACGATAAATGAAACGAACAAGCTTAGGTTATAGAGATAGAATAAGTAAAAACCGTATCTAGCAACGACGCAACGCGTTCCACGAATCACCAGAATGTACAAAACCTTTATCCTTCTTTCCCTTTATTGTCACTCGAGGGAATAGGAACGTTTGAGTTGTGTTCATCGCCTCAATCAAACGTCTCTTCGTATGTTCTTGTTTTCTTGAGAATACTCTTCGTCATCATCAATTGCTTCGTTATTGCCTTCTCCACGTTCTTCTTATTCTTGTTCGAGGCTGACAGATGCTGAAACGTGTCCTCAAGAGCTCGTCTTGTCTTCATCAATCGTCTCTTTAATACTTCGTTCTCTTGCTTCAAGGCTTCGACCTCATCCAGACCTATAAACATCAAAAACATTATAATCCTATTTTTTATTAAATGATAAATAAATATCTAAAAATGAGGCCTTATCCGCCTATTCAGACATGTTATTCTGACTTCATATTTTTTTAAATACAATTCATGAAATTCTGTATTTTCTTTTTAAGGCAATGTAATAATAATAATAGTAATACTATATTTTCATGTAAATACAAAGAAGTTGATAGTTTTCCGCGATGTAAATATTTTCATCAAATGAATCGTTCTATAAGATTTCGTATGATTTTGATTTCATCTTCATTTACTTATTTTTTCATTTATTTTACTCTTATTGGTGCCTCCGACGATTTAAAAAAATAGAATCAGTAGTAAAGCCTAAACATACTGACAATTTTATAATTTAGTAAAAATGTCGTTTCTGTAGAGAAAAAAAAACGAAAAGATTGAAAAGCCGATATAAAACACGAAATTAAAAATCTGAATGAAATTTACAGAAAGTCCCTTGTAGTATTACTCAAATCTGGCAACCTTATAAGAAATATATGAAGTTAAAAAAAAGTAGCTGAATTGACCAACATTGTTGCAGAATAAAGAGAAAGGGATGACCTTCTAAATGGAGTGGACTGTCGCGATCCAAATCTCGCATTCCTCTGTGTGTATTCGAGTTGTAGTCCTCGTCGCTCAATAAATTTGTCATGGATTCCGTAATTTTCAGCGTATCTTGCAATGGTCTTGTCGTTGATACTGCAGCGTCGCTCTCGATACCCAAATCCGGTGAGCAGCTTGACTTACTCCGTCCGTTCGACGTCGGGTAATTTATCGACAGCCAATATTGGGAGCCCTGTAAATAAGCGCGTTAGCATCTCACTTCTTGTATGCACTAATAACGAGTTGTTGCGTAAAAACGTTCAATCAACTTACGTTGTACGTGTGATATTCCTGCATCAGATCGTCGCACGCTTGCTTGTGATTGGAATCTGCAGGAATGGAAGACACACCGCTTGAACTGGGCGCGGAATCGCTCGCTTCGCAAACAACAACGTGCCTTCTGAGTTCTTTGTTAGTAGTCTCGAGCTCTTCAAGCCTGGCTCTATGCGAATCGTTCATCTGATTCAGATCTTTTACCTGTGAAAAGGAAAAAAAAGGTTCTAAACAAAAATCGAATGATTTGAGAAGAATTAAGTGCTTCAAAATAACCAAATCCCCGATTCAGTTTCAAAAGGGTTTCTACGCTTTTTAGTGGGGAATTAACTATTCCTAAGCATGGTTTGGACAGTAACCTGCTTTTTTAAATATATATGCTAATGTTCAATTACATGTTTTTTGTTCATTATTTTGTCTGCCCAGTATTAGCACGGATTGATCAATTTTATTTTAATTCAGATTTATTTGAAATGCAAGCTAGCCTCAAAAACCGGCAATCAAAACATTTAAAAATTGGCAGAAATGCTTTTAAAAAATTAACACTACGCACATAATATTTAAAGTCCATAATTACCTCTTTATTAAATTTATCCTGAAGTGATCTCACTGTCATGTCGTATTTACTCTCACTCTTGCGAATTTCTTGCTCGAGTTTTAATTTGTCGTTTGTAAGTTTCGTATTTTCTACGAGAATCTGACTGTGCGAGAGTGTCAATTGATCGAGATCTTTTGAGAGCGTCGACACGCTCGATCTCGTAACTTCATTCTCCTCTTCCAGCAACTTGATCCTCGAACGCAGCTGAAATTCCATCAAAAGATATACAATTGTAGCAGAAAAAAAAATGGTACGTATTGAATGTTAGTTACAGCACAAAGAGAAGTAATGCATACCGCTTCGTTCTCTCTATTCAAAGTTATCAGCATCTCGGCAGCCTTCCTCTCGGTGTCTTCTTTGTAATGCAAAAGTTCACTTTTTTGCTTTGCCATTTCAACAGCCATTATCTCGACATCGCTGATTTTCTTCTCCAGTTGTGCCTTACGGATACCGTTGTGCTTACTGTCGTTCTTCGTCGCGTTCCAGTCGTGGATTCTTCTCTCAAGTGCATTTTGCAACCGTTCGTGCATTTTCTGCGATTTCTCCAACTTGGCGATAATCGGCTCTAATTTATCGTCAATTTCCTGCGTATTAAAAAAGGGAATTTTAACCGAATGTTAAAACATTTAAATTAATTTATTCAGAAAGACCATTAAGATGAGACTATAGTGATTTTGAAACTTTGTTCTTTGGCAAACATTTTTTCATGAGTTTTCCGTATTGCATATTTAGGTTTTACGTTTAAAAATTCCAGTAAATGTCAACCTAATTCATTAAAAGGGTATTCTCAACGATTTTATTTAACATTGAAAATCAAAGTTTTCGTGAACGCTCGCTTTTTCTTTCGGGTAAGCGCGCGAAAAATCATGTTATTTTCATTGTCATTTCTGTTCAACATTACAATTATAAAACAGAGGATAGCATTTAGTTTGTCTACAAAAAATCGACTTCTAGAAGGCAAAAGATGTTCAAAGCTCAAGAAAGAAATTTAGCCCTCGACATTTCGAAAATTAAACCAACATATTATGAGGATGTAACTCAGCAAAAATACTATTTTTTAATTAATTTTTTTATCCACTATAGTCTTCCCGTAAGTTTTTCTTTATATGACAAAAGCAGAGTCTTACGTTGTCCAAAGATACTTTCGCCAATATTTCCTCGCGCAGTGCGCATAACTCCGTGCTGAGAAGTCTGTTTGTCTCCATAAGTTGTTGAATTTGTTGACCGCAATCAATTTCTCCATTAATTTCCGTCTGATAATTACTTTTGTGATAAGGTATGTAATCAATGGAATCTTCGGAGTCGCTGAATGTTTTCGAATACTTAGAGACCCTCGGTCTATTTGATGACTTGTGACTCTTGTGCGTTTCTTGAAGGCCAATTCTAGCGAGCGAAACCTTTCTATCGGGTTCCGAAAAGGCTTCGGAATCCGATTGCGCTTCAGATGTAGCTGCTTTTCGGGTATCGTCCACGGGAATAAGTTCCGTCGAGAGACTTCGCCGAACGGTTATTCCATCGTCAACAACATTGTCCCAAGGTAAACGGCCGTCCTGTGCTTTCACAAAATCGTCGTAGAGCGTCTTGGAGCTCAAAAGTACGTCCAGCACGATATTTCTGTGATCGCTATTTATGCCATCTGGATAGTGTGTCTTTTTGAGCATTTCTTTCATGAAATTAAATAGATCTTTCACGTGCGTTCGCAACATCTCGCAGTACTTTATCGCTCTGTCATTTTCCGAGTAAGGAAAATGTTCTAACTCTTGTGTGGCTGCAACGTCCGGTTGGGCAATGAGCTTCAACCATCTAAGATAGTCCACTTCTCTCTCCAATTCTTGTTTCTGATTCACGAGCTTTTGCACGTATTCGGTCATTGTTTTCACGTCTATCGCGTCGTTGCCATTGACATAATTTAGCTGTACAACCTGATTGGTGAAGCTGACTTTAATGCCAATGTCGTTTAATTGTTTCAACAAAATTCCTAATTGACAAGCTGCACGCTCTTCTTGCTGAATCAATTCCGACTTATTACCACGACTCGAATCCTGGGACTGATTCGCCGACATAGTTTGATTGTGCAGCTTCGCTATCTCCTTATTCTTACTCCACAGTTCGGTGTTAACTAATTTTTGAAGATTTTGCGTTTTCACCTGCAAATCCTTCGACAGCATTTCGATCTTTCGATTTTTCTCGTCAATCTCTATATTACGGAGGATCAATTCTTCTCTGAGTTTTTCTTGCTCTCCCGCTACGTCGTCCAGTTCGAATTTATCGATCCGCTCGGTCGCCAGATCGTGAGATTCCTTTAATTGCTCGAGTTGTTCCATTTTTTCGCGCAACTCTCGTTGCATCGAACATTTTTCTATTTCCAAAAGTTCAATCTTCTCCTCCTTCTCGTGAAGTTGTTCCTCGAGTACCTAAAGACGCGACAGAATACGTTTTGTATAATAATATTTTACAGCAATTAGTGCGAATTAAATTGACAAACGGCTGCAGCTAGCCGCATCGTAATATTCGGGAGACGAGGCATGGAATCGGCCTCGTTTCAAATATACGCGAACCCTCTCGTATACGCATAGACGCGAAGCTTTTATGTCAATCTATTTATAATCCACGTCGACCAAGACGCTCAAAGAAGCCCCCAAAGCACATAAGATGCATCTCTCGCAGTTACAAATCTGCGCTATTCCTTCGTTTGCGAAGAGCGCGCGTGGGCACGAGAAGAAGTCACCGTTGAAGATAACTTACCTCAGAACCAGTCTGTATCTGTCTCTCAAGAAGAATTTTTTCAGCCTTGACACTTTCGATTTGGTCGCGTAGCTCATTAATCTTGAACTCCATATCCTCAAAACGTTGCTGCACAAACAAAAAACAACAATATTTTCCCCGTCAATGAAACTCGCGAGGCCCCTCAGCATAAAACATTGCTTTTTTTTTAACAAATTTGCAGTCTTTTTTATTAACATTCAATTCAGCAAACATAGAAAAAAATCAATTACAATATTTATTTGTAAAACAAAATCGGTCTAGCATGCGTTGTGTTATTGGATACACGTGGCATTCATGCGCCGGGAACATGTCGTACGGGATAAGGATGCCGTTCGTTGTCTGTCGATTTAATGTTTCGATTTCTTTAGCCAACACCTCGGGGTCACGAGTGTCACGAGAGCGGGTCCCTAAAAGAATCAATCCAGCTGCTTAAACCCCGATTTAGAGCAATGAAACTCTATTAATGACATTCTAAAGCTGTTATTAGAGTGCTTTAGCGATTTTTTAATCAGCGTGAGGCCAAAAATATTTCAATGAAGCAGGTGTGCGTGTAAATGGTGAACAGTATAGAGAGAGATATGTGGATCAAGGAAAAACGCAACTAAAGTCGCCAAAATCCGGTATTTCACAATAGATGAAATGTGTCGTGAAATGTAAGAACGGCTCCAAAATAAACAAGAAAAAATTTGGAAATACGTGGTTCATTCTGTGGTAAGATTGAAATTCCCAGTTCTATTTCCTTTTAGCAAAATGTTCGGATGTCATAACAATATTTTTTGAGGTTTCTAGCATCCGTAAAACGAACGCGAGGAATTGGCTTTTTTCGCGAAGATTAAGTCTTCAATAATGAATCACAAACGGTTATTTTATCCTTATTTTACGGATTTTACTTGCGCCTTCCTTGGAGAGAGGACATTACGGTAACAGATATTTTTTTGATTTTTTTTCTTTTCAGTATAAACATATTAAAAAATGTTAATATTTCGCGTTAGATTTGGCGTCATTTTAAATTATGCAAGTACTAGTTTTAGTTGAGGTTACAGATTTAAACAATATGTATAACCTCATACAAATGTCACATTTCTAAATAAAATGATCGGATGACAGTCAAATAAATTATCATCTTTATAAAAAAAAATGTTACGTCCAACATATTTCACAAAATTCAAATCTTTTGCGTAAAAATTGCATATAAATGCAATTTGTGCTACTAAAACAAATAACAAACATTGGGAATTTCACTACAATATTTTAGTGATATAATTTTTAAGCTGTAAACCGTAATGTCTCCTCTTTTTAATGCAACTGACAAAAGCCGAGTGCGGTGAAAGAAGCGCGACAGCATTACACCAAATACCTACCTCCATTCGCATCGAAGTACACAAGCAGGACAACATGATTTTTTTTTTCTTGCTGCTGGTACAAAACACTAATACTCGCTTCGAGTACTATCACAAGAATATAAACCGACAAATATTACGAACGCGTGAAGGTTTTCATCGTTATTTCAATGTAATTAACGAGCGCGTTTGACGTTATTAATGTTTTTTTTTTAATGATGACGAAGTCACGGATTTTGGCGCGTGCACGCGCCTTTTATTGTCGTTATCATGAAATCGCGTCAAGAAACTGTGGCTCAATTATTTTTGTCATTATTTCTGTCGATAGATGCGTTTATTGCTGTTAGGAAAAAAAAAAAAACTCGTAGATCTTCCGAAGTAGACGGAGAAACGCGCGGTCGCACCTAACTCGTCGAAATGAATTCTCGCACGAGCAAACCGCTGAAGCACGCTGGTTGTAGGATCCAAGGCGCCGCAGAGACGTCGTTTTCTATTATTAGCCTTAAGGAAGGCGTCTTTTCTCGTCTAGATCACCGGGTTTTACGTGGACCATAGATTCGTCGTGCAAACTATGGCAATATTTCTTCCGTGGCCAATATGCCACGTGGAGAAACTCACGGATTATTCACAAATATTATCATCACGAAATATCATCGACAGCCGTATTTCGCACGTTTTCGACATCAAGACCAGCTGTGATGTATCAGATTACACGCTTACCTGAATATGAAACAGCTTTAGCAAACGGCCTACATTCGTTTCGAAACTACGTGAAAAAAAAAAAAATGGATCACAAAAGCAAAGTTGTCGTATAGGGTCGAACGGCGGGTGAAATAATGGATTGTTGAACTTCGAATTGTTAGTTTCTGTATTTAAAAAAAAAAAAGAAAACGAGAGGGCAAGCAAGAAAGCGAGCAGCGAGCGATAATAAATGCAAAAATACTATTCAGATGATACAAAATTATGTGATAAACGTTTTTTTTTTTTTTAAGTGTGTGTTGCATTGTGTAAAAAAAAAGCGGCAACTGTCGGGCAAAGCTAGAATTTGATCATTGACCATGCCGAACACGTGGTGCCAATTATTGCAAACTGACCTGATCGGTATGGTCGCGTTCCGGATGATTTGTCATCTCGTTACTAAGATTTCTTCGCGCCGAGGAATTCTGATTGCTACGTTTCACTCTCGTGCTGTCATAACTTTTGTATATCTTATCGAGCTCCAGCTCCAATTCCATTATTCTACGGTCTTTCTTCGTCTGCTTATCCTCGTACTTTTGCTGAAGCGATATTAAACCCTGAATCGTTTTCAGGGCTTTCTCGTGCTCGAGCTCCATCTTCTTCAGTTTATCTTCAGTAACCTTGGCGGCTTTTTTTGTGTTACATAGCTTCAGAATCAACTGTTTCTTCGCTTCTTCTTGTCGCTTCATCTCCCGATCTCGCTCTTCAATTTCCTGCTCAGAAAAATTATAATTTTTCATTACATAATTACTATTAAGTGTTTTATGAAAAAGATTTCTTTTTTGTTTATCGTTATTGCTACCCAATTATAAATAATGCAAATAATATTTTGCAAGCATTGCATAAATACAAACCTTGCCCAAGACATTGACTTCAATGTTGTCCGACGAAGAATTTGTTTCTCGACTCGGATAAGTGTAACTCGTCGGTCTATCTCTGTGTGGCTCCCAATCGAACGGACTGTTTGTGCTTTTCGATGGACTCTGGCTAGAACTAGATTTTTGGCTCAGTCTCGGAGAACGTGACCCCTCGAAGGGGGTCGAAGCCAGTGGACTGCTCGGCGCCGACGAGCGTTTCGCGTAATTCTGTTCAAACTGTAAAACGAAATTCGAGCTATCCGTTAGCAGTAACCTTTTGCGCCAATAAATCCATTTCCTAGACGGCAAATTTTTACGACCCTATCGCAGTATTTTTTACATTGCTCAAAAAAGTATAAGTGTTAACTACTCTGATTTCGTAATGTACAGAGTTAGAGTAACAGAAATTAATGTCCGAAAAATGTAAAGATCCAACTAAGTAAAAGCTTTACGAAACGCAGATTAAACGCACCGTGGAATAACTAAGAAACTAACGGAAACCTATAAGAAACCATGGAAATAATATTTCAAAGACTCTTGTTAATTAGTTTATTCAAAAAATAAAATTAGAAAAAAGTGGCTCAGTTGACAAAGAAATATCTCTTATTTAATTCTTAATGCTCATTACACGATAAAACATAATTTTGTACAATCGAGGTGCTAGCTTTTGTATCTCACGGTTTTTTAGTTCAATTAATAAAGTGGCTAAAAAAACATGTATATTTTTTTAATTACACCTTTTTTGTTGTAAAAGTGTCGAGAAACGTATTGTATCTGAAAATAACTACTTTATTTCATAAAAAAAAGATTAAAAATACTTTATAAAATTGAGAAGAATTTGTGAAGCGATTAATCAAAATTTGTCATTTCGAAAATCGTATTTTTCACCCTGTTGCTTTACGCCGATATTAAATTAATAATATAATTGTAATAATTAATAAATAAGGTAAAATGGTAATAACCTGATTGAGTAGCGCACGGTGTTTATTGTTAAGATCCGTGAGGGCGTCGTCTCTCGATTTTATGGACACTCTCAGTTGTGCAACCTGTTTTTTCCTCTTCTCCGCTACAGTATTTACTTCCTCGCAAGTTCGGCTTAATTCCTCGAGTAGCAACGATTTTTCCTTGATCACGCGTTCCTTATCAGCAATTTCGTTTTTTTGCTGCTGAACAACGTTCTCTCTCTTGAAGGCTTCCTCCTCGAGTTCTTTAACGCGTTCCCTCAATCCTTCAATCTCGCCGTCGCGCTCTGTCGATAGTTTCTCGCGCAGTCTCGTTTCCGCTTCCAGACGATCGCGAAACTGATCTCTCTCAATCTCCAGTTCTTGGGCCCAGCTTCGTTCTTCCTCCAGACTCGCTGTTATCTGTTTAACCTGAATAACGAAAAGAAGGAAAAAAAATATAAATGTATTCATCGATTCGTGCTGTGGTTTAAAAAGATCCTCGGACATATTCGCGTTTCTCAGACGGTCTGTGATCTCTCTCAGTTACTTATCAGCCTTGAACCCTCTTATCTTACATAAACATTACTAAGAATAACATGACGCAGTGTCCCTGCGGTTCGACAAGAAGATTATGCTTAGAGCTCCGAGTGTTTCGAACCGGTGACAGAAGCACGAAGCACGCTAACCGTCGACAAACATGCCTCATGTCTTTATACAGATTTTCCCGTAATCTCCGTACTTGTCGGAAATACGATTAATATATTTGCTTTGAGTGTATACCTCAGCTTCAAGGGACGCGACAACTTCTTCCATCTGATGTAATTTTTCCTTGTGCTCTAAGGCTTTTTCGGGTGTTATTCCAAAAGTTTCTTGATAGTATATCGATGTGTCGGTGAGTTTTCCTTTATAGTCCTCCAATTCTGTAAATTTCACAGAAACGGTATGTTTTTATGACGCTATATTATTAAGAAGCACTCGGTAGATAAAATTGAAGAAATTTACGCATTTCAAGCTCCGCTATTCGTCTTCTTTCCTTCTCCAAGGATTCTTGATACTGAACTTGATTTCGTAACAACACGTCCTTTTGTTCCTCCATCAACTCGAATGCTTTGGCCGCCTGATTCAGAAGTTCCTGCTTCCCTGTCAGTTCCTTTCTCAGTGACTCAATGTCGACCTATGGTAGCATCATAATCATTAATTTAATTGCTTCTTATGATTTTTTACGGGGTATTTGTTAGGGCCATAAAAAAATATTCCATTTTTGGGTACGTGTACTCATCGTGATTATGGTTAATCATTAAAAATATATATATCAAATAGGACCGATATTTAATAATTTTTTTACTCTTGTCGCGCAAATTTTAATAATCAAAATCTTGATAAGGACAAAATAAACGTATTTTTAAACTACTCTATAAATAATTATACATTTAATGAAAAAAATAAACACCTTGAGCTCGATGTTTTTCCTCACGGGATCATCGTCGGCGGAAGTCATGCCCATTCGATCCTCCAAGAAATATATTCGTAGCTTCAGATTAAAATTCTCCTTCTTTAATGTCTCGAGCTGGTCCTCATACTCCTTCATCGTTCTGCCGCCTGCTCCGATTCCAGGCGCGTTGCTGAGGGCCCCGCCCGTTGGTGATTTCGCGGAGGAGGACCGTGCATTTGTACCTGACAAATGACAAAATTCATGATGTTAATAAAATCAATAAATTTCAGCAATTCGTCTTAGCTAATTTTTCTTTCGTAAGAAAAATTAAGTTAACTTTTTTTTTCCCCCACAAAACATAATGCAGTCTGCTGAATTTTTTTAGCAACGAATTTCAAGCTCTCTTTCATCGACCAACTTGATTTCTTTACGATATTAGATTCACAATATGATTGTAATAATTCATTCATAATGTAAATTGTAAATCTTCCTTACGATACATAGTGCAGTTTGCGTAATTTTTTGGCAGGAGAACCGCAAACTACCTAAATCCCACGTGATCTTCGAGGCCGCACCCTAGCGTCATTATCTTTGAAAAACGGTCGACCGCGACTGTTCCGCGGACTCGAGATAAAAACCCCAGTGTGCACTTCACCGAATCATGAATACTGTTTTCGTTTTACGAACAACTGGTAAACTCAGCGTTTCATACATTCGCATCATTTATATACATTTTGTTAACCGTGAATTTCATCCCTCAGAAAAACCAGTCCTAATAACTTTCTTTTATTTTTATTTCTTTTTTCGCTACGTTCCTATCGCTTCAGACACAAATCGAGAATCGAAATAGTCGACAATCTTGGACACTGCTGGTGCTGCTGCTGCTGCTATTGTAAGTTTGAAAATAGCGGGAGACCCGTAGTTTTACTACTAGACTAACTTATAGCGACACGTGCCAACTTCGCAGTGGCAGCTAACGGAGATCCTTCACGGCGCCGTAACTGCCAAGACCCCTTTGGCAAGGAACCAGGCTTGCTACCAGCCAGTGAATACATATGTATATATATATATATTTGGCGACGCCGACCTATTACCGTTTCGCCCCTTCCTTTTTGTCAATCAATTTTGTACCTATTTTCCAACTTCATTATCCGACCGTTAATTAAACTGTCAATCACGAAAAGAAAATATATATATAGTATAATCCTACCAAACATCACTTCGATTCTGATGGGTTCGTTGCTGCTTCTCGTACGATCGATGCCCGCAGAATCGGTCGCAGAGTTCTCAGAGTCCGATAGCCTTGACCTACCACATCCCATAGCCCGGAAGATCGGCTTTTCGCGAGGCTCTGATATTCGCAGGGACACACATTCGCGTCACGCATATTAAGCGCCCGTCCGTCGGGAAACAAATTGTCATTCGAAAATAAGAAGAATACACCGTTTCGTGAGTGCAAAGCGAGTTGACTCGAGCTACCACCGACTGACTACTGAGCCAAAATCCGTTTGCCGCACTAACGTCGCAAGCCTGCAGTTAAAATTACAGCGTAGATTGCCTATATCATCTTTTAGTACTTTCGCAAGGATAGGCGCCACTTTCAATTGGCTATTTGCTACAATTGCCAGTCGAGTACACTTGAACCTTGTGTTTAAGGGTTACATGAATGGGTGTCTAAGTAATCGTATTGCAAGAAATAGATCTTGGAACAAGATTCAATCGTAAAGGATCCTCGACTATGCATCATTTATCTTTCAGCCAAGAATTGACACTTTTATTTTACTGCGTAAAATTGACATAATCTTTGGGGATGTGTGAATTAAATTTTTTTTATCGTCTGAGTAGCACTAATTGATGTTCCAAAGTAAATAAAAATAAAAATGTTCGAAACCTCAAAAAGAAAAGATCAAGATTTCGAAAAATTGTCATATTTTTCACTCCAGATCGTGCGTTTAATTAAAAGGGCAGTAACGCCGTAATGTAAATTAAACAGAACTACTTTCTACAATTGTCACTCGAGTACTCTTTGAAAGCGTTTAAGAATTACACTAATGAGTATCGAAGTATTCGTGTGGCAAGAAATAGGTCTTAAGGAGAAGAGGATTCATCGTCGCATAGTCGACAAGTGTTTTTGTCGTCTATGAGAGGTGAAGGACTCGGCGACGCTTTTCTTGGACGATCAAGAGTGACTCAGTGACCGATCGGTCAGTCAAGCTGGACGAATTTTATCCCTTTTGTCCTGCAGTAACCAAGCACCTCAGCAAATGCTTAAGTGTACTGTCGTGCGCGTCGTGAGTGCCTAGCGAGCGCGCGTGTACGTTGTATGTGTCGCGAGTCGAGACCTAAGCTCCACTTATTTATAGATGACACATTTAGGCCGGAACCATTCGTTCGAACTGTCTTTATTTCGGTAAGCCGGCTCGGCAGCTTTTACTCTAAGCCTGAACTCTTCCCGGCCTCGGTTGTGTTTTCCGGCGTCTCGGTCCACCATCCCCTCCATTACGACTTTCATTATCAACCACGTTGCCTCGCTTCATCGATGTTGCATTTTTCTTTCACGCCCAAACGTAATATTTTGAAATATCTTGTCGATTTTTTTTTGTTTCTTAAACCTCATTCTTGACGTCAATGAACTGAAATAATAAATATTTGTATTAACAAATTATATGGACAAGTTAAATTCACGATTTTATAAATTTTCATTGAGTTATTAAAACTCGAAGACTCGCGTCTATTTATAATTTTAATGCATTAGAATTCACCGGGGTTTTCTTTGGCATATAGTATAAAATATATGTATATATAGGTGGAGTATAGTAAAAGAACAAGTTGGCTTCGGTTTGAGCAGGAGATGGAGAGCAACGAGAGACAGAGGGGCTCGTCGGGCGACAGAAATGAACGTACGATTTCTGAGAATCTAACGAGAGGGAGAGAAGAGCGTCGAAAATGGACTCAGATGAACACCCGCCGAGGGTTCTTGGCGTCTCATCGTCTCGGCCCGGTCGCCAGCTGCATCTGCTATATGCATGCACTTATGGAACTCAATAGCATTGATAAGGGCTCTGCGCTGATAGCCATGAGTATCATAATTCTAGAGTACGCGTGTCCTTAAATCGAACGCAGCAGTTTCTCCAGACGATAATACGAGCAGTGCAAGGCTTTTAGTACTTAATTAAATATTATTTAACGGTTCAATAATATATATCTCACACAGAAATAAATTATGTGCAACATACATTTTTTGTAATACTTTAGATATATCTAAACATATCTGCGATGCATCGAAAATATACTTGAAATTTATTTCTGATATTTTCTCTCAACTCAACCACTTTTTTCTGACTCAGATATTTCTCATTATCAATCAGAGTTGATTACTAATTAAGTATTTTTGTAAATTGTTGGAGAATTTTCAATTCAACATTACAGATATAAAATGTCTCAATATAAAAGTTGTACATTAGTATCATCTTTTGTTTTTTTAATTTAAATTAACATTAAAAGTTTTTGATACGAACGACTTTTCAAAGTTTCCAATAAATGTTGTATTTTTTAAAAAATACATTTATTTTTGAATATAACATTTTTATAATAATTTCATTATATTTATATTATTTTTGTATGTTTTGCCGGCGGATGGAAAGTCCCATTCATCCAATACATTCTTGTGTATATTTTCTCCTTGAGATATTAAAAGACTCCTTTATAATCCTTTGAAAAGAAAATTTACTTTTTTTCTGAATATTATGAATCCATCTCGTTTAATATACTTTTATTCCTCAAATCCGTACGTTGACTCCTGCATATTTAAAATCTAATCTATTTATAATAAAAATAAAAAGTACTTTTTCCCAACACTCTCTGGTTAACTCTCTATATTATTGTGCGTTATCTACCATGAAGTTTATGCGCGCGTGTCTCAGCGATAAAGAGCTCATATCCGATGATCGGATATGAGCAACGAAGCATCAGGGGTGTGTCGATTATCGATACATTATGCCTGATATAGCAAAGAAAATTGAAGGGTCAGTCGTCCGTCGCATATTAGATCCGCTACGTAAAGCTTCTGGAGCATCTCTCACAACTCCACGCACCATGTGCAGTTCAGTGTGTAGCCAAATAGATATATACACTGGCGTTCGCCGAACGATTCTAATCTAGATTGCAGTGATAGTGTAGCATCTGTAACAGAAGGAAGGCTGGTCATGTAAATATACCTATAGCTCCAGTGTACTTATCACAAGTTATTAATATTAGTTATGGGCTTGGGGGCTCGCTCGTTGTCTCTGGGATGTTCGTCGAGCGTGACACTCATCGCATCCGGCGAGGTCCGATAATCAGCCAACCTAAACTAACGATCCTCGACACACTATTTATTATCTTAATATTCGAATGAATTTTTCGTTATCGTTCTGACCGACAATGGAACTTCTTTTTTTTTCATCTGCAATCTAAAGCCCCCACACATTGACACTATTTGATTTCGAATGTGTTTGCAACAAACTTTTTGAGTCTGATACTGACCATTTACCATTGGCATCGTTTGATCCATCGTAATGTCCTGTAACGGCATCGAAGTACTGAAACAAAAATAAAAGAGTAAATTAGTTAATAAATTCAATTGGAATTAATATAGTACAGAAGGTTGGAAGGAACAAATTTTTTTTTTAAAGCTGCAAAGTAGAGTTTTGCAAATTGATGCCCCATTCTTTTATGTCGGTCATAGAGACTCCTCTATGAGGACAATCGTTAGTCCATTTTTGGCTTCTTTATAGAAGCTTTTTTTTTAAATAGCAATATTTTGAAATTCAATTTACCACATTGTTTTATTTAAGTGTTACTAGAAAATCTTTAAAAAAAAAAAGAAAAGAAAAATAAAAGGATAAAGAGACGTAAATAAATAAATAGAAAGAAATCGTTACATTGTATATATTTTGTTAAAAATTCACAAGAAATGTTTTTTTTTTACTCTGTTGCCAATTAATTAAAATTCGTGAGATTTATGCTACGAAATGAAAATAATAAATTCAACTTGAATTAAAGGAATACGAAAAGATGTTCGAGAGAACCAAAATAAAAAATTGAAATTGACGAAGGAAATTGAAAAATCAGCGTTATTTAATTTGAGAAATCTAATTTTCTAGCCATACAAATATTAGATAATTTTACTCCAATATTTTCTTTGCCAATTGCAAAAAAAAATCGTGATCAAAAAGAAACAGTTGTTTTCTTTTTCTTCTAGTGTCAAGCTGTTATTTCGGGGTACACCATATATAGAATTAAGAAAATGGTTTACTAGGAATTGATTGAGCTATTACATTAACTCTAAAGCTGGCATTCACCAAGCTTGTACATAAATCTTCAAGAAGTTTCCCAAGTTTCAAGTCTTGCTAATCACTTTGAGTGCACACGAAGACGAGTTAAGTATGCAAAATAATAAAAGTAATGAGGAAACGTAGGGACTTCCAGTAAGCTTTAATATAGACCTACGTAGTTGTGGTACAAGTCAGGCGATTTCCGTGAACTCCGTGGGTCGCAAAGCAAAATGAATAATCGACTAGTATGTACAGCAAACGCGGTAGGTGATGGAGGGAGGGGAGAGCGATGCAGTTAGTTTCGGCAAAGTACCCCCCAACAACATCTAAATGTAGTATCACTCGACAAACAATTTTGCGGTCATATCCGGCGATTTCATAGCTTGACAATAAACCAAGGGGGTCACCACGGATTATTCCTTTCTTCGCAGATATGATAAGTCGTAGATTGTTTCGAGATTCTACGTTCTGCATGGTCGATTACGATCGTATTTACTTTTTTCTTTTTTTTTTTACAACAATAAAGTACTTTTTTTGCAATGCTAGCGAATAGCCGGATGCAGAATGAACGACACAGAAATCGGAAATTATTCGGGAAAACAGTCGTTGCTGGATTTACGAAATGGAAGTATATAAACCGAGAGAATCTTTTGAAATACATCAGTCCGGTGTTTCGACTGGACGTGATCTTACGAAGCCGGTAAAAATCTTATTGACAACCATGTTTTCGAAGGTACGTGTCGATGATTCATAAGTGATCTGAGAAATATTTACATATTTTTAAATTTTTTTACATGTTTCTAAAAAAAATGTGTACATATTCTATGAAAAAAATGTTAACATATTTTTTTTCACATGCATTCGTTTTAAAATGCAACTGAAAGTAAAGGGATGCAAATTAATATGTTGCGTATCGTATCCTCAATAATTTTGGCCTCTTCATTCAGGAAGCTTTGTAAAAAAAAATGTAATCTCTAAATTATTAACAATTTGTTGGATGCTCACCAAATTCAGTAATCAAACAACGACACATTCTAATAAAGTTTTATGCAAGATTTTGAATCAGCTGCTTGAACAGTTCTCGAATAACAGAATGAAAAAAAATTTTAATTAAAAAAAATACGAAAATGAAAATGCAACATTTTTATGCAATTTTAACTACGAATACATTTTTCCTAAACTCATAATCACACATTGTTACACTATTTAAGTTTTATACAAAAATTTAGATTTTCATTTTCATAAAAAAAAATGACGAAATGAAAAATTCGTCGTTTAAACAAAAATAACGAAATTGAAGGATGATTTGCAATGTAACATGTGTTTGCATTATATTAACCCAGCACTTTACCAAGCGATGATTTTTTTAAATTAAAAAAAATGTTGCTGTAATAATTTTTTTATTAACTTCAATGCTGAATTTTATTCCTTATATTTGACAGTCTTAACCGTTTAATAATAATTTGTTTATCAAATAATTATTTCACAGGTTAACGAGCTATCATTTTTTAATAACCATCATTAACGACTGACTATTAATGATTTTTCTGAATTAAGTACACATGATGTAGTACAAATCGCTTTCCTCTACTGATATTAAATGCAAAAAAAACTTTATAGAAACGGTTGCAATGTAGATAGCATCAATTTAATTACTAACAAGCGTTCCAATGTCCTTAATGCTATACTATAAAATTTCTCCTTCTCAATCACACCTATATCAGATCATAGGAACCCTGTTATCGATAACATTGGCTATAATGATGATAGCCAACGTTGCAACAGCCCACAAAGCTCACTCCTTCCAACATTTTCACGGCCCGGTGCATGGTCATCATCAGAAAGTCACTTGGGTGGATAAGCATGGTCATCATCATCATGATTATGTGGCAGAGCCGCATTACAAATTTTCCTATGGTGTTCACGACGAGCACACCAAAGACATGCACGGACACAGCGAGCATCATGATGGTAAATATATTCCTTCAATATTTGATTCTGCTCAATATTTCCGAACTTTTCGACAAGATTTTGCTCCGAATTTCCAAATTTATTGCCGAAATTTGGCTCCGTATTTCCAATCTTATTGACAAGATTCTGCTCCATATTTTCAAGCTTATTGACAAGATTTTGCTCCATATTTCCAAGGTTACTGACTAAATTCTGCTGCATATTTTGAAGCTTATTGACAAAATTTTGCTCCATATTTCCAACCTTAATGGCAAACTCCAAATCTCCAAGATTATTGACAATATTTTGCTCCATATTTTCAAGATTATTGACAAAATTTTGTCGCATATTTCCAAGCGTATTGCCAAAATTTTGATCCTTATTTCCAAGTTTATTGAAGAGATTTTGCTACGTATTTCAAAGTTCATGGACACGATTTTTCATTAAATTGTATTTCTAAGCTTATTTACAAAATCTTGGTCCACATTATCCAAGCTTAACGACAAGATTTTGTTCTCTATATTTGAAGGAAAGCACGTGAGTGGCGAGTACACGATTCACGAGCCCGGTGGCAACGTCAGAACCGTCAAGTACCACGTAGATAAGCACGGTTTTCACGCTCACGTACACAACAGTGGTCCTACTCATCATCACTACGGATGACTCATTTTTACAGCACATACCCTTAGACCGCAACCGGCTAATTGGAAATATACTCTATGTACATTTGCTCAGCGTGAATAGTTTATTGTTGTAATCTCCAACTCTTCCCTCTCTCGTATTGCTCATAAAAACGATTTTAATAAAACTTGTTATCTCTTTCGTCAGCTGCGAGTCTTCCTCATTATTTCAACTGTGTACACTCCCACTTCTCTCAACCCTTCAAGTGGGAAGCCTTTGAACTCGAATGTTTGAGAATAGAGCAAAAGAAAAAGGTAAGAAAACGAAAGAAAGTAAAAAAAAAAAAAAAAAAGAGAGAATTAACCCGAAGAGAGTAGCTCACGTCTCAACTTCTTCGATTATTCTTTTTACGATACAACATGACGAAAATAGCAGTCAAGACGCATTTGTGTGGTCCAATGGTGTGCAGGTCACCGGGGGCTTATTTCGGTAAAGTGTCTAGTGACTCCAATGAAGAGACTCTCATGTCGTGCCCGGTGTGTGTCTACAACTTTTTTTTTTTTTTTATAGATCGCCAAGAAAAAGGGATAGGACGAATGATGATCGAAGCGCCATCATTCCAATTCGCGCTTCTCAGAATCTTATCCCTACAAGTTTGTCTCTCCCATTCGAACCTTCGGCGCCAAGGTGGTAGTAAGAAAATAATAAATATAAAAATAAAAAATAAAAACATAGGGTTTTGGCACACGTTGCGGCTGTCCAAAGTTCGCGTAGCGCGTTGTAGTAAGCGTTGGCGAGTTTTCCTCAACCGAAATAGAATTCTCAAACACACAAACAGGCCTCTCCGGGCCGTTCGAAGATCACAATGAATCTGTAAGATCCAGCAGACTTGGTCGAAGGAATGCATGCGGAAACCCGCCATCTCCTGCATTTGCTTTTCTCCACTTTGTATACAACCGTTACAGTCGCGGCCAAAGTTTAAGTTAATTTGTGTGGGCGTTCATGTATCTCCATCGCGTCTGCTACCGGCGACGAGTTCATAGCACTCGCCGACTCTCGCTTAATCATCGTCATTCTCCCCAATCAACGTACTTTATACTCTCGAAAAAAAATGTGCACTTCTTTCAGCTCCATACGCTGTTAGAGAGATATTGAGCTACCAGGAGTAGGACTTGCTTCAAGCCACGACAAAAGACGAGTGTGTATGTGTGATCAATACTGTTGGGAGAAACGGGCGCTGCGCTGTCTCGACTTCGTTGGGTCACCCTCAGCCAATGGACCAATTCGTCGTACTGCGTTCAATTTTCAGCGTACAATACTAAAACAAAACATCACTGACTTCAAAATAAAAACAAAAAACAATAATTATTTCTAATTTAAAAAAAACCGAGATATTTTGAAAATTACTTTTCTCAAAAAAATAATAAATTATTTGGACAAAACGTTACAAATTTTTTAAAAATAAACAAACTTAAACAAAATATAACTGATTTCGAAAAAAAAAATTTTTTAAAATGAGTACTTAAAATTGAAAAAAAAACCGAGATATTTTGAAAATTACTTTTGTCTAGAAGACAATAAAGGATTTACACAATTTTTGGATTTTGAATTATTGAACTATTTTTAGCGTTATTGAGCGAAATATTTTTTATTTATTTTAACATTTTGTCCAAATAACTTATTGTCTTTTTGAGAAAAGTCATTCTTAAAACTCCGCAGTGTTTTTAGATCAAAAGTCATACTTATTTTTTTTTTTTTGGTAAACGCGGAAAATTTGTGATCAAAATGCCATGAAAAATGACCTGATTTAATTTTTTCATTTCTTTACAGGTCTGAAGCTTTGAAGGAGTAAAAACTGAAAAACACTAATTTCCGTATAGATCTGTAAAAAAATAAGTTAAAATTAAATCAAGTTTAAATTACAAAAAAAAACCATCCGCGAGAAAGTGGGTTTACTTTACCGAGAATATACCATAAACATAGGCTTTGAAAAAAATACAAATTAGACTTATTAAACGACTAAATTACGTATCTTAATACATAATTTAATCGCTCTTAATACGTATTTCATTTGACTTTAATATGTCATATCTTAATTTAGTACCTCGGTAATACTAATTTAGATTTTTTAAAGTTATTTACTATTTGGATCTTCGCAGGTTGGCTATGTTTCTTCTACGAATGTTTATTTAATGTTATTCTTACGTTCACGGTGTTTAGTCTAGTTCTAGGGGGCTCTTTGCTCCTCGATTCTCTTTTCTGTTCCTTCGTATACTGTTATTTTCATATCAGCGAACAGTGACGCATTTCCTTATTGCCAAGTCTCAAAAATGTGCAATCTTCTTTATTTTGTCCTTGAGGTCCTCATTAAAATAAAGTATACTCGAGGGCATTACATTTATATACGTTAATATACAGCGGCAAAAAGTTGTAAATCCTGTATATAGGACAAAACACATCAAGTCGACCACCCAATTTTTTCATGTCAACAAAACGTCCTCACATTTTTTTCAGGATGTTGGTCTGGTTGAAGAAAAAAACGTAGGAATTTTTTCAGATTTTTCTATTGCATATTCCAGCTATTGAAAATCGCTGAAAATAATCATTGTTTATTTTTTAACACCAATACTACGGCTCGCAAAAAAAAATCATAAGAACATGAAATTTTGGATTTTCAGCGTACTTTCCAACAACATTTTTTGTAATTTTGTAATTGTGTCGATTTAACTTTCATAATTATAATTATGAATTTGAATGTCTATGAATAAATAATTTCCATCTGCCTGCTCCGCTTTTTAAAAATGTTTATATCAATCATTAGTAATTAATTTCGTAATTTCGAAATTTTACATTTGCTGTAATTTGTATACATTTCCCCCTTAAGGCGCTGTCGATATTGGTATTTTTATCCCACAGTGCTGGAATATAAATCGATTCCACACATAAATATAATAATTCAGTGTTTCATCGAGTATTATGCTGCATCCGAAATATAACAGCGGCGCATTGCGTCGTCGAAACGAGAACGTGCTAATATGCAAAGCTTCCTCAATTGACGCTTCGCTCGTTAGTCACATCAACCGACCAACAAGAGCGACAAAACACGCTCGTACAATTGGTTCAATTCTCCGGGAACGTGTTTTCTACATAAGGCAGTCATATGCATCACAGATGGTTGCGTATAATGCAGCAATAGAGGGTTGGATGAAAGAAGAAAAAAAGGTGTTAAGGGGGTAGTCGTAAAAAAAATTAATTTCCAATTAAAAAAATAATTCTGGTTCGGAATGCAATTAAAAGTTTATCATTTGAAGAATGAAATGGAGAATTTATTTAATGATTTCAAAATCAATTCGTTAAAAATAAAGTAAATGTTTTTAAAAAAAAAAGTAAAAACTTTAAGATTTATGTTAACAGTCTGAAAATTAATGCATTTTCAAAAATAAATAAATATACTACAATTAAATTATAAAAGTATTAATTCAATCTTAATAAACGCTTGTTCTGTTTGACAAATTATATTTTACGAATGTACCAAAAAATTTGCTTCACTGTACTTTTTTTTTATTAGAAAAAAAAAAGTTTAATTATCTTCGTAATTTCAGTTTTTTAAATATACACAAATGGCCTTCATTTGTAAATCATGAATATTATTAAAAATGTTTATCGGCGAATTCATAGTGCATCTTTCAACAAACAAAATAAGCTCACATTTTTCTAGTTCAAACTAAAATTACAAACATTGCTACAGATAAACTACGTTTAAAATATGCTCGTTTACGTAATCATTTTTGAAATCTTCATTCTCGATTGACTTCATTGCAATATAAATATCATAAAAATAGAAGAGATAAACAATTTTTGAAATATTAGCATTCAGACGTTACGAAATGTAAAGAAAAAATTAAGTCAACAGTCTCTTGTTACTCAATAATGAATCTAAAATATAACCATTAATACCAGAAAAATTGGAAAAACATTCAATGAAACCTAAAGAAAAAAATAATAAAAAAATAATACATAAATAATAATAATAATAATAATAATAATAATAAATCCATTACTAAAGAACTCAGGTCGATGTCCCATTAGAATTTAAACAATTATAAATCGTATGTGCATCGAATAAAATCTATATTCTCAACAAAAAATTCTTCAATGTATTGTAAATAATCTTTTTTACCGACTACTAGAACTCATGTATCTAAAATATAACCATTGATATCAGAAAACTAGGAGAAACAATCAATGAAACCAAAAGAAAAAAATAATACCTAAATCACAAATAATAAATAATAATAATAAATCCATTGCTAAACAACTCAGGTCGATGACCCATTAGAATTTAAACAATTATAAATCGAATAAAATCAACAAAAAATTGTGCAATGTATTGTGAATAATCTTTTTTACGGGCGACTAGAACTCGTGTGTGACAATAACTTACTTTCGAAAGGGGCTGTACGCGCTGCCCCAAACGCTGGTCCTCGTCGGGGATGAAGGACTGCTCGGCCCTGGATACGAGTACCCGTATCCTCCGAACAACGTTTTCATTATATACGAATTACAATATAATATATCGTCTCTTTTTTTAAAACCGTGAACCACTCACACTCGTTCTTTTCACCTACATACAATCACTAAAATCGTCAGTGTCCTTGAGCTTAAAACCCGCGATTACTTTAAATGTATAACTGTACTTAATATATATATTTCAACAATATACCGTCGATTCTTTAATTTCTAAAAAGTTTAACAACTGTATAACAATAACAGATCAGCTTAGCGTCAGCTTCAATATCATAGACTCTTGATTATAATGTATATGTATATGTATATATATATATATATATATATATATATATAGTATGTGTGTTTTTTTTAATACTGGATTATCCTTGTACTCAAAGTCTTTGGCACATAGTTTGGCATTTATCAGTGGCAGTCTTGTGTATTCGTGAGGGAATTATATAGTTTTCTTTTCCTTTTTTCATAAGAATCACTCGATTACAGTGAACATTCGACGTGAATATGCGTTTCACCGATTTATTGTCACTTGTAGCTTCAAAAAAAAAAAAAAAAAAAAACACGTCACTCACAAACCATCAGAATCATATTCAAATGGGACGGATAACACGTGACTCACGAAAAAAAAAAAAGGAAATGCTGCTAATATCTAAATATTTTGTACGTAGAATGCGCGTAGAATAAAAACGATAGTCTTCGTATGATATGGCACAATAAAAGAAGCACACTATCTCCCTTATGAATCACTTTTTGGCTGATTTCCGGTCCTTCTTGTAAATCATTCTCTTAGCGAAGAATAGTCGTTTTTTAACCGATGGTCTTATGTGTCCCATATCGCTTTATAATATGATCACGCGTGCACTCGCGAAATTTTTGCGTACATACTAGAGCGATTGAGTCACGCTGTCTAGTATGTACGAAAAGCCCTCTTTGTGCACTTTATTTCCTCGGATCACAAAGCGTTGTATCAACCAAGGTTAAAATTAAACTTCCTCTTTTTTCTTCCTTCGCTTCTTCAAATTGATAACAAAACGCTTGCTGGCTTATGTCGCAGAAGTGACGATATGTGCGTCGTGACGAACTGTGGAGAAGTGCTGAACCCGACTGAACTGAAGAAGGTCGAAGTGGCGCGCGATGAGCCTCCGGAACGATGGAGAGGATGGAGCGAAGCTCTCGCGCAGTGGAGGGGCTCTCTCGCTCTCTACGGTAGTTGTTTCGAAGCATATCGCCTCGTGTCCTCTCCCGCTGCTCAGGGGGATGAACGAGAGACACATGGCGCGAAGGGGGAATAGATAGAAAGAGAGAGAGAGAGAGAGAGAGAGGCTGCACGAAAAAGCGCCAATGATGAGGAGAGGGGCTTTCTCAGCTTGCACTGTGCGCGGTCCTGCGGACATGCACACAAAGATAAACGTAACGAGTGTGTTTGTGTGTGTGATAGTATAAGTTTGTGTATAAACTCCACTGCATCGACCAACCGGGGGTAACAGTGCTTCTCAACCGCTCTACGAATTTACATCACACATGGTACATCAATTATGAAGCATTAAATCTTGTAATTGCTAGGATTGATAGCGAATTACATTAGTCAGATGTTTATTTTCTATATGAGGCAAGTCGACCACCCCAATTTTTCATGCCAACAAAATGTTCTCAAATTTATTCGGGATGTTGGGTTGAAGAAAAAAACGAGGGAATTTTTTCAGATTTTTTATTGCATATTCCAACTAATAAAAGTTTTTGATAATAATCATTGTTTATTTTTTAACGTCAATACTACGACTCGCACGGAAAAAATCATAACAAGAGCAAGTTTTGGATTTTCAGCGTACTTTCCAACGGCATTTTTTGTAATTCTCCGATTTTATTTTATGCTCTGGATCGATTTTTTCTAAGATTCTAGGCATTTCAACGAACGAAATGAGAAAAATTCGACTTAATCGGAATTGCCGTTTTGGAGGGGAAGAAAGTGGGAACTTTATTTAATTGAAAAATAGCATAAAATGAAATCAGAGAATTTGACAAAAAATGTTGTTGGAAAGTACGCTGAAAATCCAAAATTTGATGTTGTTATGTTTTTTTTTTTGCGAGCTGTAGTATTGGCGTTAAAAAATAAACAATGATTATGTTGAGCGATTTTCAATGCCTGGAATATGCAATAAAAAAAATCTGAAAAAGTCCTACGTTTTTTCTTCAACTGAATCAACATCCTCAAGAAATGTGAGGACGTTTTGTTGACATGAAAAATTGGGGTGGTCGGCTTGACGTGTATTGCCCCGTATAATATGTATATTGCATATTGCAATAGTGATTTTTTAATGGATTGGACAGTAAACAAAAACGTCATTTTGTCATTTACGAATAGTTTGTTTTGTAACTAGTAAACGGATACATTTTTTAAAAGTTTTACGCATTTTTTTTTATGACAAAAAAACATTTTCTTAAATGTTCCAAAAGTTTTTTTTTTCTACTTTTTACGACAGTGGAAAAAAAGTTTATCATTTCTATAAACTGTTTGTAAAATTTGTTGCCATCGCATGTAATATGTATATGGCATATTGTAATAGTGATTTTTTTAATGCATTGAACAATAAATTAAAAGTCATTTTAAATTAAAAACATTTTTTTAAGATTTACGCTTTTTTTTCTTGATGACAAAAACTTTTGTCAAATGTTCGAAAATTTTTTTTAGCTCTTTACGACACAGAACGAAAGTTTATCATTTTTATAAACTGTTTGTAAAATTTATTATCGTCCTTACTGCAATTGTGTTGACTAATCTACTTATTACTCGGTTCGATATCGCTACTCAGACAGGTGTTGATTTAATAGAATAGATTGCATATTTTAATAATTATTTTATACGATAAAAAATAGATGTGTCTCTTTATCAATTTAACAAAGATATTTTGCATTTACGTATTCTTTGTTAAATTAGTGAAATGACAAAACTGAAATTTCAGAAATATACACTTTTTTTTTTAATTGTCAAGAAAAATAGAAACTTTTCTATGTTAACTGAACGAAAAAAAAAATTGTATACACATTTCGATAAAAGCTTTTTGTTAAATATTTCAAAAAATTTTTCTCAAATACAATTCATGTTAACATAACGAAAAAAACTTTCTGTGCTATAATACGAGAGTTAATATTGTACTAAATTAATAAATAATAACAAGTTACCAAAGTAACCACTTTAAAAAAATTGTATTGTAATTATATGCCTGATACTTCAATTCGAATGGAAATTATTAAACCACTCTATAATAATTTATTGTCGATAAATTCGTAATGAATAAATAATTGAGATTAAATGCCAGTCAAATGAATAAAATTTGATTTAATGAGTGATTTAATAAAAGAGTAAAATGTAAAATTACGAAGCATATCGTGATTCAGTTGATCCCACCGAACCAAAATTACTGAATATTAAATAGACTTCGTATGAAATGTAAATAAATCCGTTAAACGGATATAGCCTGCACATAGGGAAGAAAAAGAATTTTCAAAGTTTCAACTTAGTTTGCAATCAGAATATATGGTACGATCCCTAAAACGTATCAACGAACAAGCATATTAAATATGAAATAATGTTATTGACGACCACTGGCCTCGTGACTGACAATCCGGATGACCCCGGCTAACCCTTGAGGAGAATAGATATGCGTCGTTGCCGCAAGCATTTAATTACTTTTCGACATATAAGACGAATGAAAAATAAGCGTTATACGCCCTCAGAGTTGAATGCAATTGGATCCATTTTTTCACAAAGGAATTATTGAATTAATTGCTCAATAATTAATAATTTTTTGCTTAATAATTTTTTAAATAAAAAAAGCTTAAAAACTGTAAGAAGAAAAGTCTTCCCCACTTTGACTATAAGCCAGATAATTTCATTATTGAACAAAGTATTTTTCAGAATTTTTTCAGATTTTTAAATTATGGCATTCGGTATGTCACTTTAAAAAAGTATTAAAAAGAAAATTGCAACAAAAAAAAATTATGCAATTGAAGGTCCAACTAAGCCTACAAAAAATTATGAAGCAAATCGGCGAGGTCAAGGTCAATTCCAGGTCGAAACGGTTTGGATTGCCTCATATATACATACATTCTAGCGTTATTCGCTTCTAAGTACACTGGGGGAAAAAATTGCTTGAATAAAATAAATACTGTTTCATTGAAATGCAAATAAGAATAAATTTCAATTAGCAAATTGTTAGTGACTATACCTTCAATTAAATACGATAGTTGACTCGGATCAATCGATTCGTCTATGACGTATTTATTCTTAGTAGAAAAATTGTTGGTTTGACTATATCTACGGAATCTACTAAATGCATTTCGTTGAATCAACGAAACTTTTTTTTTCTCAGTTATACACATACAATACTGTCTTGTATCAACAAGAATCAAGAAAAGTTCGTCATTGTTTGTTTGTCAACAAAACAACTGACAATGCACGCGTGTATTACGATAAGCATTAGTCCCTCGACAAAGCCGATGTGTCATGGGCTGCCATAACAGGCAATGGGATCGCATGAATGGTACGTAATAACAGATAAATTGCATCGACATTTTTGTTTTTTTTTTATTCCGAGTTTAATGTCGTATCAAAATGTCGTTATTAGCGACAGATTTACAACGATGTAAAAAGTGTAAAAATAAAGAAAAATATTTAAATAAATAACTTATATAATAACGATAAATGAGTGGCAAATCCACTCATTACATTAACAAAGAATAATTTCATCATGTCCAATATTTTTTATCAAAATGGTGAACAAAAATAACATATTTAACGAAATAAATTAAGATCAACAATTGTGTCTTCGCAAATATTTTATTTTCGTTACATTTTTTTTTCTTCATAAAAAAAAAAGACAAAAATATATTATAAACTGAGTTAACAATGCTTGTTGTATTTATGTACATTTTTTATGTCGTTAAAATCGGAAGTTGTAACTTTGTAAAACAAAAAAATAATCGCGATCGTTTGTGAAGAAAAACTTTTCGTCAAAAGTCCACAAGTTTTTGTACTTTTGCATGTTTTTTTTTGACAAACTTGTAACTTTGTCAAAAAAAGTAAAATCTAAACAATAACTTTTGTCCATAAATTTTAGTTCCATTTTTTTATAGTCGTTCAAATTCAGTTCGTCAAATTCAATTGAAACGTAAGCATAATTCGTTTTAAGCACAAAGTACTCGTTGCAGCACCGGCAGTTCGTAAACTCAATATGCAAATACGTGCATTTTCGTAGTTGTCATTCGAAACTATCTACTATTACATCTTCATTAGTGTATCCTGAAGAGCAGGTTAGTAAGTAAGTCAACTATTTGCTATCAAAACAACTGGCAATGCATGCGTGTACTGATAGTGTCCCCCCTCCCCTTTCCAGAAAGTCTATGTCACATTGCTGTCTTACAACCATAGCACGCATTGAAAATCAAATGAATGGTACAACAAAAAATACATGACTAAATATTAATATCATGAAAACTCACGCTTCAAAGTAGTTTATCGACACAGCGGTATCGTCCAGATATCGCCCATTCATGATGAATATATTATATTGCACTATAATGCCACTTTTCCATTAAACAATTCACCGGCAACAAGAACACACTTCACAAATGTTCTATATTCACAACCTCGAATCAAACCGTCAAAACTTTCAAAAACTCCTAACTGACAATGCCTCCGCCAGTCGGCGCCAGTTCCACACACAGTTCAGACAACATAATCTCACAAAAGATCTAAGTTAACCTGGTTAATTTAAATAGTCGATTCTTTCAGCGAAATTTTTGCGGATCTGTCAACGAATGTCTCGCTCAAAAATTGTAACAATTTTCTTTAACATTAAAAAACTTTTTGCATCATGTCATCGGCTCGAAATATTTTCGCTAACAATATAATTCAACAAGCTGTGGAAACTTCTGCAAAACTTATACTCGGAATGATTATAATGAGTCTGGTGAATTTATTGGCATATCAATCGGTGAATATTCTTATGAGAGCATTGATGATACTTGGTTGTGCAAATTTCGTCATACTTTCGTCCTTATTTCGTCCAATGTGGCTAGACTCCCTGTTGGGTGAAGCCTAACAAAAATACTATAACCTAAAAAAGAAAAAGGAAATATTTGGATAAAACGTAAGCGATTTGACGTGTATTATATTACGCGATAGGATTTAAATGGGCGGAGTCACAGTTTCCCGCTGCAAGCCAAATGTGCTTCTTATTCTTTTTTTTTTTTTTTTTTTCAGGTTTCGACCGCCTTATTTCCCCAGAGTGAGGGGAAATCGGGGATTTATTACAACACGATAACCCGAAAAGAAGTGTAGTGATAGGACGAGGCTCATGCAGTATTCAGTAGGCAGCTGGCATGTGGATTAGTCGAGCGGTTGGTAGACATAAACTGATAGCTCCTATATTTCGCCACGGCTCGTTCTTATTTATCTCGAATTTTTGTTGACTTTTACTGCTTAATACTTTTGTAATTTAATCAAGTGGACTCGTTAAAAAAAAAAAAAAGAAAAAATGTGCAAAATGACTGTGCTCGATGGGTTAATTAATCGGATTGGCGATTTTTGATACAATCAAGTGGTCCGTATTTTTTCTCTTTGGGCTCGTCTACGTTGACGTTTTGACAGGTCGGACCTGTCAGTTTATCTACAAAAACTACTTGGACATTCCAGCATTATGTTTGCCAGTTTAAAGAACAAGATACGCGACGAAATTGGAAGCGACGTTTCTACTGTCGTGAGAAATGCCGGCACAGTACGTGGTATTAACTCGAAACATTCGTTCCAGGTATGCAATATAACACATCTCTATGTTTTTGCTAAATTTCTTTAAAAAAAAGACTCTTCCGTATCTCATTTATTGTAAATTTCCAGATCGGTTCTACAAGCAGCGTCGGAGGTTCACAAATATCGCTGGACGATTCGAGAGAAGACAACGCTGCTTCACCGCCGTCGCCTCTGCCGCTTAAAAGAGAAAACAGCTTTGAGCTTAAACTCAGCGACGGCACTCAACTATCCGCCAAAGATCTTAAGAGACTGGAGAATAGAGAGGACGAGTGGAGAAAACGCTTGGTCAAGAAGGAAGCCGAACTACTTAAGAAGTTTGACAAGAAAGACGAAGAGTGGAGGGTAAAAATGCTGGAGAAGGAAAAGGAATGGAAGAAAGCTATGGAGAAACAGGAGAAGGATAAAGCTAAAGCGGAGGAGGAGAGAGAACGGGCTGAGAATTCTAAACGATCGTTAGAACTCGCACTGAGAAATGCAGAAGGTATGTAGTTACAACCGCTCTTTATTTTGCAAACTATTTTTATTTATTTTGGTTTTTTTTTCCTGTTTTATTTTTTATTAATGTTTGTTTTATGTGGAGTCAATTTTGCTTTTTGTTTGTTATATTTCCATTTGTTATTTTTATCTAGGTAAATTGTGTCTGTAGAATAATTTAGAAACATTTTTAAACTAACGAATTTACAGTATATATTTTCTGTTGATTTAGCTACTATTTTTCTGATTTTTGATTGTTCTTATGATTAGACTGATTTTGATACTACTTGAAAATAGTTTCTGTGAGTTATTTTTAATTTAGCTGATATTTCAGAGAATGGTGTTTTTTTTAAGTCACTGTATTTTAAATATTGTAAATCACAGAAGAAAAATGATTGATAAAGATTATTTTTTGTTTTAAAGAGGCCACTTTTATTTAGCTGTAAAATATATGTAATCTTTAGGAATTACTGCAGATTCTACTTTTTTTTTAAGTCACAGTGGTACTGTTTGACTTTTTGGAATAAAAAAAAATAATACAATATTGCATAATGTATGATACTGAACATCTTACTGAAAATATTTTACTTGCAGGAAACTATAACTTATACTTTAAATTGTACATTTTTAGTCCATAGATTTTCAAAATGATTCAAAATTATCTGTAGTTTCTCACAATTAAAATATTTGCATGATTATCATTTTTCATTACAAAACATCCAATAGTTTTACTTTGACATCTTTTAAACACAACATGTCTTATGATTTTGTAAATTTTACAGCTGAGTAAAAATTCTACTGCTTTTTTTGAAGAAAAAATAATCTTTACATTTATAGCCGAAATTCAACGTTGATATGATCATCTAATTTTAATGGTTTGATAATATTTGTCTCTATCTAAAAAATTCTAAAAAAAATGTGAAAAAAATCTCAGAAAATACTCTCAAATTAGTACTTAATTCTGGCTAATTGTGCGAAAAATTTGAAAAATTTCGAATAAAATTGACTGAATTAAGAGAGAATCTTTTTTTTTTTTTTTAATGCTTCAATGTACCAAATAGATCGTTAAACGAAATCTTCTATGGACTCATAGCTTTTGTGAATAAATTATGTAACAGAATTGGTGTAGTTGACTCATTCCATATGCCACATGTGTTTACCTGGATTATCCATACGTCTTTCAGAGTACAAAAAGAAGCTCTACACTTTTCAAGAGGACGCCGAGCAGCTGGAAGGTTTTCAAACACAAGAGATGGCCAAGATCAAGCACCTTGTGAGACAATTTATATAATATTTTTTTTAAACAAAAAGATACAAGAGTATTAATAATTAACGATATTGCAGTTATTGGCGAAGGAACAAGAGGTGGAAGAGAAATCTCATCATTTAAAGACAGCTATGGCCGAGGTCGACAGTTTGAAAGCCGAAGTTTCGCGACTCAGGCGTTACGAAGACGAATTAATTAACGTACAGGTGAGTAAAAAAAAAAAGTGCTGCAGAGCACCGACACAGTGTGCTCAAATTACTTCTACTTTTGCTCCATTACATTGCTGTATTTTTTATTCTCTATGTTATTGATAAAAGTATCCGCATCAGCCGCGTGTATACTCGCCAATCTGTTTGAATAATTTAACAACAGATTTACCGGTTATTTTTGCGTTTCACGCTGATGCGATACAGCGTTTTTCTGGTTTTTTCTTTTTTTTTAATATTATGTTAACACGTAGATGTGATGTGTTCAGTGCTATTGAATCCACAAGCTCAACGATTTTAGTGTACCGCAGAAGCAGTAGCAACGTAATAAGCTGCCTATTCTCGCTTTTTTGTCCATTCGCCCGCATCGAAATCCTAATATCCAATATTTTCCTCAATGAGCAAAGCACGCTTAACACCGCTCACGCCAAGGATGTTTTCCACCTTGCAGTGAGCTCTGTTATTATTTTTGTTTACTGATTCTCTTGGCATACCGCTTTGTGTTAGTTTGCCGCCATTCGCTAGGTTTTTAAAATTATTATTACGCACTTATTTACTGACTGCCACTCCGTTCAATTTCGTGTGTGAACCATGCAGCTTATATATTAGGGTAATTCACTAATTTTTGAAAATTCAATATAACAAAAATTAAAAAATAAAATTTCGTCTCTAATCCGCGAGTAAAATTGGAAATATTTTATAGTTGCTTCAGAGAAATAAAGGCTTTGTGAATTAAATTTACGAGTAACTAAATTATGGAGGTTGGCGTTTAACACTAGTCAAAGTGCAAAACTTTTGTAACTGTTTGTATAAAGTTTTTTGCTTTATGTTCGTGATTTGTTCATTGAGACGCTTGTCAAATTTCATTTTCATAGCCTTTTTTTTTTTTTGTGAAAAAGCGATTAATTATTTTCAATTACACTTAAAACTAAGAGACAAAATAATATTTTATATTTTTCATTAACGACATTTGTGTAAATTGAATTTTAGAGAATTTACAAAATATCCTATTATATATTATTTAAGCTTCGTCGCGAGTATTTCACCGCGTGATTATAACAACTGTGCATACGCCGAAAAAAAAAAAAACATTGCACTGTCTCGTCGAAATAAACACGTGCAGCGTGGCTATTACGTTAGGACAATACGGACGAAGCAACAACAACGAAGATCTCATTTTTATCACCTTTTTCCTTGCACAACATACATGGAAAAAGTCGTCGATCGTTCGCAAAGTTTTTCATCGTATTTTGATCGGGCATAATCGAATATTAAAAAAAAAAATTAGTGATAGATTTTTAAAAAACTGTGAAAAAAAGTTCCATACGCATACAAACACACACACACGCCAGTTGAGGGACAAATCGATACGCATGAAGATTAAGAAAAAAAAATCCACATGAGACATCAGAGAGCGCAAATTAGACGGTACTTATTTGCCGGCTAATTTGTCGATGCTACGCTGCTGTCATGAGGCTAGAGGTACGTTTCCAAAAAAAAACAACAACAAAAAAATCTTAGCTGCTATTTTGCTAGCTCTATGGTTGAAAGATATTTGGCGCTTATTCCCAGGTCGGCAGAGCCTTTGGGAAGCACAGTTCCTCGTACTCGATCGATCTCTCTCATTAACTCCTCCCCTCTCATAGAATTTCCAATGCAAAGGAGATCTCGTAGAGACCATTGTTTGTCACGTTCGGCACCAATGTATGCGTCATCTTTTAATCATTTTTCACTCGAAATTGTCACTTATCCCATTGTCGTTTGTATCTTGTTTGTTAATCATCTTTCACGCCATAAGAAACACTCTTTCAAATTACTTTAAACGCTTAGCTATGGTGACGGGGTTTTTGCTGCTCCTTTTTTTTTTTTTACTTTTAATACTACAATATATGTGGGCACTATAATGCAGTAGCGATGGAGGGAGATGGGGTTGATGGACCGAGCGAGGGCTTCGAGAACTTTGTCATTTAGTCATTCTTTCGAAATTCGTCACGCCTTCGAAGCTCATAAATTTGAAAAAATTCATATTTTAAAAACCTTCAGTTTTACCATGATTTAGTTTCAAATATTTTATTTTCTTATGCAACTAAGTTTTTGGAATCTTCATTTTCCAAGCGATCATCTTAGCGATTAACTAATACAAATAAAATTAAAATAATGTTAAAAATTGCGTTTTTATTTTAATTCGTCAAAACTGTGCATATAAAGTACACTCTAAAACTGCAAATTTGTAAAGAAATTTAAAAAAAATACACAGCAAAACGAGTTCGAGTCCGTTTGAAAATCTAAAACAAAAAAAAATAAAATAAAACGCATGTTGCGTGTTTGAAAATCGTGAGATTCAAGAGTGTGTCGAATTTCTAAAGAGCGAGCCAATTGATTAACTGTTTGAAACCAAACGCAAAAAGGCTTGTTGATTTTAACAATGTTGCAATAACAAATTACAATAGATCTACAGGATAGATTCACGAGTATCCAGATTTATAATAATTTTCAGGACGAAATGGAAACGTTACGTCACGCGACACAGAGGGAGAGGGCTCAACTTTCGGGGGAGCTCGCTCAAACAAAGGAACAAGTGCGTCACCTGATGGTGAAGGTTTTCGTGCTCGAGCAAAGAGTAGCTCTGGAGTCCAACGATCAATCGAGCGTCGACGAGAGAATAGCGGATCTAATGAGGGAGCGAACGCTTTTGGAACGAAAATTGGAGGAGGCTCATCTTCATCTATCGGACATAAAGACCAGTTGGTCGGGAAAGATATCAAGTTTGGAGACCCAGGTTGGCCGTTTGAGCAGACAAGCCGGCGAGGAAGGACTTGAAAGAAGACGCGTCGAGGAGGAAAAGGAGAAGCTCAAACAGAGGATAAAGCAGCTCGAGGCCGATATAGAGGTGAACAATGTTGTTATGGCTACAAAAGACGCCAAGCTTTTACGCATGGCCGAGGACATCGACGAGATGGCCACGGAACTTAAAGAGCTCCGGGCTAGCGTCGATGATGAGGTCGAAGAATTTAAACGACAAATTGTGAGTTACCGCGATCTCTAAATCGACTAATACTCATGCTCTCCCGGCCGCTGATGCATGACCTGCATATATAAAAGAGAGAAAAAAAAGAAAAATCCCTTATTTTCATTTCATTTTGAATCTAATTATCGATAACTAGCGAGTGTTATTATGTTTTCTCCTAATAGCCATTTTAAATCCCTCGTTTATTCCACTTGCAGTGAAGTGACGAGGCTCAATTGCGGGTCAATTAATTTGTCATTTCTTATAATCTAATCCGGCTAAATTGATTGCATTATTATTCTCATGCATAAAAATCACTTTATTCACTGCGTTGTCATTTGTTAAACGGACTCGTCGTATAAAAGAGCATGAGTCAGAAACACCGCTTATTAATTTTTGCTTGGCGCACGATTTCGTTATAAAGTTTAGCCACATCGGATCGCAACGATTCGATTTATCTTCTCTCGTTTCGCATTTCTCTTAATAATTACATTATTAATACGTTCAAGCATGGCAGTCGTATCGCTGTATATTTTGTGGTTCCTCAAAGAGAACCAAATTACTAATATTAAATCCCGCAGCTTGTTTACGCGGTTTTCTCGTAAACTTTAAAAACCATATACATGTTATGTCTTACACATATAAATACATTATATTTATATCACTTATGCCGTTCTTTCTTCTATAGTACATGGTAAGTAAGTATTGCCAGTAGAAAATAATGTTTTTACCTATGTATGTACTACATTCGTATCGTATGTAAATTTTGATTTTGCGGCAATAAAGAAAGAGAGAGAGAAAGAGAGAAAGATGGCGCGAGAGAAAAGAAAAAACTACGAAAACTTATTTTGCAATTCATTTTTTCGCTTGATTTTAAAACCCCATCTCTGTACTTCCCGTTCCTTTTTTTTTGCAGCTTTTTACACACACAAATACACAAACACAAATACACACGAGCGCAATGTTATTCGAAGTAGTTTAGTACGTTTCTAGAGTATCTAGAAGGGACTGCGATTATCGTTTTAAGTCACGAGTCTGTAGCTATTTGTAAGTACGACGAGATGCGTGTAATTTGACACATACAAACTGCTTTTATTTGACGTAAGGGTTCATTGAACGCATCTAAAAAAATGGGCGAGATACACACGAGATTGCGACGGGCACTTGGCACTTTTGTTTCATCGCAAAACCGGCGAGGCTTCGTTAAGAAAAATTCACGAGGACTTTACTTTTTTTTTTAATTATAAATACTCTTAAGGATACCTGAGTCACCTGAAAATTGTGCACGTATGAAGACTTTTACATTGATCAGAATTTTTTACTGCGTAGACATAAAAAATGAAACATTTTCTGAGTGGAATTTTTTTTATTTTGTTGCTAAGTCCTTTGATGCATTTATTTATTATATTTTACACCTGTTGTAGAGTTGAGGTTGCACCGATGAAGTAAATTGGTTTTGCAAGAACAATTCTCTTTGTAGGAAGACTCTGTCTGGTTTGAGTATAAGAATTTCCATTTGAAGATCTTTTGCAGAAGTTACAAGGAAATTTAGTTAAAAAAGAAACTTTTTTAACTTAATTTCTAACTTTTTTAAAGGCAAAAGCATTTCTATATTGAAATACAGCAACATTTAATTTTCCTGATTTTTAGGTGACAGCGTTTTTTAAAATTGCGATATTACTGTAATAAATTGACGTGCAATATAATAGTCTGAATAACTTGTGATTTTTTTCCCTAATTCTTTGCCAGGAATCATCCTCGAAGGTGATTGAGGACTTAAAGACCGAGTTACGAGAGTCAACGACAAAATTATCGGAGGCGACGACGGAACTGGTGCAGCTAAGTTTGTCGTGCGATGGCGAGAGATCGAATAACGCCTCGTTACATCTGGAATTAGCACGACTGCGAGAAAGTTTGGAAGCCGAGAGGGAAGCAAGTGCGACGCTGAGAGTGTCTCTCGAGCGCGAAAGAGCCGAGCGAGACTCTGTACTCTTGAGAAACGCTCAAGTATCACAAGATTATGAATTAGCGAACCAGGAAAAAACTCGTCAGCAAGCAGAAAACTTTGAGATGCAAAATAGAATCGAGAGTCTCGAGGAGTCCCTACGATGTAGTACACTCGAGCTGGAGAGATCGTCCAAGAACTTTGAGGATAGTAAAGAACGACTTGAGAAATTTGAGGAAGCCGAACGTGATAGGAAAGCTAAGGAAGAAACGGAAGAGACTCTGCGAAGTAATATTGCGGATATGGAAGAGCAACTTAGTGACAAAAATAAAGTAAGCCTTTATTTTGCTTTCATTTTGTCTTGTAAGTTTTTTTTTTTTTTTCAAGTATATCTTAATGGCTTCTTTAATTATTACTTTCACAGACAATCAAGGTTTTGCAACAGAGATTAGGCGATATGAAGAAAACCCTGCAACGCGAACTTCGGGTACCGTCTTCGTCGTTGGACAGCGACGCTGAACCCTCTGCGGCAATTCTCAATCCAAGTTCGTCACAAACAGTCACTGCCAAGAATTCAAATTCTCGCGATGATGATGTCAATTTCAAATATCTGAAGCACGTTCTCATCAAGTTCCTAACCAGTAGAGAATACGAGGTTTGTATATATTTAACTTTCTAACTTGAAAAGATGTAAGGATCATCTTTCATTAAATATTAACGGCGGTATCTCTGATTGGGTTGTATTTTTGTCGTCTGTAATATCAAAACTTCAAAATATTTGTTGAAAAAAGTATTCCCGCGTTAAAGATCAAATGTGTTTTTAAGGATTTTTTGCGACTTTCATTTAAATTTTCACATTTTTATTCGAAAGCGCAGATCTTAAAACATGGCAATTGTACACAAAATCTTTCGAAGTTTTAATGTCAGCTATAAAATTATCAAGTTTTTTCGTCTCGATAATTTGACGAATGCGTAGCAAAGATCTAAAAAAAATTCCACTTAATCCTATCTATAAAAACAAAGCTTCCTCTATGATGAAGCAAAATACAACCAAGAACGCTGGTTAATATTTAATGTGTAGCAAATAATATAAATTCTTGTAGCAAATCGTAATACAAATCGATTTTTCAAGGCATTGCATTTAACCCGGGCTGTCGCGACATTGCTGCACTTTTCGCCAGAGGAGGAAAGACTGCTTCAGGAAACATTGGAGTGGAAGATGTCGTGGTTCGGCAGTAGACCAAATTTGGGCATCGGGCAGACAGCCAAAGCCATTCCACCTAGCTGATAGTCGCGATCTCGTTATACTTCGATGCCAGAAGAAAATAAAAATCGAGATTTATAGTACTACATAAATGCCATCACAGTGACACTATTGAATCTCGATCATGACTCTCATATCTCGACGAAAAAGAAAAACAAAAAAAAAAAAACCAACAAATTCTAGAGCCTACGTCGATGATATCGCTTGCGGTACCTCCAATTCTATCGCGGCAGCAGTGCTCAATTCGCTCTCGTTTTGCATTTTTTGTTGTTCTCCATCGGATAGACGAAGAGGATCAATCGAACTTTCGCACGGAGGAATCGCATTTGATACATTCGAATTTATGCAGTATTTTAAGCGTATCACTTGCTCACAAGTTTGTTGAGGATAAATGCCGTAAAGACATTACGATTATACTGATAACAATTAAATAATAATAACAATAATAATAATAATAATAATAGCTAAAACAATATGACGTAAAAAAAAATGTGTTGAAACTGTGTTTATTTACATCCAACAAAATCTTGAACAATTCATTCACATTTGATTGCATCTAGCTGATGCACTAACACACGCGCACACACACACTCACACCCATATTATTGGTATGGCCAATTAACGAGATCTCGATAAATTTGTTAATTTTTTACTCAGCGCTGTATGTTGGCTTTTTTCATGTCAACTTTGCTCTCACGTTTACCGGTACTTTTGTTGTTGTTCTTATTTTTATATTAAAAATTGAGGGACGATGTTCGATAAACATGCATTAAGTCCGGCCATGAATATTACGGCCGTCTACGGACAAGGCACGCGACACGATACAAGACGTTTCTTTATTACTTTTTTTTTTTGTTTTTTTGTTTTTATTTCGCGTTTACTCACAAAAATTCGACGATTGTACTACGGTGCACAGACGACGAATACACACATACACACACACACACACACACACACACACGCACATGCGAGTTCCGAGCGCGCATTGACAATGATCAATATCCAACATTCCCAATACGAACGCGATGAAAAATTCATTAATCAATCTCATTTGCCGTACGCGCACCCATGTCGCAGCCTCGTCACCACCGACTGTAATAGTGTAAGAACAAAAAAAAAAGCTTCTGACCTCAGAACTTCTCATTCGCCTATGTATATATATATATATATTTTTTTTTTTTTTCGTGCCCTATCAAGAATTTTTTTATCTTTCTGTATATTTTATAAAGCTCACCTAAAATTGTTCTCTCAGTCTACAGTAATCATAGTAGTGGAATCGTGTTTTTTTATATGTATGTATTGTATGTATAAAGATCTTTTTTTTTTTTGAGCAGTTCAAGTACAATTGCCATTAAGTAATTTGCCACTTGTGTAGCGGTAGTTATTACGCTGCTCTTGGCATTTGACAAGAATGTGAAGCTCGCGTGAATTGATCGTTCACCAATATATCTTGCCTGTACACACGCCCCCCCTCCCCCCTTGTCTTATTTCGTTTTCTTTTTTTTCGCCTATTTTATACATCATCTTCCATTAGCCAAACAAACATAAATTCATATACACAGATACATCTATATACACTTGGAAAAACGAGTAGGTCATGTCTTTGGCCTTCTGAAAACTGGATCCATCAACGGAAACTAGGAGGAACAAAATCGTAAATCAATCAATTAATAATGCCTTTAAATGAGTATACAATTAAATTGCTATAAGTTCGGAGGGGGCAGGGCGGGGAAATCAGTTTGAGTCGCGTGTCGTTTTTTCGTCTGGGGTTTTACATAATATCAAAACGTATAACTTAAGACCGGCCAGCAGTTGGTCCAAACTGTCAAATACAGTACGAAGTTTCTCGCCCCTTCCCCCTGCCCGCACCTCCGTCCGCTTACTTTTTAATCCTTCGATTATCTTTTTCCACTTTTTTCCTTCTTCTTTGGTATACCTAAGCATTTATTATACGCATATTCTGTTACGTGCGTATAACAAAACCTTATGAAATAAAAATCTATTTTAAGGTGTGACGAGAACTTCGTTACTCGCAAGATTTGCCAGGTTTTAATCGACGGAGACAGAGAGGTAAGAAGAATATCGTTCTGCTGACCTCGCACACTGATATTTCTGTTTGCTTCGGTTATTTTTTTTTTTTTTCTTTTCTTTCTTGTTTCAAGATCAGCTTCGCGACGCTTCCGCGATAATTGTGCATATTATGATTTTCACTTTTCTCGTCCTAGCGTCGTCGACCGACACGGACGACGATATCTAACTAGTAGTGTTTTTGTTTTTCTCTGGTCTCTAATTAAGTAACATGCGTCTATGCGCAATACGACGCGCGACATAGTTATAATATGTCATGTTCGCCAGCAGCTTCTCTAATTTCGGTTCATTTTTCGTTCTCCAAATCCAAGGTTTCGATTTTGTTTTGTTGTTCCGTTGTGGTACGCTTTTTTTCTTTTTTTTTTTTTTTTTTGGTTTTATTCTTTTACTCTCTTGTCTTCTTAACGCGAATCGGATTAGCTACGAATTGATGCGCAATATAAACAATTCTACAACTTAGTAAATTGACGAAACGAATCGATCGTAATTGCGCATCGAAAATTTCGTTATCGTATTCTTGTTGGTTTTTTTGTTTCATTTTTTTTTTTTTCTCTCTTATTTTCATTGCGATGAAACTTTGTCTCCCCACTTTGCAATTTGCTACTTATAATTTCGCTGAGCCAGATATTATCTCCTCATAAAGTTCTGGTGTGACCTCGACGTATTCCTTACTGCCCGATCTAAAGTACACTTTGTCCTGAATTTTGTTAGGATCGAAACCCTCCTGCTGAAGATTTATCTTCTTCAGCTTGAACGTGCTCGTCATCTCGAGCTCCTTGACGATTCTCAAGAAAATTGGTCTAGCGTAGGATGGAAGAGCCTTGTCCAAGCCTTCGGCGAGTGCCTTGAAATCCAGAAGGCATTCGGGATCTACGATCGCTGCCATTCCAGCTCTGCCCTCCACACCCGGTACCTTTGGACATTAAAAATTGTAATTAATGCTTTTATTCTCTTTACCAGACGGTAATTAATAAAGCAATATTTAGGAAGGTATATACAAGTGCCCACGAAATTCCAGAATATAATGCGCGGGGGTTTATTTCCAGCGGTACCGTCGATAAGACAGATCAACTGGTGCATTGGATTCTAGGATTTCGACCTTCCTAAATATTACCTTATTAAGAAATTGTGTTACCTGAACTCCATAAACAGTAGTTTTTCGGTGTCCAGCGACGTTGCTCACTACTCCCTCGACTTCAGCAGTCGCGACATTCTCTCCTTTCCACCTAAATGTATCACCGGTTCTATCTTTGAAATAAAAGTATCCCAATTCGTCTTGAACAAGTATATCTCCTGCAATGTAAATAATACAAAAAAAAAATGTTGAAAAAGCCGAGTCAAACGAAACAAGCACAGTACAATATTAAAAGAAGTACCCGAAAGAAAAGCTTTGTCTCCCTTGACGAAAACGTTCTCGATTGTCTTTTTCCTCGACGCTTCTCTATCAAGATAACCATTAAATTCCCTCGAGGCATTACCCTGCTTTATCAGGCCAATGAACATTCCAGGCTCATCTACGTAACCGAGCAAAGTCGTTTAATAACACATACACAACATAACAATTTCATTTTTAGTTCGCAACTTTGTTTCACTTACTTATATCAGTTCGTATGCAAAATCCATCAGGCCCTCTGACTGGTTCGCCCGTCTCCGTATTGATACGTAATAATGCGACGGGGTGAAGCGACTTTGGTAATATCGAAGGAATAAAACCGACAGCCCCAACTTGATTGTCAACGTTTACTACAATTCATTTAAAAAAAATATATATATATAACAATTAATATAACTGTCAAAAATATTTGAAAAATTAATATAAGAACTTTATAAGCATTAATATAAGAGGTTGCTGAAGTACAATGAATAGACGATTTCTTAGTTTTTACTTTGGTTTGCTCTCGCATTTTGGTTGAAAAAGTATAAGTAATTAAAATAATCGTTGGGATCGCATCAATGTTGATTTTCGTCCCCAGAATCTCTTAAAGTACTTGTGCATTAAAGACAACTATTTTAGCATGTATATTATACCGTGCTTTAATTTTATAGACGATTTCTGCACAAAATCTCCTATAAATATACATTAATTTTCATAAAGAAAAATATTTGCAGTGTTATCCGAATATACATTGTGTACATCTTGTATTGGACTTCATTTTGTTTGTCTTACCGATATTGGCATTACCCTCGCTGGAACCATAAACCTCGGTGACCTGTTCGATCTTGAAACGATCGACAAACTCTTGCCACAGTTGCGGCCTCATTCCATTGCCGACCATAAGTCTGACCGAATGTGCCGTATCTTCGGGACGCTCCGGTGCCGAAAGTAAATAACGGCACATCTCGCCGATATATTGCGACAGCTGCGAATTTTTATTTTATCAATAATAAATCAATGAAATATCTTCGACGAAACTTCTTTTAACATTGATTCACTAACCGTGCAATTGTATTTTATACAATCTGTCCAGTAAGAACTGACGGAGAACTTGGTTCTAACAACGCTTGGAATTCCTTTGGCAAGAGCGCAACCCGTGCCAACAAGGCCACCTGCCATGTGATAGAGAGGTATCGGATTGTACATTATGTCACTGTCCGATCGTAGACCCAGCATATGGTACGTCGCTGTCATCACCAGTAAATATCTGAAATTAATTAACAGATTAAAACAAAATGAAGTTGTTTCTGCCGCCGATCCGCAGTCATGAATTCTAGCTATTACATAATAAAAAAAATTGCATCTTGCATAAAATAAGTATCATAAATAGCGTCTCGTACTTATATCACGTTTTTTCGTTAAAATATCATTGTTCGTTTGACTCAACTCAAGCTTCGATGGTAAGGCCTATATTCACTTGCGATAATGCGTATTCATTAACATACACTTCTCTACAATATATCGTTTAATAAACGAAGTAGTATATTAAATTCTGGATGTTAAACTTGATGTAACAGCGAGAGGCAAGTAATTAATTAAACTGTCATATTAGTCCGTCTGGGCTACTTCCCGTCAGACTATATTTTGTTTGCATTAACTCGTAATTATTCTGATAAATCGCCGACAGCCCTTAATCTTTGACACGGTTCAAAGTCCGGAATGTTAAGTATTTTTTTTTTGTACAAAGATTGGCGACTTCCAATCAGACGATTCAAGAGTATTAATCAAATTCTCATTTAAAAAACATCTCAAAGATGACAGTTTCACTACTATGAGCAAATTCTTTAAAAAATATATATGTATTCGCAAAAATCCGAGTATTCCTTTCATATAGAAAAATAGAAGTTTCGTTCGCATTTATTTGCCAATTTTTCTAATTAATAGATTAATACATTTTTTATTAAATTGCTGATTTTGAAACAGTTTTTCCAAATCAACATCATTCCCTGCAAACTCTTTTATGAGTTTGCCTCATCCCTCTCCAGAATTCTTTCGTTTTTAAATTCATAAATTGTCATTTTACCGGTTAAATTGTACTGTTGTTGCATGCTTTGTAGATGGTTTTTTATTCATATGTACGTTATGTGCAACGGTCGTAGAATTTTAATTTTGAAGTTTCGACATTGTTCATGCAAGAGTGATTTCCCATCCAAGTATAGGAATTTAAGACGTAATGGAAACTGGATTCACTGCAGCTGAGTCAGTAAACTATACGGACTACAAAATTGCAAAAATTGTAGTGTTTTACACTACAAAATTGACGTGAATTTTATAAGGCTAAAATGCTAGTTTTATATACAATATTTTTAGAAAAACCAAAGTTTTTCCATGCCTTTCTGCATCTGACTCAGTGCCCATAATTTTCTTGCGTTTGAGGAAGTAACACCTCCGTGTATCTGTACCGCTTCAACACACTAGTCGGTGTGAGTGGCCACTTACTACTACAATCGCTATACTCTTACACCAAACTCTAGCCGTCACAATATACAGTGCGCGTCTGCCTAATCTCATTCCCGTCGAGAGTTGTGGGGCATCCCTGACAGGATTACGGATCGCTCGTTATGTCGAGAGTACCGGCGAGTATACTCTTGCGCATCCTCAAGCCAAACTATTGCATAACACAGGCCATATCTCTATAGAGGCTGCGTGCGTACAGAGACGTTGTGTTAAATCATTCATAGAAGATATAGTCAATATAGTTAGGTCCGCGAGACATCCAAATATGGATTATTTCTTTTTGCATATGCATGAAAAGCCATCAAAACTTGACACTTATTTCGTCGCAATATGTTTCACACGTAACGTTTACACACGTGGTCATGATGCAACTACGCAAAATAATCAATCCTCATATTGATAGCCTGCAATGATGAATCTTTTAAATTGCTTTATCATTATTTTATACCTTTGACAAGAGGAAGCTTTACTAAAGGTGTAAAGTAATGAAAACGCCATTACCAAGGTTCTACTTTGTAGGCTCATTTAAATAGTGCATTCATTAGTTTATCAACACGATATTTATGCAAATCAACGAGTAAACAGTGAAAAGTAAAACGCGAAAAATATTATTTCTGCTGAAATTTTAAATACTCGACAGATTAATGCCAAATTGTATACCAATCAATGGTTTAATGTTACTTCAGTATTATAGAAAATTTCAGCCAGATATCTCGTAATTTTCACGACATAGTATAATAACGTCATATTTCCCGTTTTCCGTCAAAGTTACATCGAAACCTTATTGTAGGGTAATTCGCATGTGAACAAAATTTCATCGAAATGTGACAAGATATTTGGATGTCTTTTTTTTTTGCGGCAGCTATGCTTTCATTTTTTCGGAGAACAATCGAAACTTACCAAACATTTCATTCATTCATTCCTTGGAATAAAATCATCTTTGATTTTTCAAAGTTGCATTTTTAAAAGTGCCTACTGACATTTATAAAAAAAAATATATAAATTGTCATAACATCGAAACCGCTCGATCGATTCTCACCAAATTCAAGACTAATCACTAATAAACATTTTTTCTAATCCACTTTTCTCGATGTTCTGGATCTTTCTGAATTATGCTGACATAAAAATCTAATAAAAAAAGTTTCACGAAAACAAAGCTTCTTTTACGATGAAGCAAGAAGAAATAGACGGCTAACCTGGAGTTCGGCATGAGGACCGCTTTTGGTAGCCCCGTTGTACCGCTCGTATAAATATACAACAAATTATCTCTATAGCCAGGCTCGTCTTCGACAACCGGATACTCATCGCTGCCTTCGGACATGAGTTTGTCGAGATTTTTGGAACCTTGTGGCATATCATTGAGACCAGCTCCTTGTTTGTACCACTCAATTCCATCAATCGATTCTCGAACCTCATCAACCGCTACAATAAACACAAGATAAATTAAACAGTCAAGCCTCATTAGCTTTATCATGTTTATTTTTTTTTTCTTAATAGTAATTAATTAAAATCATGAAAAAATATCTCACCAGAGGCCAATTCATTGGCGTAAATCACACCTTTGACCTTGGCAATCGTGAGACAGTGAGTGAGAAGCTGTAATCGTAAGTTGGTGTTTATTAATGCGGTGACAACGCCAAGTTTGCCGAGTCCAAGCCACGTTGCGACGAACTCTGGTTTATTCGGCATTATCAGTGCGACAGCGTCACCCTTGACGTAGCCCGCTTTTTGAAACACCGAGGCAATTCTATTGCTGTACTTGTCCATCTGCAACAAAAATCATTGTTTAACAACCGTCGCTCATTCATTCAAGCCTCTATGATCTACTTTCAGTCAAGAGTATATAAATGCGTAGAACATGCGGCATTAAAATTGTTCTCTAGATAGTAGATAACAACGGCGCAATGTAAACGAGTTTGATGATAAGAGACAACGCGTGGTCTCAGTTCCCTCGGTTACAACAACACTTAGCCTGCACTAATCCTTTAAAAGTGAAATAACGTCATGGAAGTTTTACTGCATTTGTTTTTTTTTTTTTTTTTTCTTACATCGATACAGACATGCACATTTTGCAATGACAAAATTGATTCGGTTTGCAAATTTGTGTGGAAAATATGATACGAATATTACATAGTTTCGCATCAAAACATGATAAGATTTCTTTTTTAGTTGTTGCATAGCAGATAACATATACTCACATCGGCGTTTGTCCAGATACGTCCTTCGAAGATAAAGCATGGCTTGTTCGGGTAGAGCTTCGCTCTCTCCCGAAACAGCTTCATTACAGTCGTGTTGTTTCTAACGAATTGCTTCGATTCCCGATCGGCATTGACATACCGATAGAGAAACCTGAAAAATTCAAAACAAAAACGATCAACAGATGAAACATAAATTGGCCCATGTTACCAGTAATGTCATCAACAACAGTGACCTATAAAATTATGAAAATTAAATTATCTAACAATTGCACATATTTTCCAATTGTCGTAGAGTTCAGGTTGACCAAATTTTATTTTTCAAGGACAATTTTCTTTGTCGAAAGACTCTTTCCGGTCTGAGTATCAGAGTAATGTTTATTTGAAGATCTGTCGTAGAAAATATGACCACTTTTATAGTCAACTTTTCACTGGAGAGGAATTTTTTAAACAAAACTTTCTCGTAACTTTTGCAAAAGACCTTTAAATGGAAATTGCTGCATTCAGGCAGAAGTCTTCCTACGAAGAGAGTAATCAATTTAGTCCTCCAGCACAACATGAACGGTACGACAAGTGTAAAATATCAAAAATATTTACATGAATGAACTTTTAACTACAGAACAATGATGGTGGAGCGTTGACCGTATGATCTCATTGTCAATATGAGTGAAGCTTCGGCAATGGGTGGCCTTATAGGTGAATTAAATAATTCAAAACGATTACGTTTCGACTCGTGGTACTGAGACCTCTTCAATTTATTCATTAAGCACAGACATAATCTTCGACTTAACACTGATTGACCGGAAAGTCCGGTCACTACAAATGTTCAATTCACACTTTAAAGCTACCATGAAATTCCACAAAATAATTAGGATTAATTAATAAACCTGAGGACTCAGATCAACAGGTGAAACATACTTATTTTTAATTAATTAATTCACCTATGAGCTTGACCATTGCCGAAGCTTCACACATACTCAGTTACAGAAAAAAGCACTTACAAAAATGTTTTATTTCTTTTTTGTTTGCGCATTAGCAATTTTTATGAATGTAAAAGTTTTTGTAAGAACAATTGCCGCATCATTTATTTTTCATGATACGTAGATGCCTCTGTCCCCGTAACAATTATCACGAATCACTGATTCATTATTCCGGTGAATTGCCTTCGTTTTTCCGATTGGCATTGATACAACAGTAGAGAGAAGGCATGAACATTGAGCAAATACGATCAATAGGCAAAAACAGAAAGTGGCCAGTATAACAGTAAAGTCATTAACAATTTGCATGAATTATTAATTCGTTTCTATCGATCATATGGTGCTCGTTTGAGAACGAGCTATAATAGTTACAAGAAACCGCACCACGACTCTATTTTATTTGAATTACGATGTTGAAAATAGTTTACGACGTATAGAAACAAGAGGGTTGATAAAAAGATCCTGCTGGAGGTAATTATGCTATCGGTATATTTCTCATCTGCTGACCCACGTACGGTCAAAGTTCGCGGTAAACTAGAATATCATCTCGTTCGACCTTTATCCAGAGACTCTTGTCGCTTCTCATTCAACTCTTCCACGAGGACCCTCACCTTTATAGGATTATCGCTGCAGAAGGTGAAAGAAAAGAGAAAGACCGAACGCTCAGGGAAATAAAAATCGATAGAAATAATCGACATCTACAGTTCTACTTTCTACTCGTTGGTCATACAACGTAGAAAAGGCGTATAAACGATGAAAGGAGGAGTTTCCTCGTGGGGACAGAATTTCTCGTTCATTGTGAATGTGCCAGGTGACTTTAAAATATTTACGCCAAGGACGAGTCGGCGTCGCTCACAACAAACTACTTGCGACAAGTTTAGCCACGTTGTCCACAACTTACTGTTCACGGAGACTCAATTTTCTTTTTTTTCTTTTTCTGTAACTGACTGAGACGCGAATTATGATCGATGTATTTAAATCTCTATGAGCAACGTGGAATCCCATTAAATCTTGGAAGAAGGGTTGAAAAATCGATGCAGTGCATAGATAATCGTCGGGTTTCGGAGTCTCTGCTAGTATCGCAATTGTCAGTCAATGTCCGAGAATACTCCGATAAAACGAGAGTAGCGACAAGAGTAAAATGATTATAATCTTATTATTGCTCGAATGAGATGCAATCACTTGACTAAAATAATTTTATGGAATAATCATTATGATTTGAAATATACGTGACCTATGCTGTGTGTTGCTTCGTTACGTAAGAGTTGTAAGTTTTATAAAGCACGTGTCACGAAAGTTAGACGGCAAAACTTGACCGTCCGACTGTCGTGCGTTCGCACATGATTCTGCATTTTTCTAATTTAACACACGGAAATTAGAAAAGCTCTTTGATTTCAATGTTTACTTATTCATTGTCTCTTTAATATTACTGTGCAATTTTAAAAATTATATTGTGTAGCAAATACTTTGTTTGATTATTTTCTTACAGGGAGTTGCAAGTGAAATAATTTAGACGACAAGCTAAAATTAGGTACATGATTTTTTTTTCGAGGTTGACATCGAAAGAAAAATTATGCCTAACGTTTCTTGCGTACTTAAACGCTTAGAGTGATAATAAAAATTAAGGCAGTTGACTGATTCCGCGCTTATTGAAGTAGAAATTAGACGTTGTTACAGCTTGCAAATGAAAGCTAGGATTAAATATCATTTTTTATGAGCTTAAAGCTGTAATTATTAGGTTTTTAAATATTTAAAAAAAAATGCAAGGTAAAACTTTGCACATTGCTTCCTCATCATTTTTTGAATTTTCTACAAAGCTACCTCTACGAAAAAGCATATTGATCAATTTTGAATTCCTCATAGAGGAAAAAAACATTTTACAAAAAAAAAATATTTAAAAAAATTTCTGAAATATGAAGACTTTGTTGGATTCTTACCAAATTTAAAACAACGACACTATTTAAGTTTTATACAAAATTTTGGATCAGTTAATTGAATCGTTCTCGAGTTAAAGCATTTTCAAAAAAAAAATTACAAAAATGCGAGTTTCCATACATTTTCAACTGCCTTACCAATTTCGCTTAAATGCAATACCAAAGGTCGCATAACTCTGATAAAGTTTTGTAACAAGTTTCAACTCGATAGCTGGAAATTTGTTCTAGTTAGAGTGATAACAGACATTTTTGAAAACCTTAAAAAATCCGATAAGCTGAAAATACTTTGATATACATTTTAATAAAATTTGAGACGATTCGCTTAAGTAGTTCCCCAGTTATGGCAGTATGAATTTTAGACCCCCTATCACACACACACACACACACATTCGGGCACTTTTTCTAAACAACTTTTCCCGACGTCTTGTGACACTTTTATATTGCTCTATAAGGAAGCAAAACAAGCATTTATAAATAAATGCAAATTTTAGTGATACCGTTTTTGTATCCGCGTATTTGGAATTTCTTTTGCAATTCAACAGGATGTAAGTTATAATTTATCTGTTTTTTCCGCAGCATATATTTACTTTTTAGCATTAATAAATCATCTTCATAGTGCCAAAGTCCAACATTCGTGTCGTCCCGACGATTAACCGAGGCCAGAGTTCATTTCCATCTATCAATCTTGACGCTCGAACTGCATTTTATTCATATATTGTACAATTGTTGTGTAATATTTGGGTTTACAAATTGCCTCCGTAGTCGTTACGTTTCATCGGCATCGAGCTATCGATTCTTATTCTACGCGTAAGAGCGACATGGTTTCGAGCAAGCACCAAGTCACACGACCAAACTCCTCTTGTTGCCAGCCGCTTCCACAAGAGCTTATAATATTTTCATGCCTCTGTAGTTTCACCGAGCTAATTCTTATCTATTTCATCGCCCACGTTACGCTTACGTTCAAAATGAAAAAGCCTTCGTTTTTTTAGCAGTATTACCAATAGACTTTCAGGGGAAATAATAAAGCCTTCCAAATCATCTGTAACAAATAATTCATAGAAAGGTGAACCGAAAAAAAAAATATCGTTTTGTATACAGCACAATAGTGCTGGTCCATACATCCTCAGACACTCATTTTTTTAAATTGCGGATTTTATCGTTTATTTCGTCCAAAAAAAAAAAACGCAATTTTAAAAAATTAGACAAATTTCTAAAAAAATTAATACGCATCCAGAAAAATTAGTGAATCGTTTTCATTTTTAAAAAAAGTTGGGTTGCCGGGAAATTTGTTGGCGAATTCATTTTTTCATTAATTTGTTAATAACGTTTTGATATTATTACTATAGAACATCAATCTTTGCACCACCTCCAATATGCCTAATTTTTTTCAGATTTTAATATCATTAATATCAATTTTCCTTTTAAAAATATGTAGAAACAACTTTTCAACTACTTTCACTGAAACCTCCATAACGACACTGTGAAAAAATATTTGTAAATGTTTATTACCGAAAATTTAATTCATCAAATGGTATCTTAAATTTAATTCACACACGTGAGACAAAATTACAAAGTTTTATTAATAAAACTGCTTAATTTTTTAAGTATTTCAGCATCAATTACTGTAATTTTTCGTGAGCAACATTTTTCAAAGATTTCAAAACGCCATAAAATTTTAATCACTTCACCGGATTGCGTCAAATTTGTATTCGAACCTCGTTCTAGTGTCATCCACACGTGAACCAAATTTGATCCAAATCCATTAAAATTTGTTGAATTTTTTTGTTCGGCATATTAGTTTTTCGGGGATAAAACTGAAAATTATCAAATTCATCGTTAAAAATCAATTCTCATGAATTTATGTAGAAAATTAAAACCACATAGTAGAACAGAATTTACCATAGTTGGAGGGTTTACCGAAATTTAGAAAAAAAATTGAATTGTCAAAAAAATAAAACCCACTCAATCTATTCTCCCCAAATTGATTATTAATCATGGTTCAATGTAAGTCCATTTGTGTATAAAATTTTAGACCAATACATCGAAATTTACTAAAGTAATATCGTGAAAATATTTTTTCGAAAATTGCAAAATGACACAAAATGTCAAACCCACTCTCATGTACAAAACAATTACGATGGCTATCGTGCCAACAAGAAAATTTTCACACGCTCATATATTTTTTCGAATTTTTATTTTATATTCATACTTTTTGAATATTTTTTTTTTTTATATTAAAATAAAATTCTCTATAAGAAAGCAAAAAAGACGTTATCAATTTAATTGCAACATTGCTTCGTAGCTAATTTCTTTAATTCGAAAAAACTCTGTCGTGATAAATCAAGTCCTGTAATTTTTGGCTTACAGCCAAAAAAAAGTAGGGTATTTCCGTATTTCCAACTATTTTCCAATTGTGTCAATTTATTCTTCACCCACATTTTTCGTCTATATATTAATTTATTAATAACTTCTGTGTAAGTCAAAATATCAACCCAACATGTCAACAAATAAAATTGGAGGAAAAGCAAACATTTCTCAAAAAATTCAAAAATCCACAGAATTTTGAGTCCCTTAAACTGCCATTAATGCCAGATTTAATCCCAAACCGCGTTCAATAAAAATCTGCGTGTGATCCAAATTTCGAGCTGAATATCTGTAAACAAGAACAAAAATCCAACATAAACACAGACACACACACACACACAGAGAGACATTTTTTCGACATTTTAGATTGTCTTTTGTATCCTTAGATAAAAATGTAAAAAAAAAATTGACGAAAAAAAAAGTGTCCTTCGTAGTGAAGCAAAAGACAGCAGTAGCAATCGATTGGTGTCTCAACGAAACAGTGAACCAATAAATGCATTAGTGTCAAGGGGTCCTCGTGTCCCAAACGTCAAACGTTTCATAAAGACAAAAGCTTTACCGGCAACATTACGAATTATCTATAGCAGCATCGTCCCACACACAAACCTATGTACACACACACACACACACATATATATATATATAGATGTTATGACGTAGAACACAAATATACCCACACATAAGCTTACCTGATATCACGGGGTAGTGTTCTTAAGATGATGTAAAGCCTCCGATGATATCGACATATAATAGGAAGCAATAGTGCAGCTAGGGTGATCTGGGCAATCCTCGTGAAGGATCCAATGCGGCTCCCAACGCCGGCTGCCATAAGAACGGCGATCGCCACAACGAGGTAGACGAATCTGACGTCCATTCCTAACCGGAGCACCACGTCTGAAAAACACACGTTTACTGAAGGCGCTTTGTTTTTTTTCCCGTCGTTTCTTTCTTTCTTTTCTTTTTTCTTTTTTTTTTTTTCTAACGCTGAGGTCGCGCCAGGTGCGAGTCACACACACGGGTAGATCGGAGGGAAGCCCACCGCGCTTGGTTGTTCGCTGGCTTGCTCGCCCGCTACACTTCCCTGCCGCCTTGATGCCGCGACCCTCGAGGTCGTGTCTTTCGTCCTTCTCTGTCTATCTCGCTTTAGTTCCCTTTCTCACTTTCTCTCTGGTTTGCCTATAGCGCTATTCCTCAAACGTACTGTCGCTCGCTATCGCCTACTCTCGCACACTCTCGCCTATCGCTCTGTCCTGTAACCGTCATTCGAGACCGTCTGCTATATCAGTTTATACGTGTGTATAATACGAACGACAGCAGTACACACGAAAAGGGGTTGTGGCATTTACACCTCTGTCTCTGTTGTACATACGTAGAAAAAGCTATTTTATGTATATACGTGTGTGTGTGTGTGTGTGTTTGCGTAGTACTTAACGATCGGCGCACGCGCAGGACACGTGGCCCTAGTAGTGAGTCAGTGTGTGAGAAATATTTGACCCGGTGTCCCGGTCGACGCTAAGCTACTATGAGGGGGTTGCGCCACAGCCAACCCCTGCATGCGCGCGCGCGGCGCTTTTTAACCACTCTCCTGCACACTCCGGGGATATATATCTTGTTATATAGTGCCGTATAGCGTAGCTTGCGCTCTTTCCACATCACCGCTCACCTGCCGGTGGTGTTTCTATGAACGTAGGAAGGTATACAAAAAAAAAAAAAAAAAAAAAAAATAAGGCTTTGGTCGCAGCGGAATCTGCTTTAGTTATTTGCAAATATGAGGTATACTTCGTGGTTGAAACTTTTCTTTTTTACCTTTTTACTTATTCTGACATTTATTTTTTGCTCTTGATTCTATATCACTCAAAGTGGTATGTGTAGAATCTATATAGAAAAAACGGCAGAGTTGGAAAAACGTATTATGAGGGGTACAAAAAAGTTTTTCTAACGTTGTGGTGGCTCAATTGACGGAGAGTGGCTCATACGAGGCATTCTTCATCAACTGGGTTGTTGTTTCTTTTTCTTTTTTAATAATTCAGGAGCTTTTTATTTTACGCTTAATTTTACGTAATTCATATAAGAATTTTCAATTTCTTAGATTTTGTCACTCAAACAGTAAGTCTTGGAAATGGATCATCGTATTTTTAAAGTTTATTTTTGTTTTCATAGGATTCAGCTTTTTAACGATTTTTCGTGGCTTATAAGAAAAAAAGATTGATTCAAATTTAATTGAGTTACATAAAATCACATTTCATGGTAAAATGATAAAAAAATGTTTTTTTAATGAGAACAACAACGAATATCGGCGCGGGCATATTTTCCTCAAATTTGATTAATGAAAAACAAATTTCAGCATAATTGTTTTCGCGTTATTCAAAGCGGGACAAAAGTGCTAATTAAAAAAAAAAAATTAAAAACAAATTAATTTTGCGCCAAATTCTAGTTTCGAATTCATTATTTTTTCACGTTTCTAAATTTATTTAATTAGAAGAAAAACTTCATTCAGAACTGTATAAATCAATTATCTCCAAATTAAAAAAATTATATAAACTTATTTTATTTAAATTATTTAAGAACATTTTTTTAGTGGCTGAATTGATCTTTTCTGTAATTAAAAAGAAAAAACTAAACTAACAAACCTTTCCTATCTAAAGAAAACTAAGAAACAAACCAAAAAATGTCTTTAGTTCTATCATTCAATTTTCCACTATATACAAAGTGTCTTGTGTAAGTTCTGATGGGTTCTTTCTTAGTTGTTTAGTTTAATCTTTCAGCTTCTTTTCACGCAATAGTTTCAAATTATTGTCTTGTTAAGGTCACCTCTAAAGCAACTCTAATTCATACAAAAGAAAAGGTTAAACTAACCAACTTACCAAGTACCTGATTAAAGGACTTGCTATAGATTCACACAGTAGATTCAAATAAATTCTAACTATAAAAAGAATCTTTAGTACTTTCTTAAAGATAACTTTTAAAACAATTGAGTTATTTGAATATAACTGCTCACAGCAATAAAATCCCACAGAAATTGTAATTTCCTTACTTTTTACAGAATGAAAATAAAACAGTTAAAAATTCTTGTAGCGAATACTATTTATACACATGTTATTGTAAAATTCCGATATAGTTTTCGTTGGATTTTTATTAGTTTTCTGTTACTCTCAACGGTAATATTCCAGACCGGTGTAAATTTTAACGTGTTATGGCGTCGGAGGTCCATATCGATCGGGTAGCATGCTAACACGTTTATCACAGAGACATAATAATTCGCCGATGGGAACGCAAAAACTCGCATGCATCTCTCTATTTCTCGGCTTCTTGCATCACCAACAGAAATCGTGTTCAACGGCAAACTGTGTTACGGTTTTACTTTCCAACAAAGATACGCGTTTCCTCCACTCTGATTTTCATAAACACCGGCAATCATCGTCGTAACACTAAAAACTGTGTTACTTACACATTTATCTGTACTCACTTTCAACACGTATTGAAGAAACACTTTTTTCGAGCTAATAAAATTTAGCCATCTTGTAACACACACGTGAACGTATTATAACACGAAAAGCGTTGAAAAAAGTGTTAAAAGTGACTAGATAAACGTGTTGAAACAACACACTTTGCTTTTACATCGAAATAAGATGCTTCAATGTCGCATATGACTCAACACATCTAAACAGTCATTCACCCTTGACGATTAAAAGTACCGTTGGAGACAAAATCTAACGATTCACAAGCCGGAAGTCGCGTTTTATAAATATATATATATATATATATACGTAGTCCCTTTGTGCATACGAACGACTATCATTATTCAAGCTAGCATTCGATCGCTATGCCGAGAGGTATATCCGCGTCTATGATATTCCGTTGGCAGATTATACGAGGTTGCTAATAATTTTAATATTCATCGTACGCATCAACGATGCCTACGTTCTCCTCGTTTATACTGCTGGCGATCGGGCATGTGATGTTAAAATTTTTTTTTGTTAACGCTAAAGCCGAATACGCGATTATTAGGGAAAAAAAGAACTGTTAGAAAAGACAATTAAATGAAGAACTATTGATCCAGCAAACTTACTCGAGAGTCAGCTGCGAATAAAGTAAATAATTGGACAATAAAAAGTGATGTTTAAGTTATAGGCGCCGAGTGATTTCCGGACACGTTCGACAACAACGACGACCGAGTTAACACTACGTGGTGAATGCAGGCTGCGTGGCCGCTAAACGTCCGCTCAGTTCCTCAGGGATCTCTCGGTGGCGCTTAGAGGGAAATAATATCGTGGCAATGCCGACCGCGGTGAGAATTTTTCATCCCCTCTATAATGGATTTACAACTTGTCCGCGGTTTTCCCCTACCCCTCCACTCTTTTCATGCTTTTTCTTGCGATGCGACTGTTGCTGCCGCTGCTTACGGTTCGCCTATCTCCCTCTCTCTCTCTCTTTCTTTGTCTCTCTCTCTCTCTGTCTCTCTCTGCAGCTAGGCTAATGTCTGCCGCGCTTTTACGCGATGATACACTATTACTGTGAGTACGAATCCTTCAGCACCACGACGGTGCGGTAAAATACATATATCGGCAATGAATAAACACGGGCTGACTGATCAGACTGACTCAATATTAAGTGTCTATCAAAAGTGACGTGCACCCGAGGGTGAAGAACAAAGTCCGACGTATGTATATCAATGTTTTGTTCTTTGGACACAAGTTGTACGAATACCTTCAAAAGATATTATCGGAAATTCTTGGGTTTTTTTTTTTTTTCAATAAATGCATTTTTATGTTGATTTGTTTATAGAAATTTAATTGGGTTGTTTGTTCGACAATTATTTGTATTAGTTCACCAAAGTATGTTTGAGAAAATTAATATTTCATATTGTAAGATAAAAAGTTCTGTCGAATTTCGACAAACGTTTATTTATAAATAAAGTATCGACTATAGTCGATACAAATACATATAAACACATTTTTTATTGGAACTAATGACGATGGAAAAATTCTATTTTACATTTTCGTGTTGTGATACCATGGTCCTTTTATATTTGCACACAAAAAATAATATACAGTTATTCATCCTGTTAAGAATGGAGAATCCTTTCAGAATATATCCGAACGATTTAAATGATGTTATTCAAAAGAATCTGGAAATTAGCAACATATCGTAGCTAACATCGTATCTGCATGATTATGTATACATGTATATTTTTTTAACAATCACAAATATTGTGATTAATGGAGCCCCCCCCCCCCCCCCCCCCCCAACCCCCCAAGGTTCTACGCTTCTCAAACCCGCTACGGGCGACGCCCCTGAATCTCCTCGACCCTACCAGGTCACTGTTTTTTAAAATTTTCTTCTGAAAAATAATTGAGAAAGGGGATTCCTGTTATAAGATTTTGCTAACAGATGATGTCCCTTACGACTGTCCTATTGGCTGGATGTCAACCAGTAATACTTCCAGCGCATGATACTCACAAAGTGACGCACACATGGCAACCATAACGGTTGCAGAACAATGCATAACGAGCTGTACAGTGTATCAAGAATCTTACCGGAAAATCAAACGAATAACACCCTATTTTTCGTTCGCTTGCCGGACGTACAGACACTCCGTTCATTTTTTAAATGTGTGTAAAATACTTGTGTAAGTAATAAAAAGGGAGACTCACGAATGCTTCAAGAGAAGTTGTAGAAAACCGCCTACGGCTACGCACGTGGGCTTGCACTCACTTTTTCGCGGGTCAATTAACAGAAAGCGTTAACAAAACTCCTAACCTTGCAGATATAGTTCATCAGAGCTGACAGATGTAAGTAGATATCGGTAATGAAGAGTTTTTCCTCCTTTACAATATAATCGCACTTTTCACCATTTAAGCGTTACAGGACAAAGCACTTCACATAAGTTACACTATATATATACATATCATCAACATTAATTACATGATCAGGCCGGTTTGATGACACGACAAAGTTATCTTCTTCAAAGTCGAATCTCATTTGTTACAATTTTTCTCCTTTTTTGCTGTTACAAAATTTGCGCGTTGCTGATGAAAACGCGAGACAATGAAAACAATGAAAAAAAGCCCTCTGAAGTAAACAAGGTAAAAATGAAGAATTAAGAACAGGTCCGAAATTGATGTAAATTCTTAAAAATTTCATGAAGTAATTTAGCTGATTTATGAAACTTTATTTTCCGAATGGAATAGGCAATTGCGGTCATTCGACGCTGAGACTCAGGACGAAACTAATACGATATAAATAGAATTTCTATGGCGTAACGCGGTTGCATTGCGTCGATAGAGTTTTTGCCGGTCCTTCCGTTGGCGAACTACTGGATGGAAATTGAGAAAGAGGGGAGGCTTCGACCGTTACCTCTCCCATCATCGTGCCTACTTTTATTTCCACTTATTTTTTGCTGTTTGTACTACGAGCCTGGCCGACCTCTGTGCAAGTCTGCTTTACTTGTATTATCGAAGACAAAGAGTAGGGAAATTATGTTTCAGCATGTGTTATGTAGTCCCGGTAAGATGCTACATAAAGTATTGAGTCATTTACTTGCTTAATATTTGAATCACGGTAAACTCATTCACTCTGATCTTTGTTTGCTTGGCCACTAAAGCTTCGCTTTATTTTTAAACGTTTCAACTTATAGCTCTGTCTTATAGTCGATTAAATATTAGAGCAACTTTCAGTAGTTCGGGGAAGGATAGTATTGTAGAATAGTCTTTTTTTTTTTTAATTAATTGATGTATTTTATTTTTTATTTTTTTTCAGCATATGGGGTCTTTTCTGACTTTTACGATGCATTCATTTTTCCTATTCCACTTTAACAACATTTCCTCTGCGGCTGCAACCAACTCATTCTGCATCGGATTTCTGCAATGACCCCGGGAAACTGCGGGAAAACCTGTACCGATACAGTCGGTATTGGATTCTTTCGCCCACCGCCGGAGCTAATCGCGCCCCGTTGTGTGCAAATACTGAACTACAAACCTAGTTTGCTCTGCTGGAGCTATAATCGTTCACGTACAGCATATACAACAGATCTATGATGGCGGAATATTCAAATCTTCTGTTCTGTCCGTCGGACGAAACCCAAACATCGGGAGAGGACGTACTTTTATAGGTGGGTTCTGAATCACTGAGGTTTGCAGAAAAAAAGCACATAGAAAATTTCTATTGGTACTTTCCATTCGTTTTGCAATCCTCGACAAGCTCTGTGACCGATTTGTTACCGAGATGTTTTAACGGATTCTCGATTTAGGTTTTTTTTTGTATAATTTAAAAAATTAAGTTTGTTGGACTGCCTTGACACTGGTCAAAATTTCGGTGACACAGTTTGACAGGGATTAAATATGAAAATAACGATGTCAAAAACATTTACGTAATTTTTTTTCTAACAATTGTCTAATTTGTCTCTGTATTATAAAAATAATCGCTGCCGTCGTCATCGTGTAGGAAAATCGAGGCAGGGGTGGGGATAGTTGAAGTAAAAACGTAGGATTTTTTTCAGATTTTTTTATTGCATATTCCAGCCATTGAAAATCCCTGAAAATAATCATCAATCAGATGAGAAATCATCAAAAAAATCTGCAAAAATTCCTACGTTTTTTCTTCAACTAGACCAACATCCTGAAGAAATGTGAGGAAGTTTTGTTGACTTGAAAAATTGGGGTGACCAACTTGACGTGTTTTGCCCCATATCTTTGTTTATATAAATAAAACTTACAAACTTCATTTTTTTTTTTGGTAAAATTAACGGAAATGCCACTTTTGTCTTAAATCTAAGTCGCATTTAAGAGATTACAATGAATTAACTACCAGAAATTAGAAAATAGTAAGAGTTTTATTCTAGAAAAAACATTAACAAATAACAATATTCGTCCGTTGAATGGTAGTGACAGATGAACAGTGGCGTTACTATGTATAGCCGCAATATAGCAGCTAATTTACTTTGTCGTCGCTGATACCTCAGAGCACAAAATATTAGGAAAATGCGGCCACTTGCGCGCTCTATTCTCAGCTACTTGCACGCGTTCCCGGCGATGCAGACAGCCTCACGAAATGCAAATGCCAATAAAAATTGCTCCCGCTGCCCGGCTTCGTCTCCTTACAAATAGATTTTGTAACTTATTATTTACAAAAAAACTGCATCCCTTCTAATCTGCTGATTGTGCCATAGAAAAATATATAATAGTATTTTTTTGTTTATAGCCGAGCGTAAAAGTCTCGTCCGACGATTTTGCCAGCAGCCTCTTCTGAGGCTAATTCTCGCGAGGACCGGATTTAATCGGACAATATATTGTCCGTTTCTCAGTCGGTAAATTATATATTTCTCAAGTCTCATTGCGCAGGTTGGCTTGAGTTAATTTCACAAAAATTTCGTGACAGCTCAGAATCGTATTTTGCCTGCTTGTATCTGATCGTAGACATCTGGCGTTAATAACTGATATCCCGTCTTTACATCCAGATAATAAACTTTATCTTTGATTCTTTTGATATCGTAGCCTTCTTCTTGTAGATCTTTTTTCTTTAACTTAAATGTGCCTGTTAAATCTATTTTCGTTAAAGTTCGCACAAACATTGGTCTCGCGTAAGCCGGCAGCTGTTCTTTTATCATTGAGCTTAATCGACTTATATCGAGAGTACTGTCCTCGTCGTAGATAGCAGCCATTCCAGCTCGTCCCTCTGCACCGCGAATCTAAATTTAAAAAAAAAAAAAAACAGAAATAAATTTAGCGAATTAAATGTTGAGATAAATCTCATGTCTACATTTGTTCAATAATTTCTTTACGTACCTCAACACCATAAACGACGCAGTCTCTGTAATTGACGAGATTGCTCACAACCGCTTCAATCTCCGAAGTCGATACGTTTTCTCCTTTCCATCTGAACGTATCTCCGGTTCTGTCTTTGAAGAAAAGATTTCCCAACTCGTCTGCTACGAGAATGTCGCCTGAAATTTTACATTAGGTTACTTTCATCGAATACAAAGAATTGCTAAGATTGTTCTAGATCAAAAGTTATATTATTTACCTGATAAGAATGCAGAATCGCCCTTGGTAAATACATCATGAACCACTTTGCTTTTTGAGGCTTTCTCATCGACGTATCCAAGAAAAGCTCGCGACGGATTGTTTGGAATAATTTTTCCAATGAAAACACCAGGTTCATCTGAAAACGTGCGAATTTTTCACTCTGAAAGGCTCTTTTCATAGTGCATAAATATTAGAGTGTGTCGACAATAAACTATACAAATATTTTGTTCAATTCCACCACTTCAAAATTCAGTTTTCAACATAAAGAATGTCCTTGTTAAAGGCGAACGTCGTACATTTTTCAATAGTCGCTCAAGGAGTTTTCATGGTTCTCATGTGATTTACATGTGGAAAAAAATCAAATTTTTGTCAAAAAAAAATTATAACTCGCACAAAAATATTTGTACGGGTGTAATTCATGACTTATTTCAAAGTCATAAAAAAAACAATTGTTTTTTCCACCCATCAATCATATGTGAATTATAAAACCTCATTGAGTGACGAAGAATTTTTTTTGCGAGGATCGCCTTGGATGAGAGAATTCTTTAAGATGAAAACTAAAGTTTGAAGTGGCGGGACAAATATTACAAAGTTAATAGTCCACACACCCTAAGAAATATAAAGTTGAGATATTTAGTAACAACATACTTGGCCCGCAGATCTGACAAAGACCCTTGGAATTCCTTATCGGTTCACCCTCGGCGTCAACTTTGATTATAGATATTGGGTAAACCGCGGGTATAATGCGTGATATAAAACCGATGGCTCCCATAGTGTTGTCAACATTGACTGTTTAAAATTAAAAGAAAATATTGAGATACTTAGTTCACTCATAGCTAATGTTTGCTGACAGACGATGAAAAAAAAAAAAAAAAAAAAAACGAACCGATATTCGCGTTTCCTTCCGTTGCTCCATAAAACTCAGCGACCTGTGGAATCTTAAAACGTTCGACAAATTCCTTCCAAATTTGCGGCCTTAATCCGTTTCCAAAAATAAGCCGGATGTTGTGTTGCGTGTGTTCTGACTTTTGTTGTACAGCCAGAATGTATCGACACATTTCACCTATATATTGAGCCACCTAAATGAAAAACCAATAGTTAAATCAATTATTACCATTGAATATTGCACACCTTAACATAATGGAACTTAAAAAATAGTTGACTCTTTTGTGATTCTCCTCACCGAACAATTGTACTTGATGCAATCGCTGAAGTACGCGCTGGCTGAGAACTTTTTTCTAATTACAGTCGTTGCACCGTGAAGCAACGATTGACCTACGGTCATAACACCGCCGGCAGTGTGGTACAACGGTAGCGGGGTATAAAATCTATCGGATGAGCGGAATCCAGCTAGGAAGTGAATAGCACTTGCAATGAACATAAATCTGAAACAAAAAATCACATTCAATTTATAATACTAGCAGTGGATTTGCTCAAAATCAACATTTTATCACAATTGAGTTTAAAAAAAAAAAACATGCAACGTGTTAAAGATCTATCATGAGAAAAACATACAAGAAACGAGTACTGTCTCATATTTCTACAACTCATAACTCAATCATTGTGGAACATCAGTAAATTATAACTGTATCCTATTGCAACTCTACCACGCGACAGCTTCCAGACTTTGTAATTCTGATTGTGAAGACCAGAGACTTGTCGAGTGACGGTATTATCATATGGCAGAGTCGTAATACAATACAGTCTTGATATACGTGAATATATTACACGCATCTGCATTTATTTACTGTGTTATCGCGTAGCATTTAACTTCTTTGTCAGAAAATCTATGTTTTTATTTTTGTTTTAATTTGCGATATTTTCGTATTAAAATATTGAAAATGTTCAAGAATTCAAAATAAAAACAATGACAAAGCAATGTGCATGATTTTACTTTGCAGTATTTTTTGTTATAAATTACAATTTATGGCCAACTGGTGACTAGGATCATTTTTCTGATTGAATATCAACGATTTTGATTTGATTTTTTGCCTTAAGAATAGAGGTTCAACTAAAAAAAGGTGGAAATTTAATATCTTCTGTATTACTCTGTATATAAAAATGCCTGATCAGCTTATCCTTTTTTTTAGATGTGGCATATCCTCAATTTTTCATTTTTTAATGTGTGAATACTGTCCTTTAAAAATGTCCAAATAACGAGACAAAAAATTATCCGGACCCTAAAAAAACTTCTTTCAAAATTGATTTAACATATGTGAAATAAATAAAGTCTAACCGACTTTTTCGGCTGATCTTTGTCATGCTCTATAGATGATTCCTAATGAAATGCAATAAAATTACAGACGCAAAATTTAATTAATGTAGAACATCTTTTTGAGTCAGCAAATAACAAAGAAAATACCGATTTTTGACAATCCTACCGACAAATGTAAACATAGTTTTTCTTAAAAATGTTCCAAATATCATCGGGACATAATGTGACCCTTCAAAAATTTATATATATCATATTATTATACCGAATGTTACAGGAAATATCGAATTCCGATTTTTAAAAAATATGAATATCTTAACTGCATGGAACAAGACTTCTGTCTGCTCTTGCGCTTCGTAGAATAATTGTACAATCTTATTGTTGCCTTATTCAGTCGTAGAAATATTCGAACCACACAGTTACACATAAATAAATTATGTATGGCAGTTTCGTAGTAAAAAATCACCTAGAGTTCGTGATGACCGCAGCCTTGGGCAAACCGGTCGTGCCGCTCGTGTAGATGTACAATACTTTGTCGGAGTAACATCCTTTCTCCTGAATAACAGGCGGTACTGTTGGAGCCTCCGTTAGCATTGCCGTTAGATTCTTCTCCTTCAGACCCGACGAATTCGTCTCAGGATCATTTCCAAATCTGTACAGAGCCAGTTTTGCGTTCAGTGACGAAGCCACATCCTTGATAGCTAAAACAGGCAAAATAAAATCTAATTTTAATGATGCAAAACAAACGCTTTAGAATGGGAATCTGTTCTCGAGTGAAAATAAAAAGAAATACTAGGCTGGACAAATATAACTCAATGAATTTGCTTTTCGCTGTTCCTCAGAAACTGGGAAGATTGAAGTTTTGGATTTCGGTAAAAATGGAAATTAAAAAATTGATAAACCCTTATTCTGTGAATTTAATTTGAGAATTTGATGGAAACGAATATCAAGTTCCAAAAATCAGAGATTTTTGTGTCAGCTCCTTCCTAAATAGAAATAAATGTACATAAAAAATAAATAAATATTATTCTTATATCAATTTAACTAAATCTTGGTTAAGACAAAAAAATGAAGAAAAAAGATTTCAATCTGATTTTTTAAAGTGACCGAATAACGATTTATTTTTTGCCTTAACAAGGAATTTAAAAGATTCCGATTTTTACCAAAATCAAAACTTGTAATCGCATGACCGATCTTTAAATATATTTTTATTTTAACTTCAGGATTGTTAAATATTTTAATCCTATATGAACTCAACCACTGAGGAAGAGTGAAAAAAAAAGAAACATTGAGTTGTTTTAGGCCTCCTTATAAGGCACTATTATAATTTTAAAAACAAAAAGCATGCGCATGAGTCATCTCCGTCTCTCCGTTTGAACTTATCAGACCAAAGTCCAAAGGGCCATGAAAACATTACGTCAACGTCCAACTCACATTTATCCGGGAACCGGATAAATGTAAATGAGCGCGTTGAGACGAATTTCGGTCAGCATACCTTCCGACATCTCGCTTCCATAAATCATCGCATGACAATTAGCCACATTGATGCTGTGAAGTAACGAGGTTTTCCTCAAATTCGTATTGATCAACGGAACGATGACACCAAGTTTACAAAGTCCTAGCCAAATTCCCACGTACTCCGGTTTATTTTCCATAAGCAGAGCAACCGTGTCACCTTTTCGGTAACCGTGGCTCTTGAAAACCGTTGCAACTTTGTTGCTGAAGTCCTCCACCTGTCAATATAAATAAATAGTGTTTACCAACGTGAAATAAACTTTGTATCGCGTGTATTTGAAAAAAAAAAAAAAAAAAAAATGAAATACGTTCGTTTGGAAAAATGTAAAAGAATAATCGTTGAAAAATTCAATATTTGCTCGTATAATAATAATGTTTGCTGTGAGAGTACAGAGCCAGTCTCGAGGAGTTGAGACTCGGCGAAGTTATAAATCATTCACCGAACAGTATTTACATTTTTACAACTTCAATGTGCAGCTTATGTGCATACGGCATTCCACACCATTTTGGTCTGGGTCTGACCCTCGACCTCTCGGATTTGATCTACGATTTTTTATGTTGTCTCCAATTGTACGAGGCAACCAAAATTTTTGTTAGTTTTTTTTATTGATAATTTGACATATTTATGATTACTTAAAAGCATCATATCGATCGAGGTCATTTAAAAAACTGAAAAGATTCTCAAAAATCCTGTACAAGGTATCAATTTTTAAGCTTGGAGCCAACATTTTTGGCCCTCGTTTCTATTTTTCTCGAAGCTTTTTCAAAAAGAAAATTGAAAAAAGACATATGCGTAAGTCAGTCAACTGCGGACTGTTGTTTGAACTTTTCTACATATAAGTTAGGATTTTAGAGAACTTTTTTCAGACTTTTTTTCAGACACTTTTTCTCAGACACTAAATCGCTTTCGAAAACTCTGATAAAATTAATCAATTTCTCTAATGTTATTGAATATTTTGTTGAAAACAAAAAAAAAAAATTCGAACAAAAAATAGAACTGAGTTCCCTTTTGGGTCGACCCTTAGAAAAATTGATATCTGATACAGGATTTTTAGATCTTCTTCAAATTTTTAAATGACATCAAACGATATGTTGATTACAAATAATAATGAGTATATCAAAAGTTAAAAAAAAATCTGATAAAAATTTAAATGGCCTCTTAGAGTTGGAGCAATAACATAAAAAAATGTGGATCAAATTGGGGACATCGTAGATGAGACCCAGGTCAAATTGGTACTGAAATGTCCCATACATACCTCTTGGAAAGACCACTCCTGATCCTCGTAGATGAAACATGGTTTGTTGGGATGACGAGTCACGTATTGCCTAAATACATCAGCGATACTGCGATTTTTCTTCTCATGGCCTCGTATCATAAGAAGCAATCTAATATATCCAATCACAGCACTGCAACAAGTTAATTGGCTAATTAAAATAACAGAAACACAAGGCGTGATGATGAAGAAAACATTCATTCACGTGTATCGAAGCAGACGATGAGTAGTAATGATGCAATTTTATCGAGTTGGCACGCTCATACGTGCTACGTACGTAATCACACTAATAATGAACGGAATGACGTAGCTATCATGCTAGTAATGGTGTCTTATCATGTTTTAACACCCGACGTCTCGCAGGTCAAACGAAACAGAAATGCGATTTCATTATATATTTTCCAATCGTTTTGTCGATCGAAAAAGTGAATAAAGGTTTTCACCACGAAAATGAGCCTGTGATTGTTAAGAGTTTGTAATGGTAAAATGTTGCTCTATGGATCGTTCAATAATTGTTACGAAAGGAAATTTAAAGGGACGTGGGAGGGTCATCGAATAATTGAGTTGAGTTGATTCAAGTGACCGATGACTCGACGAGCCTCATCGAAGCACTTGAGCGTCATCAAACGCTCTACAACACTTTTTTCCTTCCGGGGTATTATCTATATACATACGTCGACTCGATTAAAGTTTTATTCTCATGTGCTTATTTGAAAGTACTAGTAGTTCTGCAATTGGTGAAAACTTTTTGGGTGACGACTATTTTTTTATTTATACATAAAATGAACTAATCAAAGTTAGATACTATAAAAAAAGCAATGTTTGATTCAACTATAAAAATAGTGGCATGAAGTAACAAAATAATAGTTGTTACTTCAGAGGAGACTTGTGAATTTTCAAAAAAAGAGATTTCGTTTTATTTTTTGCATAATTTTTTTTTTAGGATATCTCAGAATTATTTGCAAAGGGACGAGAAGCCCAAATTTTCAATGACCGATCTAAATAAAACAAATCTAAATAAAATTTAGAAAATTTCAATATTTTTATGAATGGGTAAAAAAAAAATATTTCAATTCAATAATTCGGATTAAAATATTTCAGTACGTGAATTTGTACAAGAATTTTTTTTTGAAAATTTATGTCATTTTTTGGATCATATCTGGATATCTCCACAAATAATCCATATAATGCTTTAAAATGTTAACAAATTCTAAGGAAAACATCCTAAAAAAAATGTGCAAGCTTGATAAAAAATCAACACTCACTTTTTGAATTTCGATAAAAATTAATATAAGTTGCTTTTGTACAAAAAAAAAACGAAATTCCAAAAGCTTAATTAAATATTAAACAACTTATGTGTCGAAACATCAAGCAAAAATATTATTATCACAAATTAATTTTCATGTACAAATAGATTTTAATTTCAGTCATAGAATAGAAATTAGATGTTGGAAAAAAATCACATTTTCGTGTACATCGATCGAATCATTTTTATATTCCATGTCATAAACTTCATAACTGTTTAAACTCTCAACTGTAGAAAGTTCAAAAGTCATAATAGCCCCCCCCCCCCTCCTTAATAATATCTAGAATTACCGCAAAGTATTACTCGAAAGTACTATAAAATTCTCTTCGTGGTTAGTACAACGTAAATTGAACTGTGAATCTTCAGTAGGTCATCTGTCTAAACGGGTCAAAGTACATATAACATAGTTTCTTCAACATAGTTCCATTTGCGCGTATACTATACGTTATAGTCTTTACTGTTTTTATAGCATAGAAAACCTGCTGTACCAGACGCTGTTGCATTCGTGCTAAAAAAAAAAAAAAAAAAAGAATCAGGAAATGATTGAAGCAAAACTCGCTGCAAACTTTCATTCAGGACTTTCTCCTCTCTATGTGCATATACAATATTAGCATGATACACTAGATACTATATTAAAAAAAAAAAAAAATGAAACGAGTCAGGTCATACGATGGGTTCTATAGTTTCGGATGGAAATAGGGAAGCGCGTAGGGCTCCCGAGCGATAAGAGCGGTTATAGGCTTGTTAAATACGTCGCAAATGATAACGAAGCCGCGTTTGGTTTAGTAGAATATATATACAATATATATGAAGCATTTCACGTCAGATGGGCCACTGTTTTGAAATTTTTTTCTTACACCTGCAATCATGTTTGTGCTCTGCCAATTTTTCTATAGATTCTGTACATATCACTGTAGATTAGATTCAATTGAAAAATGAATGAGAATTTGCAAAACTAGTATGTCTATTCTTGCCAGATTCAATACTAATTATAATTCACTAGTAGTAAATTTATGTAGAAAATTTGAGTCCCACATATTTATATTTTAAAATATAGTGAATAGATTTTTTTTTTTTGGGAAAATTAAAAAATGCCACGAAATTTTGAGCACTGACCGATTCTCACCAAATTCAATTCCAAACATCTTCATACAATATTCACATTGTTACTCAGTACAATATCTCAAAAATGACTATCGTGCTAACAATTTAATCCGCAAACACATACACAAACAAACATATTTTTCTAAACACCACTTTTATCGCTATTTTGAAAAACGTCTCACGAAAACAAAGCTACCTCTACAAGAAAGAAAAAAATATAATAAGCAACAAAAACAGCAAAAAAAGGTGGTTCGACTGACGGAGAATGTCTTCTATATGTAAGCCTATGTACCGTTACAATTTGTCCTACGAGCAATGTATAGTCGCGTCGCTTCATCAAACAGAGCTTTGAGATAGTATGATTTTTCGCACGTACCGAAGATCTCGCGGTGCTGTCCTTATCACAACGTAAAACCATCTCAGACGTCCACCGGCAACGAAGTACGCGACAGCCGCGACTAAACCGAGCTGGAGAACGAATATCGGTCCCATGAAGATCCATACAAGAGCGAGGAGGGCCCCTAGGACCCCGAGTAGAAATATTGCCATGATGAGGCTTCGAAGCGTACGAGCGACTGTTCGCCAGCGTCCTCGTCCACGTGGTACGGGCCCAGGTATTGCGCTCTCTGTCCCCTCCTGATTCTCGAGCTCCGACCCCGAGTAGTCTCCGGCCGACGAGCCACGATTTCCTTCGCGACTCCCCTTTTCCTCGCCCCTTTCCACGTCCTGAAACACATCAAACCACGGATATCATCACTCACACCAACTATTCTATTACTAGGTGCTGTTATACATATATATATATATGTTCACTATTACACATAACACTTGGTCACTGTACTTGTTATAACGCTTTTGCTTACTTTCACACCACAATACTGTAGTTTTGCTGGTGTCTACTCTAGTGCTGTACTGGCAAACGTGGATTGTGTACTATAAACACTGTACACTAGCAAGTCTTAAGGCGATGTGGCACAACCGAGTGAGCTAAAATTGAGTGCGAGTATGAGATAGTGCCATTGGCGATAGTAGTTGAGGGAGAGAAAACGACAGAAAGGTGTATTCACATCGCCTTAAGGTAGTTCAGCTTTAGAGACAGATTTTCTTTTATCGTGTAATCGTTGAAGAAATTTTTTCTTAAATTTTTGTTATGTGCTTTTTTTATGAATATTTGGGCGATGAAGGTATTATGCTGCAAAGAACTTAAGTGAAAATTTAGTCTACAGTGAAAGATAAATTTTGTAAAATTGGAGTGATGGTGTTCACAGGTTGCAATTGCGTTTGTTAATTTGACACCTTTTTTTGTGAATTTCTTGTAGAGTTATAAATGTATAAGATTTAGAGTATTTCATTATCAATTTAAAAAAAAATTATACCTGTTCAATAGCCTGCTGTGTTTAATCTAGTAATGTGCCGGGGAAACGTGGATTGTGTACTATAAACCTACTACGTAGTTTGACTGTAGAAACTGATTTCCTTTTCTTTTCCGATGGAATTGTTGAGATATTTTTTTAAATTACTGTTACTTAGATATGATGGAAGGTAGCGACAATAGTCAATGGCAACTAAATTCGTTTCGACGTTTCGACTCGTGTCGGAGTCCGCAAACTTTATTGTAAATAAATTCCTGTGAAATTATTTTTTAACAAAAAATACTAATCAATGACTCTAGTACTATATCCTTCAATCTATGAGGCATTATTAATCAACCGGGCCACTATAAATTATACGAACATTTTTTTATCCCTGCAAATATGTTTTGTCAACTCTGCTAATTTTTCTATAGATTCTCGACATCCCACTGTACGTTATATATTATTAAGGGAAAAATGAAAAGTGTGGAAGTTAATGAAAAATAATATAATTTTTTAAAAAGTGGCCCAGTTGATAGAGAATACCTCCTATAAGCTAGACTAGCAATTGCTCACCAAATGTGAATTAACGTTGGTGTGTTATCAACCCCGGATCCCATCTTTTTTGTTGGAAAGATGATCTCGAGAATTTCCATGTCAGATTTTTGGAGTCTTCAAAGCTATGATTCCGTTAATAATTTTCGGATAAACATGATGCTCTTAGGCAGAAAATTATTGAAACAATTCAACTGAGTTTTTCGATTGAAACATTTTTTGTGACGCATTTGGTTGTATTGCTTCAATAATTTTATCCCTGATTCATCGTTGTATAATATTTTGTGATAAATTCTTCGTTATCAAAAGATAACGAAGAATTTATAAGATTTTAGATCTTATAAGAATAACAAAAGATTTTACTCAAAGAAATATCACTGTTCTATAGATTACGACGATATGGCAAAAGTGAAATATCAAAATTTTAAATTCGGATTAGATTTTGAAAAAATTATACGATAAAAATTTTCTTAATTTTATTACTTGGAAAATAGTTGTATAATTTTTGCACATGAAATATATTTTTGGAACATTTTATATTTTTTATATACGAAACAATACAATTTTGAGAAATATATTTACAATTTACAAGTATTTACAAAAAGATTCAAGGAAAGTTTTTGAAGAAAACAACTTTGATTAGGAAAATTACTTGAAGACGCTCAGAAATTCCACTCGCTGGAGTGATAATTACTATATTTTTAACTATGCGTTGTAATCAAACGAGGAGAATTTTGAAGTGCTTTTTAATTGGTTTTTATAAAACGGATATAAACGATCCCGGATATAAGTATTATAAATATTTGTATATTTAAATACATATCATACGTATTTGCTCCGACTTTACATATTTATTTCTTACATGGAAAGCATCTTTTAGGAATAATTATCTACAATTAAAAGTTTACTAATGAAATCAAAATTTGCAAAATCTCTTAATGTGCATCTGTGAAAAATTGGACGACGTAACTTTAAGAAAAAATAAAACTTTTATATGAACCATTATGGACATTAAAAATCGGATCTAGGAAAATAAAGTTGAAAAAAGACGACTGAATAAATTGTCATAAAAAAATGCCCGAAACTGAAATATAAAAATGTTTTGAGTCAGTACTTGATTCTTATAACCGAATCGCGTTATGAAATATTTACAGGAGGATGTACAAAACAAATACATACTTTTCTTTTCTCAAATAATTTTCTACATATTATAGTACAAAAAAGCTGTGTCATAAATTGTTCCTTTTCGTTCCTTGACATGCTGGCTATTCTTTTGCAAGATATTTTTTCCTCAGTCATTTTTTCTAGATACCCAAAAAATTACCAACCAATTAAAAATTAATAGGTGAGCAAACTTCCTTAAAGCATAATCAGACGGCGTTCTAGGACGTCATCGTATTATGTATTAACTTTTTTTTTATAATGATCAATCATTTCAACCTTGTTTCAATCTTGTATGGACTCTAGTCGACTGGTTTCAATGATAAAATTTTTTTTTCACGTTATCTCATTTGCAAACCATATTTTACACAATTTGCTATTGAGAAGATGCAAATGTCTTCGGCTGTTTCAGTGTGTATCAGAAGTGAAAAAAGGTCGATGGTTATAATATGCTGTTCTGACCACAAACACCACTTTAACCTCATGTTAAACTCTGGACGTTTGATTTTTTTTTTTTAAACCATTAATTAACAAAATTATATTTGCAAGTTGCTACAATTATATAACTATTAAAATACAATTTTGTTTATTAAAATTCTAAATTAATAATTTATTGTATGAGATTAGATTTCTATGTAAATCCAGATTGATCGAAGTCAATGTGGCTGTTGGGTTTTTCAGAACAGTGTCATTTTACTGAACTGTTGTAATCTCATTAATATTGTAATGTATGTGTATAAAAGTGACTTATGATTGCTAAAACCAGACATTCATTAGACCGATAATTGTGTTACCTTGTTCTCACCGTACTTTGAACGTTCTAAATAATCTGAGAATAATATCAAGAAACATGCAATTGCCTAGGCTGTTATGTACGTATACGACATAAATAGATCTCATTTTGTAATTTTTCAATCCCTTTGGTTCTGGCATCATTAAAAAAAAAAAAAAAAGACTAATAAAATTATACTCGGTTTTATTCGCGACAATTGGAGTCGCGTGTTTTCTTAAGTGCATTGCTCATGATTATTTTCCGTCGTTGCGAACAAAAGTCAACGACGATGACAATTAATTGCATTTTATCGGATAATTCGTGGGAATTGTAAAGAATACTAGCGCTTTTTTTCTACTTTGATATTAGCTGTTTCATGGTTAATATTTCAAAGGTATGTATTTCCTAAAAAAAAAAAGACATGAGAAAGAAGGCAGAAGCACCTTAAGGCATGGAGGAAATAAATACCTTAAAGACTCTACTGATTGTAGGAAAAAAAATGTGTTTATTTAATTTTTATCGATAAAAATAAATACTCTAAAAAATCCCATACTATGTTTTTTATATTTATTTGTATATATTATATAATATATATATTATATAAAATATATATGGGGCATTTCATGATTCATCAATTTTTAAAAAACCTACGTTTAAAAAAAAAAAATTCTCTTAAGAGAAATATCCTGTAAATAGTAAACTCTGCATTCAAAATTGAATGTATCTGAAAATTTGACGCCATTAATTGGTGTATTAAATTTAAATATGGAACTATGAAAAAGTATTTCAATTTTACATCATACACTTGCATATTAAATTTCATATGCCAATTTATACATATAAAAAAAATCCATAGGTACATTAATTTTCAAATATTTTCAGTAGCAGGAAAGTTTAGCATACTAGCATCAACCACGTGCACCGCGCGCTTACCTACGCAGTGTTACATCATTTGTATACATAATTTTATTTATTTTTTTCTGCTGCTATCTCTCTGCTTCAATTTTTCTGCTTTAGCCTTTATGCCATTACGTATTTGGCTCTACTTCCACTGTAAGAAAAAAAGTGCACATTCAATATACAATTTTATGCACGTAAACTTCCAAAATCGCTACAATAAATTTCGTGCACTTTTTCTTACAGTGGAAGTAAGTGGCAAAGACGTAATTGCAGAGGCTGAAGTAGAGAAGTTATAACAGAGAAGTAGCAAAAAAAAAAAAATCTTTTCTCCGATTTTTCATGAGAGTTCAAATTTTTTATTTAATTTTTAAACTCTCATGAAGAATCAAAAAAAAAAAGATTGTCCCACTTCCCGTGCTATGTTCAAAATGTTCGTCTTTATGAGTAGTATTTTAGAGATTTTTTCGGAAAAAAATAAAAAATCTCCAAGTTTTTGGAAAAACGATTTTTATTTTTATGTAATTAAAAATCAATGCTTCGGAGGAGTTGGAGAATATTTTAAATAAATTTGCATAGAAGTATACGTTTCTTTTACAATACGACATGAATCCAAGAAGATACGTGCATTCGAAAGTTTTTAAACGCAATTTTTAGAAATTCACAAGTGTGCGAAATATGCGATGAAAAATTTGAAAAAAAAATTGAGCATGCTCCATCCATTGAAGTCAATGATTAAAAATGAAAAAAAAAATGCATGCCTCCTATACATTAGAAATAATCATTTTCGTACATCCTCTATTTTTTTAACCTTCCTCTATAATTACAATTCATTGTACTTTCGAAACAAGCTCGTCAGTACGTTTAATTCGTATAAAATAAATTTGTTGACATTTGGTTGAGCTAACTGCTGTTGTCGGTTATCAAGTAAAATAGCGTACATAATACGTTTCCGCGCGTTACGCACAATCATGACAGACAGTCGAGAGAGTAGGTCATCAGCCTCTCTTTCTCCGCGTCAGAGATGGAGAGGCGCAGCGGTGGAACTGTACGTTTAGCAGCAGCTCGAATTCGCGACAAGTTTTATGTCCGGGCCCTAACTCCAGCATTGGAGATAGTGCAAACAGTGCATCTCGTAAAAACGCTGCTAAACGAGCTTGTTACAAAATCTTCGTAGCTTACAAAGCCGGCATAATTTTGCAATCAGACACGAATACCAGATTTCAAAAGCCCAACATGCTAATTTCTCTGAAGATGTTTATACGAGAGATAAAATATAATCTCACCAACAAGTCTGCAATTTTCAGTCACAGTCAATTTATTCATCTATACGACAGAGACGTGTCAATTGACTCTTTTTTTTTTATTGTACTTTGCAAAAATGTTTAATTATAATTTACAGCCAGAAGTTTATTTAATCTTTAATGATAGTATTGGATTAATAATCATTGAAATGGAATTAAAATTACAATTGTAAAATTGTGATTCAATGACAATTTTTTTAATATTGTAGTGTTTTTTTGTTATAGTTTGCAAAAAAATGGTTAATTTACATTTAAATCCAGTGGTTTATATAATTTTTAATAACAGTATTTAATCGCAGTTAGCAATCATTAAAATGACAATAAAATTAGAATTGTAATATTGTGATTAGATGACAATTTGTATAATATTGTAGTGTTTTTTTTTTTCTTATAGTTTGCAAAAAATGATTAATTTACATTTAGATCCAGCAGTTTATGCAATTTTTAATGATAGTATTTAATCGCAGGTAACAATCATTATGCAATTTTTAGTGACAGTATTTAATCGCAGTTAACAATCATTAAAATAACAATAAAATTAGAATTGTAATATTGTGATTAAAAGACAATTTGTGTAATATTGAAGTGTTTTTTTATTATAGTTTGCAAAAAAAATGTTTAATTAACATTTAGATCCAGCAGTTTATGCAATTTTTAGTGACAGTATTTAATCGCAGTTAACAATCATTAAAATGACAATAAAATTAGAATTGTAATTTTGTCACTAGACAACAATTTTTTATAATATTGTAGTGTTTTTTTTTCATATAGTTTGCAAAAAAACCTTTAATTAACATTTAGATCCAGCAGTTTATGCAATTTTTACTGACAGTATTTAATCACAGTTAACAATCATTAAAATGACAATAAAATTAGAATTGTAATCTTGTCACTAGACAACAATTTTTTACAATATTGTAGTGTCTTTTTTTTTTCTAATAGTTTGCAAAAAAATGGTTAACTAACATTTAGATCCAGCAGTTTATGTAATTTTTAATGATAGTATTTAATCGCATTTAACAATCATGAAAATGACAATAAAATTACAATTGTAAAATAGTGTTTCCATTGTAAATTCGTATAAGCATTGCAGTTTTTTTTTTTTTTTTTTTAATTTTATAGCTCGTTTTTCCTATGTTGACTTGTGAGTGATTAACAACGAAACACGAGAGCTATATATTTGTTATATACTTACGTCAAGCGGGATGACACGTCGAGCAGCCTCGAATATTAACAAGATACATTTCCGTGCTATTCGTTTGACTCCCGTGATGACTGTCGTAGCCGTATAGAGACGGCTTTATTAATCAATCAGTAATTTTAAGAATCGTATAGTAAAAAGTATATTCACCGGTATGATAAAAAAAAAAAAAAAAAAAAAAACATGTGGCAACCCGGAGACAGAAGTGAACTTGCCGTAGTGTTTTTGTCTTTTATACATCTCTCAAGGACAAATTGTACAAAATGAGGCACATACACAATTGTCACGACTATAATGCAAATTATAAATTATCGATCGCCGCTTGTACATGTTTGAAAATAATAGAAAATGTGTGTGTGTGTGTAATTTTTTTTTTTTCGCGTCTGTTATTAACTCCACGCGGTCATGACAGAGGCACGCTGCGATCAACCCTCGTATAGTTACTATTCTATACACTCTTGACTTAACACAAGTGGTCCAATCGATATCGCGTTCATGCCGCCAACACACGGATTCCCAGGGAAGCTCGTTGAAAAACACACAACCCCTTTTAGGCTACACCTTTTAATCTCTGCAGAGAAGTGAGAGATTTCCTGCTGTTGATAAGGAGTAGAGTCACATTTTTCGATTTAATTTCATGCATTGATTTGTTTGAAATTTATTATCATTTTTTAATTATAACTATTGCTTTTGTTATTATTATTATTCGACACAAAATAAAATATATTCGTTGCATAGAATACATTTTTTTTGTTATTGAGCAGACTGAGTAGAGAACATAATTTTTGTTTCGTTTAACAAATTCAATAGAAATAATTTTTTATAAAAAATACTTTTTATGATTTTTAAAAATTGCAATTGTGCAATTTTTGTTCTCGAAAATTTATTTAACACTTTTATTGTGAAATAGTTTGTTTAATAATCTTGAAAGTTCTTTTGTGTAGAAACGAAAACGTATGCAAATTTCATGACTTTGAATCCTAACAAAAATTCACATTTAATAAGGAAATTATAAAAAGAAAAAAAATCAGATGAATTCGATAAAGTCTGAGATTACATTGCGGGTAAAAAATTGAATTTTCCATCGGATTTGTTAAACAATTTATTTTGTCAATTCGATGATAATAATTTTCTCACGAATCCAATCAAATTTTTCTTTTAAAAGTGAGGGGATGAGATCTACAGATTTTAGTTAAGAAAAGTTTTTTTAATATTACTTCTTTGGTTAATTTAAAAAACGTATTAAAAAAATTCATGGGATCGATTTATCGTAACTGCAATTAAAAAAATAAATAAATTAAAATTAAAATTAAGCCATTACAAAATATTTGCATAAAATTATGTTGAAAAAATAAAATTCCTACAATATATTGTATTTGGATCTGAAGACTTTTTAACATCATGTGAATATCGTTACGAACATTTATATTTTTTATTTTGAATATTTAACACATTTTGCATATTGTACCGACTGAGTCTCGAAACCAAAGTTACCAAACGAGCTTTATTTTATTTTTTCCTGCTTTTGCGATATTTAGATTAATTACAAAATAATTGACGTTTCACAATTTTTGTAAATTAATATTTTTTAACGTTTAGCAAATTTATTAACGTAAAGGGAAATTTGTATTACAATCAAATATTCATAGCAGGGTAATTACAAAAAAAAAAAATGATTAGCTGAATTTTCGAAAAGGCATAATTTCTATTTATTTTGTTTATCCAGAATAATCCGATATTTTTTTAACGATATTTATGCGATTAGGCTCATTATTTTTTCAAAAAAATTATCTATGATATGACAACCTGGATATTGGTGTTAATCGTTTTATAATTACAGCCGTCGATTATAACGATTTTTATTCGATCGGTAAATAACAGGCTGGTTTTAACCACTAAATATTTTGGAAAAACAATATTTTTGCAAATTTATCACTATTAATGTTTCTCTGGAATAAGAACATACGTCGTGATAAAAATCATTCTTCACTATTGTTATTTAATGCATAAAAACTTACAGAAGCGATTAATAAAATTAAGCGCTGATTTTACTAATAAAAATTTTCTCCAACATCTATAAAATCGATTATATTATTTTACAATGTTGTCGATTTTTAAAAATTAAAGATATTAACAATTATTTGAACAAATTGTCATTTAATCCTCCTTAAGGTTAGTGAGCCATGTCAAATTTATGGATATTGATTCTAATACATCATTTACGTGGGCAATAATTTTTATTTTTTTTCTTTTAAGTACTATCGATCTATGAAACGAAGAATTTTTTTGCCAGGTAATAAAACCACGCGGGTAATGAGGGTCACCCAAAACAATTGTTTTTTCGCTTTTATACTCTGCACACTTTTGAAAAAGAAGCGTAATTACAGCTTTTTATTTTTTTATTTATTTTTAAATTGCTAAAATTATAATTTACGAAAATTATTGTTAAAAATAATCATTCAATAATCATACGGGTAATGAGGGTCACCCAGAAGGATTGTTTTTTCGTTTTTAAACTCTGCACACTTTTGAAAAAGAACCAATAGTCCAAATATTCCCAAATAAATTTCAGTTAAGCTTAATATAAACCCTTATGACATAATTATAGCTTTTTATTTATTTATTAATTTTTAAATTGCTAAAACAATAATTTAAGAAAATTATTTAAAAAAATAATCATTTAAGCTCGTGTAATTGTTTCAAATTTTCCTGTTTCTTAAACCACACAACATTCATTCCAGTGAAAACTAATCGCAAGTACAATTGAGAATGGATACTTTTGGTCTGCTGGCTCTCTTTCAAAACTGTGCACAGTGCAAAAACAACAACAAAAAGCTGATAAAAAATGTAGCAGGTGTAGATATTTAAAAAAATAATCTTAGCCAATTACTGCTTCAATATCCATAAATTTGTCCTGACTCCCAAGACCTTTGTAACTATGAAAATTGATAAAATTTCTTATTTCTATTTAAAAAATTTCACTAATTCTTACTGTGTTTGTTAACAGGTGTACATTGGACAGCGTTAATCTGCGATTCCTTGCGCCGATGATTGATGATCAAATGGCTCTTAACGATTAATTATATCGACGAAAGATGGACGAATAGAGAATCAGCGGAACCAAATGGAAGCTAGTCATCGACCCACTGACCAACTAATGCAGCGCGCTCGATCATAGGGGCAACCAGCAGCGACGAGTAGAGCGCAAGTGCATGTCTCTCGGTAAATGCACCTGAGCAATTTGAGATTTAATCTTGGAGCGGTTGCTTTCACCGCGTGCGCTACAATCGAGCGAGTGCGAGCAAAGCTCTTTTAGCTCTTTCTAAATCGTTCCTCCACCGACATGCACTCAATATTTCTGAGCATTTTAATAATTGCAAACTCTATTTAATCGACGTGCACTCAGTTGCATCGTGAAAACATTTCAAACAATTGCCGCGAAATGTTTGAATAACATTGGTATAGCGATTACACTTACTATCAATAAGGAGAGGACGTGTAGTGTGTAGCATATTATATTTATATTTTTACTCACTCGATCTTTAACGACGACTCCTTTATCCGGTAGACCATTTCCATTGGTGATATTATTGGAGCCTCCTTTGGCTATAGAGTCCGACATTGTTGAAGCAATTTTGAAGCCCGCTGCTTTTTTTTTTTTTTTTTTTTTTTTTTTTAAATTTAAACTTTTGGAGTAATTTAAAAGTGGAGCAATGAAGAACAATTATTTACATGGTGATTATCAATTTAAAATCCAGGATCAAGGAACAACTGTGTAAATTAATTAAATTCAATCCTTGCAGGATGATATAGTCGGCTATATAATAGCGCTTGATTCTTTAAATATTGAAATTAACGTTTTTTTGCCGGGATGAATTTTTCTTTTTCAATTTATTTAATGCTTAAACATTGTTACACTGCGTTTCATCGAATGAATAAATTATTAATAACGCGATGAAAAAAGCGCGACGACGCGCGTAGAACCGTCGGCGTACTGCCAGGAAAGGGTCTCGCTCGGGACTAAAGCACGTTAGCTGCAGCAGCGAGTCGACCACTCGCTTCAGCTACCTCAACTCACCGATTCAACACTCTCTCTCTGTCTCTCTCTCTTTCGCTCCCTCCCTGAATTTCTCGCACACCATATATTTTATTCTTTAATGTTCATATATATTTTCGCATCAACCATCCAAAGTATCATCAAATCATGTGTGCAGCGGTGCAGCTTGCGCAACTGGAGATAGTAGTTGCAGGCTTCTTTCACTATTCGACAATTTTATTGAAAGGAAAAGAAAAGAAACAAAGATTTTTCGTGAATGAAAAGGCACATGAATGACAGAAGCAAAAAAGACGACTATAGAAGATTTTTTATTTCAGAAAAAAACGGGGATTTACCTTAAATAAAATTTAATAAATTGCTACAATTTTATTAATAACTTTTAAACCGAATTTTGATTGAAATATTTGCTTTTGGGATGCTATTTTGTGATTTTTTTAAAGCCGGTTTCCAATTTTTTTTTTTGGTTTGGCAGAAAGAAAAATACGAAGAAAGAAATACCTTTAAGTTTTCTAAATCTGCTGTTATGAAAGTTTGGACAACGATAAAAGCCAAATCATAACTCTGAAACAATCATTTCTGGAGCACTTTTTTTTCAATATTTGATTATCTAAATGCGGGTTTAAAAAAAAAAAAATTAGTACCTTATTTTCAGACCTTTTTTAAGGGATTATTGCTTTGGCTTCATTCAAGCCATAGCTTCTGGACTATTACTCCGAGATAAGCAGTTTTGTTTCACTTTCGGTTATCTACATATAGATTTTTTTCCAAAAAAATGTTTGGATCAAATTTCCATTGAAAAAAAAAAACATTATTTCTCATTTCGACCTACTTCAACCGAACTTGGTTTACATAAATCGTCCTTCGCCTTAAATCTTAGATACTAGATTTATTACTATTATTATTATTATTTTCTTTACATTGTTACTTCTATTTTATTTTATTCTTGCACGTCTATATATATATATTTCCCTTGTTCTTGTCTCCTTCTTGATTTAAGCACACCTTCAGTATAATTTTCTCGCTTTTTCGTATATTGTCTCTGTATTTCTTTAAAATACTTTTCTAAATTTTCATACATTCGTTAATTAATACTTTGTTTCGCCATGTAGCTTCTAGACTATTGCCTCGAGAGGAAATTTGGTAACAAGCATTTCATTCCTTTTTCGATTACAAAAATGCGGGTTTTCTGCAAAAAAAAAATATAATTAATATTAAGGCATTTGTTAACGAATTCTAATGGTTAATTTACTGTATAGTCGCATGAACAGTTAGGATGATGCTTACACAGATATTCACGTAAATGTCTGAATTTCATTCATGCGGACAATCACCGGATACCCATCAGCACTTACACGACACTCACAAATTTACACAGAGTTACTCTTGCCAGACTCGCACAGAACATCACACGCAGACTTACACACAAACTCACTCAAATTGCTATACAGAGACTCACATATATTACTGAGGTACCTGTGTCGAATGAATGGGTAAAATTGAGTATTTTGAGAAATTCGGGAAAAGTATATAAACGACTTCCTTCATTTAATCAGTGAATCGAATTTCGCTGACTGACAATCGATAAAGATTAATATTTATTTTTATTTTCGTTTTAGTTTTTGTTTTTTCGGTTCTTCGTAAACACTCAATTGTCTACATTTATGCATTATTTTTAATGACGCATTTATCAATTATGAAACAAAATAAATTGTGACGAACATTTAAGAAAAATTCGTACAAGAGAATGGATAGATACAGCTTCGAACATATTGGCAAGAAATCGATAAACATTCATATTAATTTATATATCTTTTTGTCCTTTTACTATTTTTCTTCGTATTTCAACAAATGCATTAAAATTTGATATAATTTTTTTTTTAAATCGCACTTAGATATTCACAGAGAAATTTTTGTGAAATGTATCAAATAATGTGGAAACAATTTGGAAGCTTCTAAATTGCAGGCTTATTTATATACTGTACACATCAGCTGCACTAGAAAAAAAAAAATCAAATTGGAAATTTCAAAATGGGCAAAAATCATACAGAAACAGATCCTTGACTTGAATCTATGCGAACTTAAAAAAAGAATTATCCTTGCAAAATAAATTTAGAAAAATATAAAAAAATCTTTGCATCAATAAAATTGAAAAAATAAATTCCACTTACAATTTTTAGATAACAGTTTTTATGTGTTCATTACTGCAACATCTAATTTTCATGGTTTTCTGTTTCAGGTGAATCGATCCTCTGAATATAAAAGAAGGTAACTGATGCCTGTACAAGTACGTGCTCACTCGAGTCGTGCGTTTACTGCAAGGAAACGAAATTAGAAAACGTGTATCCGCTCTTCTCTTTAACGTGGAGTACAAGCACAAGAAATTGTGGCGTTATCTGGAATGCAATTTTCTCTAGGACTCCAGGCAACCAGCCTCGTTACGTACTGTTAAGTGCGTTAACGGGATGAGCCGGTCTAGTCGAGAATAAGTCGCGTTCTAAAGGCAGCCTCATCACTCGTTGAAGTTTCTATTATATTGTGTTACTCGTTATCACACGTGTCCGAAAACTAGATCGCTCGTGTAATTAATAATATAGTGAGACCTGGAGATTCTAAGTGCGTCACGCGACGTCATCGTTTCAAGGTGTATGCATTTTATTCCATTGAGATTGCGACGCTGTTTAAGCTCGTGAAAATAACGCCTCAAACCACAAATCGAAGAAATAAATTCGAGTCATCGTGTCAATCGTTTCATTGTACTGAGCGCGCAACAATTAAAACGAGAGGTCGAAAGTCTATAATATTCATGAAAATTGTGTAATTGATTCATGATATGCGGAATAAACAAGCGCTCACGGTTCCAAATACGCAAAGAAAGAATCGTCACGCTTATAAAAAAATGAGCGCCAGGAGGAAACTCTCGTTCATGACATTCGGAGATTCTTTAGTGCACAAGAAAAAAAAAAAAAAACGCCCACTCATGTTCACAATATTTAGAAAATATTTCTGGAATATATGACATTTTTTTTTATATTACAAAAATATATTTGTATGAAACCTTTTTTTAGATATTTCAGACATGTACTCAAGTTTTTAACACTTTCAAAATATTTCTAAAATATTGTCAGAAAATATTTTCGCAAAATTTGAAAAAAATCAGAAAACCGAAGAGCAACGGAATATATTTTTATATTAAGAAAATATCGATTAACAAAATTGTTTATATTTCTACAAGTGAGTATCGATTTATTTTTTACGATTATTCGTAAAAAATATGTACGTAATGTTTGATAAATATTTCGAGAATATTAATGAATTTTAATGAAAGATTTATGAGCGGACAACAAAAAATCAGTAATAATGCTTCATGATTATTATTGAAATTTCTTTTCTGCTGTGTACCAGCATATTTTCATAGGTTTACGATAATTCGTAAAGCAAATAAGTAAACGTGGGGACTAAAACGATTGGAGATATTCAATCGATACCAATGTCGCGTGTACTATTAGCAAAGAGTGCGTCTACTCTCTACGTTTGCTACAGCGAGTGGCAGGCAAACGAGAGTTCGGACAGGTCAAGGGAATGTGTGGTCGTAATTCTAGTAGTGTAATGGATAGACACAACTTAGATGATTCTTAAAATTCTCACTCCCTCAGGCAACACAGTGAATACATAATATTACAGTATCAGACGATAATCGCTCACCTGTTGCCAAGGTGGTTTTAGCCTGTTGCAGATGATTGATATTTACAAAAAGTACTAAATGAAATACAGTTCTGTATGTGTGCAGAAAAACTTTTAATTTTGTAGGTTTACCATCAACGATTATGTATTCCATATTGGTTAATACATTATTTGTCAAAATATAAATTGCAGGGAAATAATACATTATGAGTAATGAGGGTAATATATAATTTTGGGTAATTTTATCAGCTAAATTGAAGGAAACAAGCCTGCAGAGTAGAACCTTGCAAATAGCTTCCTCATTATTTTACATTTTTAAAAAATGTTTACATGTATGCAAGGTAGAACTTTGCAAATTGTTTTGTCTGCAAAGCTTCCACTATGAGAAAGTACGTTTATCTATTTTGGCTCTCTCATAGAGGAAGCTTTGTAGAGAAAACAATTTGCAAAGTGGTAAATTTCATCCGGTCGTTCCAGAATTTTGAAAAGTAGAAGTGTTTACGGACATTTAAAAAAAATTTGAATTGCAATAAAATTTGATCCACTCTATCGATTCGAAAAAGGGGAACCTTCTTAACCTTCCATAGGAAGTACCTTCTCTATGGATGATTGTGGTGATAAATTTAGGCTTCCACATAGAGCACACTTGGTGAGCGGTGAAAAATAATGAGGAAGCAAAGTACAAGGTTCTGCTTTGCATAGACCTTTGAAAGTTGGAACGCTCGAAATTGGCTCGGAAGTTGATCATGAGCTGAAAATGAAGGAATGGTTTAACAAAATATTAGATTGATTACGAAATTTAAAAAAAGGCTGGAAAGTAGAACTTTACACATTGCTTCCTCAATTATTTTTTAATTTTTACAAAACTACCTGTGCGAGGAAGTATATGTTGATAAATTTTGGCAATTCAAATTTTATGCAAAATATTGAATCAGCTGCTTGAAACGTTCTCGAGTTACAGCATTTACAAAAAAATGAAGTGAAATTGTCATAAAATTCGAACCAGTGCATTAATATTTACAGCGCTTATGCAAAGAATTTTAGCTCGATAACACAATTAATTCTTGCGATACAGATTGTTAAAAAAGATTATATAAAAAAACTAAAAAAAAATATTAATTAAGATAAAGCTTCCTCGATAAAGAAGCAAAAATAATACTAAAACCATGCGACACATACATACACTCAAACAAATTTACAATGTAGAATGTAAATATAAGGAAGCTAAAAGTAGAGCAGCACATCAAAATTATCCATACATTTTTAACATTCATCGGCATGGATCGCAATAATTTGCCATAATAATTAGAGAAATTCAGGTAAAAACTATTCCAAAGTTCCACATTAATAACGAGCCAACTTTCAACATAATTACAACCCAAGTTGGAGTAAAAATTATGCTAATAAAACCATGCGAACCGACAATCAATGCAAATTTTATAAATTAAATTTTATAGAGTATTCTTGATGTATTCTTCTAACGTCTACCTAACTATAAATTCTGTCTGTTTCCAGTGCATGCAATGCAGCCGAGCAGTTTCGCGTCAAAAGCTGTCACTACGACCGGACAGCATCCAACATCGTCATGCGATGAGGTCGAGGGGAGACCGTAGATAGGATTGATGGAAAAAAAAAAAAAAAAGAAGTCTGGCATCTGTATATCGCTGTTGGAGCGCGTACGCGACTGGAAAAATAGCCGACCGCATCGTAGGAGACGCTCATCGGACGTCTGGCGTAGAAAAACGTCGTACGTACATTTGTGCTATATATCGCAATGAGTATATATCGACACCCGTACGTAGAAGAGTTGTGGTATGAAATCGTTGTATAGTACGAAACAAGCTAGCAGTGCGGTACGATCTCCACGCCCGGAGAACATCAGGGCCAACAACTCGACAGGTTGAACGCTCGCTCCGAGCCGCATAAATTCCGGTTTTCGTACTCGCAATCGTCGCGTTTTCTCGTACAAAAGGTTATTGACGTACTCGATTTCAAAATTGCCATATATCACGTTTTATTGGCCAAACTATTGATAAGAATTTTTCCTGTAATATCGAAGAAAAAAAAAAAATTGTTGTCCAATTACATCACGATGGATAGTGGTTGAAGTAGCTTTCTTCTTTTTTCTTTCTTCTTTGTTATTGCGATCTCAAGCAGTTTCAGTCCTTTCAGCAGAGTGCAAAGTATCAACTAGATCAGCAGCTTCTCTCTTGACCATGTTGAGTAGAAGTTGTGAGCTCTCAAGAATCTGTAGTAAAGATTAAAAAAGAAAAAATGTAATGTCAGTCAAGAGCTACTTGGATTGCAGATTAATGAGTATAATAAGGTGGTCCACTTTCTTGCCATTATTTTTAGCTTCCTTGTAGAGAAAAGTTTGTTTTGGTGAACATTTTTTTATTCGAGATTTTCATGTCACTTCGAGTCTAAAAGCCCGAGAAAAGTGGTTTAGAAAAAAATGCCTGGATGGATGCGTGTGTGTGTGTTTTAAATTTACTCTGACTTCATACCAAGCTATGACCGTTTTTAAAAATTTTATTTATTTAAAGGTTGACTAATCAATTTTTCATTCGATAGACAGTCGTTCGCTAAAGGTGCTAAATTAATGATTCATAAAATTCGCAACACAATTTTTTTTTCCAAAACTTTAAAATACCATGAAATTTAAAACCCTTAATGGATTCACGTCAGGTTCAATCCCACATCTTGTCTGATAATAGTCTACTTATGAGCCAAATTTCAGACCAATCTCTAATTTTTTTTAGAAATTAAAGCAAAAAAAAACACACTTTGTTCAAAATATTCAAAATGCTATAAAATTTGAACGCCTTATCCACATTCAATCCCAAGATTTGTTCAATAAAAATCTACGTGTGGTCCAAATGTGAACTCAAAATTCTTAAAACTGCGATCGCCAACTGCTGCGAAAACATTTTTCTCGTCGGTTTAGAGTATTTTGAGTATCGTGACATGAAAGTCTAAAATTAAAAAAAAATGACAGGAAAACAAAGCCTTCTTTACGAGGAAGCAAAATATTGGCAAGAAATGGATCACGCTAGAGTATAATTTGTACCGACTGACCTTGGTACAAGCAGATTCTGCCTCCTGTATAGTCCGATCGTAATCATTCCTTATTGCCGCTTTTTTCGCTAGACCCTCACTGAGCTGATTGATCTTATAAGACATCCTTTCGATTTCTCTCTGCAGAATACTTCTCTCCTGCTCCTCGGCCTCGATCTCCTCATGGATCTTCGTCCTGGTCAGCTTGAGATCTTCTATACCTTGTAATGCACGTATATTGCAGTATATTCGTGCGAGATATTTGAATATTTCCAGGAAAATATTCAAAGATCTTGCAGTTAACAGTCTTATCTTACGAAACTATAAATTGCAATATCGTGCTTGTGCAATAAAATATCAATATGCTGAATACGATTACGGACATTTCACGAGTTCTGTGTTGTAGTTTTGCATTGCATCACCGAAATTCCTAGCCATGGATTTTATTTTTTTTTTTCATTAATATTTATCGCCCAGTGTGTCGATTGGCTTTTTCAAAATTTCCCGCAGTGTTCAATTTAATTTTGTAATTTCAGTCGAATAATCCCTGTCAGTTTAGTCCGAGACATGTTGACACGCCAGGCAAATGTTTTTTTTTTTCTTTTTTTCTTTCTTTCTTTCAATCTTTTTTTCTCCGGTCGTTAATCTAATGGCGCTTTTCTGCGTATTTCTTGTTTTACTGCCAAGATAATTCCTTAGCTGGTGCTTTTAATGACGTAAAGACAGTGCCGTGATGAGGAGAGCGACGATTTAAAACGTAAGAATGAAAATTACACAGGCTATTGACTTAAATAACACGTTTATTATTCATAATAAATTCAAGTTTCCGTGGAAAAATACTCAAACGTGATTTTCTACTGTACTCCGATTATCGGGCAAATTTCATTTTTTCATTCTTTACATTTTCAGCTTTGGGAATCACCAATCGTTGAGATAGCTTTCCTCCAGGGAAGTGAATACTTTCAAATCGAAATTTAAGCTGTAACAAAAAGTTAAGTTCGTGTGAATCACAATTTTATTGATACAATATTGCGGAAATAAAAATGACAACTTACTGTTTAAAAGCCTCCGCAATTTCATCGGCTTTCGTAGAATGACAAACCACTGTCGTTGTACATTGCTTCGGATCAAATAAATCCTTAAAATACTTCGTTGCCACGCTTTTCAAGTCATCGATCGAAACTGCATTAATTCGCTGTATAAGTTGACGATTATAGTCTTGTGAAACGTTTCGAAAATTAGCAGAAAATGCGTGATTGACCAAGTCACCGACAGTGCTCTCGCTCTTAATTATTTCGAAAGTTAACGATGATTTCGCAGTCTCGTACAAAAGACAATTCCACTTATGATCGTTAAGGTGACTTTCCTGTGAATTAATAAGTACACGGAATTAAAAAGAAAAACGAGATTCTGGTGGATTTAATGAATAGTGATTTTTTTTTTTAAATTTAGTAAATGATACAACGCACGATAATGAACTTGACTTCTTTGAAGGCGGCCAGGATATTTGTCGCTTTCTCCAATTCGAAATTTAAAAGTCCACTGTCGGGATCGAACGTCACACTGACACCGTAAGCCAAACCCTGTCCTAGTATTCGTTTCCACAAAGGACCCTGGTTTTCGGAGCACAAGACGACGTGATAAAAAAATATATTTAACGATTTTTTTTGCTTCTTAGAAAAAGCGGTACAAAGAGTAATATGAAAAAGGAGATACTAAGAACATTGATTTTGAATAATTATAATGTCAAAAGTCAGTAATAAAATTTCTTGTATAACGAATTGGATTGAAAACTTTACTTTTTTTTAAAAGTAAAATGAATTCTATGATTTTTCTGAATACATATATTTTTTTTTATATCAATTATCGTATAATAATTTTATATATCAATTCTAATAAAAATTATGTGTATTTTGGAAAAATTAGAAATTTCATTTCATGCATTTCTAAATTTCGCGGATTTTCAATCGTTTCTAAAAAAAAATTGCAATTATAAGTAAATTAAAGAAAAAAAATGTGTATTCGGTAAAACTGGAAAATTAATTTCATATAAAAACAATTAAATTTTCCACCAAATTTGTTGAACATTTGTTTTCATGAAATTTCTTTTTCTCGATATTTTCATGTCAGGAGACTTCAAATAGTCTAAAACCTCGAGAAAAGAGGTATAGAAAAAAAATGTAATGGTTTCTATATTATAAAAATTACATTTTTGTATCATATTACTTAATATATTAAATATATTTTATTTAAGTCGATGTTTGTCGTATCTTCAATGACATTGAGCTTTATAGAAAAAAATTCTCTCTTAAACTTCTAAAAGTCTAATGAAATCAAACTTTTCATTGAAAGTGTAAATCCTTGAGCAGAGCAACATTCCAACTATTTGCAAACCTCCGATTGCGTAAGGTACTTCGAACAAAGAACCATAGATGGATAATCTGGATGATCGAAACCATTGAAACAAGTTGTGCACTGTAAAAAGTAAGATGTCTCTATGCAGCCGAGCCCCAAGACGCATCCTTGAATCGGTATTTCTTCTCGTTGATTCAACAATTCCCAATCGTGAGTAACGTGATATCTAAAAAACATAATAAAGACGCGAATAAGTAAATCAATCTTCTTTTTTAATTAAGAAGCACTTCCCCCACGAATTTCAAAATTTAGAAACCTGTTTTCTCCCAAATAACTGTACAGATTAGGCTCGTATTTTGAGAAAATATGTGAAATTATGGTAGACATGGCTTAAGCTTCTCGTTTTTTTTTTTTTCAAGAGAGTCAAAAACCAAAATTGACGTTCAATAAGAGAGAGAAAGATCCCTATAAGCGTTTACTATTAGGCGAAGAAAATCCCGAGGGACTGTGGCTCTTAAATTGTTAGCCCCAGATCACATACCCGTTCTTATCATCTGTTTCAGACGTCTCCAGTATCTTCCACGGAGCATAAACGTCAGCAACATTTTCTTTTAATTTATTAATGTTGACTGCAATGGACAAGACAATATTTTGCCTCGTTGTCAGAATTGTTCTAATTAATTCAATCTCGTGCAACACTTCATTTTGACCTTCTTCGGTATTCAAACGTTCCATCATCTTCGTTAGAAACTGGTGTTGTCGCAGAAAACTTGAGGTGAAATTGTCACTGTCTGTATAGAGGCAAACGATTGAATTACTGCATGATTCTGTTATGATTTGATCAAATTATAGAAGAAATTATGAGAGAATTACCCTTGTTGTATCTTAGACCATTCGTTAGCTCGTTGATTATATGACTACCATCTTGCTTCACTAGAGAAACAGCATTTATCATTTTCGTCCCAATTATTTTCAGTCGATCGACGCTGAATTTCGTATTGTAGAGAAGCTCCTTAATCCACTGTACGCCCTTTTCGTATTTTGTTAATTCGAGCTAAAATAATAAGTAATCACGGACGTCAATGGACTGCTTCATCTAACATCATATTATTGTTTAGATATTATATACCTTCAGCCTTAAACATGCGCTGTGAGAGCGCCATGTATCCGCACTATAGGATATTGTATCCTTCTGTAGTTCAGATAAAACATCTTCATAAGGGATAATCGTGCCGTTTCTCTCGATTGGAGACTCTGACAGAGCCTCCATAAGTAGAGGAAGATATGGTCTCGCTTCTCTATCAATCGGCGATGTGTCCATTACAACTGTCATCTAAATTAATACGCTCTTAGGGTCGAATTTTCATATCGTAAATTCGATGTTAATTATTCGCTACCAATATTTGATTACATAGTTACATTACTAGAATTTATAAATTAGAAAAATATTACGAAAAAAAAGAGGGAATTCAGCAAAGAGGGAATTCTATTTTTTAAATTTGATCGTCAGTTCCAATCAACATTAAACATATCTTCGATTATAAAGAATCAATCGACTCAACAGTTAATGATTTACAAGAATTGCGGTCGAATTTTGTAACGTAAGTTTGATCTTACGCTTGATTTTAAATTCCATCGATAATCAGATTGAACCTATCATTGAAAATTCGACAATTTTAATAGCAAATATAAGTGGCATGTAAAATGCTACTGGCGATTTAGGCTTCTCTAATTCCGCTTAAATAGGGATGGCGTTATTCTTCGATAGATTAATATCTACTGCATTTATAATTATTTCCAAAAAAAAAAATTGCCTAAGAAATACATTAGGTATACTTGTATAAAATTCGTATTGTAATCGTCCAGATACGTGTACAGTGGCAATTTTGTAACATCGAATAGCGGATGTTGTTCAGAAGACTCCGTCGTGTAGCTCTTGACATGATGAAATTTAACGTCATTGAGACTTGGAATCTTCACCAATTTCAGTACCTCGACAGGTACCGGAGTCTGAAAAATAGAATTGCAAGGTTACTATCACAGATATCGATGGTATTGAACAGATATTTTACTTCTCATACCGTGTTCATTTTTACAGCTTCTTGAAGATCGTGAGCTTTCCGTTTTAAACCTTCCTTGCCCAGTTTCTCAATTCGCTCGGCTATACGCTTCTTCTCCATCTCGATTAACTCTGATTGCTTTTTACGGCTTGGTATACCTTTCAGAATTACCATAGGCGGATCGATTAAGTAGCGTTTAAAAATATTAAGCCAATAAGACTCCGGTTCTCCGGCAAGTTTTTCTAAATCTTTCATAGGATTTATTCGGCGCTCCAGCTACACGAGAAAGAAAAAACTAGAAATATTGATACCAAAAATAAGACATTCGTGAAATTGATCGAATTTATGTTTTATCAGTTCTCACATCTTCTGTGGTATTGCCGTATAGTGCATCCTGTATTAGCACATCGGAAATTATATCGGCCGGTGATGACTCCAGACTCATGTAACCCCTGAGTAGGATTCTATGAATTACAGTTTTCATGATCTCAATATCAATGCCACTTTCATAATTGTCTTTGAAGACCTTCACTAGATGTTCAGGTATCAATGGAATTTTTTTCACCGGTACACCTCCAAATGCCATAAACAAAGCAGTTTCCGAATTTTCCGATGAAAATGTTTCGACAAAACTGGCATAAGGGTCGTTGATTTCGATAAATTCACTTTGAATCGGACTGATCGAATTATTGGTAAGATACTTCAACAGAAGTTCACACGCTGTAAAGTCGTAGATTTCTTCTATTGCAGAAGGTTCACGCCAGCCTGCATACACTATTCCATTGTCCTCGTCGTCGGATGGAAAATATATCTCTCGTACAATATTTTCGATTAAAGGCGGTACCGGATCTTGCCAAGGACGTGTGAAAGGGCTTCGATCTCCCTATAGAATTTTAAATATCATTAAATCGGTTTACAGCTAATTTTTTTTCTCATCAAAAAATTAAGTGCACATATTCGTTCAAATACTAATAATTATAACTGAATGACGTAGTTAATTGATATTATTTTTTTATGACTGCACGACTATCGTAATTATGATTGCATTGTGTACTTTTAAGACGATTTTCTCTTCGAAAGGTCTCAGAGCTTCAAAAATATCCGAGTGCTTAATTTGTCCTGCGATAATAATGGTTAAATTTTCTGGCCGGTAAAATTCTTTGTGAAAATTCTTCACTTTCTCATTGTTCGTACTCTCACGCAAATTCTTCAGTAAACCTGAAATGAAAGTATCGATTGTAGCTAATATTTTTAGAGTGTATGAGATATTCAATCTTAATATTACGGTCGTTGTTGAATAATAAATAAATCGTTAAATAATACCGACCAATGTCTAACAAAAATTAATGTTAATGAGATATTATATTGAAATTCATCAGCTTCTGGCCCGCTTCGATGTGGTTTATTTATTTGTTAGTTATTCAATTTAATTTTTTAAACCATTTTTGAGTAACTTATAAATTTAAAAAAAATCTAGACAAACATTTTTTTGGATACCTCATATACTGACGTTGTTTAAAGAGATTTAGGTAAATTTTGCGGATATTCAGAGACTAATATCTCACTTATTCACCTATCCAATAAAGACTTTTTTTGGCAGGAATAATAATAGAATAATTTTTTTTTATTTTTGCATTCTACACACTTTTGAAAGGGAACCGGTAGGCCAGATGTTCTCAAATAATTCTCAGTTGGGTTTGAGATTACTCTTTCCGGTATGAGTGTAGCGATTTGAAATTCAGATAAAATTGAAGAAAAGCCATAGGTTTAAATGGTTATTAACAAATAATTTCCTTAAATAAATTATAACTTTATCAATTAATTACAAAAAAATAAACAGCTCCAACCATGGCATAATATTTGGCCAACCGGTTCTCTTTCAAAAGTGTGCAGAGTACAAAAACGAAAAAAAATGTTGTTGGTGACCAAAACTACCTGCATGCTTTTGCCATCTGTTAAAAAATTCTTCTTTGAATTAGTCTTTGAATATCCGTAAATTTAACTTAATTTAAATTAAATTAAAGACACTATTAATATCAAAAGACATAAATCTACTTTACCTCCAAGATTCGATTTGTATCCACATTTTCCAGGATAAATAGCTTTCATCAATTCGTAGTACGACAATTCTAATTTGGTATTTTCTCTGGCTTGCATTTCCGCATAAAGTATTCCGCTATCCTCGCCTTCTCCAGTTACGTGATGAACTTCCGTCAAGTACGCTGAGTCCTTTTATATTCATGGAAAAAAGAAAGTGTCAAATAAATGGTAAATTGATCTTTTAACAAAATGTCCTTATACAAAGACAGTAGTGTCCATTATTTTATCTTTCTTTCGAACTTTTTAATATTCCATTTATTTTCACTTTATCAGTTGCAGTGTGTGTTTGAATGGTGAACCCAATGATGAAAGATAAAATAAGGGTGAAGGCCAGTTTGAACACGCGATTATTTCACATAGAAAAGGTCAGGCGTTGCTCTTACCTTCAAAGTAGGATGCATTATATGTTCCAGGTAAATAGGAATCAGAGATACAAATCCCTCGACACCAGCGGTCGTCATTTTAAAGAGGGTATGATCTACGTTTGTCAATGCTTCGGTTCCCGATGCCAAACATTTATTTGCCATTAGACCCAAGACTCCTTTCCAGGGATATTTTTCACTGCCTTGGAAAACTAGATGCTCGAGAGTATGTGCCAAACCGTCATCGTTAAAAGCCTCCGTAGCTTTTTATTGTACATACAAGAATCGGCAAAAATTGTGCAAAGTTTATTTATCAAGCAATACAAAAAAGGAATTTAAATATCTTACCGATACAAAAAAAACCGTGAACCAGGGGTCCTTCCATCTCCGCAAAGAAGACATTTAAACCAGTGTTTGTTGATTTATACTTGTAGATAGGTATAGTATCGTTGAATTTTAGTGAACAAACAAGTTCAAAATCCGGCTTGTTTTCCATTTTCAAGTTCTCCATAACTTGCCTAAATCACAGGACAAATGCTCTACTTAAAATGCCAAATAGTATACTTTTGTGGACTCAATAAGACAGACTAGCAATAAAAGTTATGCATACACAGTTAGGGTGTTAATAGCTAACTATTGATATGTATAATTATACAATAGTTTAAAAAATAAAAGTGTATCACACTTGCAACTTTACAACGAAATTTTAATCGTAGAGATTGATGAATGACAATTCTTAAATTACAATTTATTTTTACTCTTTAGGTCCGAGGTGTTATTGGAATTTTAGATTTCTTGCACAACTTTATTATTGTGCGTTTCGCGCTCTACTGAAGTATAAGTCCGGTATTTGACGAACAAATTGTTGAATTATTGAATGTGTTACATCGGGCAAGATCGGAGGCGATCGTACCGATACGGAACTAAATTGCGATCGATCGGCTATTTATTGACCGCGACTAATTGTACATGCAACAAAACTCAAAGACCAACGAATATCATAACGATATTGGCTGAATTGAAATAATATTTTACTGTTAATGCTGCATTCTGTGTAGTGGCTTCTTGAAGATCATGATTTTTTTTGTTCTAGACCTACCTCGCCTAGTTTCTCAAGTCATTCGAATATACGCTTCTTCTCTAGGTACTGTCTAAAAATCTTCAGACAATACGGTTCTTTATGTGCAAGTGTATCAATTAATTTTGGCTACTTTTATATGAAATCCTTGAAAATCATCGCAAGTATAAAAATCGATTGAATACGGAATATTTCAGCGGTATTATCGAAGGAGATTTTCCATAAAGTACATATAAAGTACATATTTAAGAACAATTTCCAAAAAAAAAAAAAATTGAAAAAAATTACAAAACGGCGGAGTCATCCATTACCCCCCTCTTTTCAAGATCCTCGTTGATGGTGTACAAGATTTCCCAATCGGGCATCGTCAGAAAAACACACAAAAAAAGCGATGGTGCTACGTAGGGAATTTTTTTTTAAATTTTATTTGCAAAAAAGGCAGTAGTTTGAAGAAAACGATATTAATTTACATGAAAATTTTTAGTTAATTAAATTTATAACTTAAAAATGGGACATCGAATCAAAAAATCCCCACGCAGCATTATAAACAAAGTTGTAAAGAATTTGTGGTAAAAATTTCAGGTAAATCGGTCCAGTAGATCTTGAGATATCGTGTACGCCAGTTTGAAAAAGGTCGTTTCGAGAAAAACGCAAAAGAAAACGAAAGTGCCGCGGCAGCAGCTACGCACCGGTACGTACGTACTGTACCATTCTGCGTACCGGTCGGAGCGTTAGCTGAGTTTCGGCGCACTTCTGCCACTCCCACTTCTAACTCCTGAAATACTTTGAATTTCGTCATGGGGAAGCGCATAAAATATTCTCAAAAGTATGTCGAATTTTGTAATAAAAAAAAAAATAATAATTCGATTTTTCTTTTTCAGTGTGGTGTAATAACTTAACTAAATTATGGATATCGCGGGAAATATGTATTAAATTACACAAACTACTGGCATAGTACGGTGTATTATTCGTAGAAAATAAACGTGAGCGTGAAAAAATACAAATGTTATGACGTTCGAAATTACAGTTCGATAGCCACACAGTCGTTGTTTCTAATACTCAAAAATAGTAGCTGCACTCTCAAATCACCAGTCGTTCAAGTAGCATTTTTCCAGGGCAGTGAAGACATTCAAATCGTGATTAAATCTGTCGAAACACAAATTACAAAGTAATCATAAAATAATACCGAAAACACAGATAATTTGTGTAAAATCGCTGAATCAAAACGAAACTTACTGCTTGAAGGCCTCCGCAATTTCGGGAGCTTTCATCGGATGACAAACGATTGTCGTGTTGCATTGTTTCGGGTCGAAGAGAACCTTGAGATACTTGGTGGCAACGCGATTCAAGTCGTCTATCGATACCTCGTAAACTTTCTGCACCATCTGATGATTGTAACCATGCGATACGTTCTTGAAGTAAGAAAGCAATGACTGAGCAACCATGTCGCCGACAGTTCTCTCTTTGTCGATAATCTTGAAGATAAGAGATGCTTTCGCAGACTCGTACAAAAGCTGTTCCCAATTGTTCTCCTTAACATGACTTTCCTGCGAATAAACAAAACATGCAGAATGTTACAAAATGAAGGTTTCGTTGAAAGGACCGCATAGAAGTGCAAATGCTTACGACGATAGCTTTGGCTTCCTTGTATGCGCCAACAACATTCGACGCCCCGTAGAAAGTCAAGTACAAAAGTCCCTCGTTAGGTTTCGAGAAGATGTTGAAACTGTAGGACAATCCTTGTCCACGAATCTGCTTCCACATCGGGCCCTAATTTTCACAACACAAAACAAGAATCACAACATTTAAAAGAAAACATGAAATGTATAAGCATACAGGCTTTTATTCAAACTTTTACGCTAATTTCAAAAAATTTGTGAAAATACAGTTAAAACAAAAATACATAAAATCGTAAATTCTGATAAAATATTAACTACTCGATGGATTCTCGCCAAATTCAACAATAATCATGGTTCAATATTAGCTTATTTGTGTACAAAATTTCAGGACATCACTTTTCTCGATGTCTTGGACTTTGTGAAAAATATTTTCACGAAAAACAAAGCTTCCATGAAGAGGACGCAAAATCCATCTCGCACGATTTTTTTTTAAATTTATTTACCTCGAGTTGTGTAAGATATTGAAGACAAACTAGCAGCGGTGCCAAATCCGGATCCTCGTAATCAGTGATGCAGCTAGTGCATTGTGATAAGTAAGCTGAGTCAATGCATCCGAGACCCATTACGCATCCTTGGATCGGTATATCCTCTCGCCGATTCATTAACTCCCAATCGTGGGTCACGTGAATCCTACGCAAAAGATGAAACGGTGAATTAGTAACGGTTTTGATTCTATTGAAATTAATTTATCCACGTGCTTATTTTTCTCTTCGTTCTCGTCGGTCCGCAGCATCTTCCACGGGCCGTACAAATCAGTTGTTTGGGCAGTTAATTTGTCTACGTTCACAGCGATAGACATAGCCATGTTTTTCTTTGCGGTTAGGATCTTTCTTACTGCTTCCATTTCGAGCAATACTTCCTTCTGACCGGCTTCCGTGTTCAAGCGTTCCATCATCTTCGTGAGGAACTGTTGTTGTCGCAATAAGCTCGACGTGAAATGATTGCTGTCTGTAAACGGACGATTAGTCGAGTAACTTTGGGAAGTCGTTTTCACAGTGCTTAAATTTTTATGATTTTTTAGGCACGAAATTGACATTTTCAAAAATTATTTCATATATGGCTCATACCTCAATATAGTGATAATCTTGGATAAAAACATGAAAACGAATGAATGCCAAAACTTTGTGTCAAAAAAATTATTGAAAATCTCGCAATTCCCATAATTGAAATATCATAATTTTCGAGATATTTCATAACTTTCTACGATAGCAACGAATTTAATGACATTTTAAAAAACGTTTCTAACTTTTTTGGCAGTTTTAAAACCATATTACATCGTTGAATTGATAGCAGAGGGAAATTAGATTTACCCTTGTTGTATAACAATCCTTTCATCAGATCGCCGGTAATTTTGTTTCCCTTCTTCTTGAATTGAGCGACGTCATTAATCATCTTAGCTCCAATGATTTTCAGCCGATGTACGGTGAGTTTGGTGTCATAAAGAAGCTCCTGAATCCACTGGATTCCCTTGGAGTACTTCGATAATTCCAGCTAAATGGATAAACAAACATTAAAGTTGTAATAAGTTGCAAAAGTGACCACATAATATTGTTGTATCGTAATAAGAATTTTAACCTGGAGCATTAAATTCGCACTGTGACTGTAAGAACCGCAGGAAAAACGCGAATTTTTGAGAAGTCCAATATTCGTACTCGCAGCTACCGTGTCCACCTCGAGTTCTGAAACTACCTCTTCGTATGGAATGATTTTTCCGTTCCTTTCGACCGGTGACTCTGTTACAGCTTCGAGGAGAATCGGAAGGTACGGTCTCGCTTCTCTGTCGATGGTCGATGTATCCATTATGACGATCATCTAAAAATATTAAACAATTGGAATTCGTACCCTAAATATACGTAACTAAAATTATTCCGCTATTTTTGATATTCATCTTATGTATTGAAGTGATCTGCGCGGATTAAAATTACATCCTTTAATTTTTGTGGTAGCTGAAAAAGGGTTTACGAATGTTAAAATTGTATGATAAACAACAGTTCACTTACATAAATAAAGTTCGTATTGACGTGATCGAGATAGGTGTACAGCGGCAATTTTGTAACATCGAATCGTGGATGTTGCTCGGATTCCGTCGTGTAACTCTTGATCTGATGAAAGTTGATGGTATCGGTGCCTGGTATCGGCACTGAGCTCAATATCTCGGCCGGTATGGGAGCCTTAAAATGAACAAGAACATAATTAATATCCAAAAAACAGTATCGCAGATAAAGTAAATTAGACCGGATATCATGTTGTCCTTACCTCGTTTTTCGCAATGGCTTCTTGGAGTTCCCGTTCTTTTCGTTCGAGACCTTCCTTGCCAAGATCTTCGATTTGCTTAGCAACACGTTTCTTCTCGATCTCAGTGAGCTCCTTTTGTTTCTCGCAGCTCGGAATACCATTGATAACAACCTTAGGTGCGTCAATGAGATAACGTTTTAGAATATCGAGCCAATAGGACTCGGGCTCTTCCATCAACTTCTTGAAATCCTCAATTTGATTGAGTCTCTGCTCCAACTGCACCGACCGAAAATGAAGGAAAAGAAATTAACGATAAATTAGGAAAAAAATGAACAAAGGAATTTGCGGCTCTCACGTCTTTCTTTGTGTTGCCGTAAAGTACGTCGCCGATAAGCATAAAAGCCACCGCGTCTTGTGGCATATTCTCGAGATTTCCAAGTGTTTCCAGCAAGTGTCTGTTCAAAACAGCCTTCATTCTCTTCATATCGATGCCACTTTTGTGAATAGTCTCCAAAATCTTCTCCAAATGATCCTTTATCAATGGTATCTTTTCCATTGGAACACCGCCGAACATGAGATAGAGAATAGAGATGGAATTTTCGGACAACGAGTAGGACACATCGCTCGCAAAAGGATCAGCGATTTCGACAAATTCTTTTTGAACTGGACTGACGGCATTGTCCGTGAGATACTTGAGGAGAAGAGAACATGCTGTGAGCTCGTAGATCTCAGTGACTGCTGAAGGACCACGCCATCCAACGTAAACTAAACCGTTGTCCTCGTCATCGCATGGATAGAGAACGTCGCGAAATACGCTTTCGGTTAATGGCGGTACTGGGCTCTGCCAAGGACGGGTGAACGGACCGCGATCTCCCTGAAAAAAAAAATTAATGTTAAAACTGTTTATTTTTATTAATGAAAATAAAAGATTTTATATTCGTCAGAGTGCCACATCATAAATGACTGAATTATAAATATTGCGCGATGCGGTAGAATTTCAACGGCAATGTTTCAGAAAATGATATTTACTTTGGAGACAATCATATCCTCTAGCGGTTTCAGAGCTTTAAAGACATCCGTGTGCTTCATTTGCCCAGTGATGATGATCGTCAAGTTGTCTGGTCTGTAGAATTCTTTGTGATAATTTCGCACTTTCTCGTTATTTGTACTTTCTCGAAGGTTCGGAAGTGCGCCTGTAATTCAACAACGTGGTAGATTAAATTTAAGTATTTATTTTTCCTTTAAGAAATATTTTAATTAATTTTCGAAAATAGCTGAAACACCCTAATATAATTTTTTTTTGCCAGTAATACAATCATTATACATAATTAAAAATAAAAAAAAACTTGTAGTTTCTAGGTGGCTAGGATGACCTGAAATTCCTCACATCCATATGGTAAAGATAATTTTAGTTTACCTCCAGTTACAGATTTGTAGCCACATTTTCCAGGATAGGCAGCTCTTAGTAGCTCATTGTATGCCAGACACTCTCCGTTGTTTTCTTTGTTCTGCATTTCACAGTACACGACTCCCGCATCTTCACCCACTCCCGTTATGTGATGCACTTCCGTCAAATACCCTGAATCCTGTTACATTTGATTTTTAAAAAAAATGCAAATTAAAACCTTCAGCAGTGCTTTTCCAATATTTTCCACCTTACACAAAGTCTCTGCAATGTTTGTTGGTGTTACATTGTCTGTTGTGTTTAAATTATTCGTGTACTGTCTGAAGTGCATCTATGATAGATTTGAAAACCAGTCAGAATGACGAATTAACAGCTTGACTTACATATTGCGCGTCAAGATTTCGCGACAACTATTTTTTAGGAAAGTATATGTGAATCCTAGAATATACAAACATGTTCCAAAATTCGCTTACGAATTCCGTTTAAATTTGTAAGTTATCAAAAAATTGAGAAAGTGTAAAAAAAATTGAAAACACTCTATTTACTCATATGAATAACTATAAAAAAATAATAATCCACATTGAGCTGAACAATTGGCAATTTGGTTGTAACCAATTAATTTGGACAAGGTCAAGAGCTCAAGAATTGGCAATTTGGTTGTAATCGATTAATTTGGCTACAATTATGAAAAATGATTGACATAAATAAAAAATAAATTTTTGGCAAAGAAAAATCAATCATAATTTGATAGTTGATAAAATTCCAGATTCTAATGATTTTTTATTTGAATTTCTTGTTCTTACCTTATTATCATTCTAACTCTCACATAAATTTTGTTTTATTTTTTAATTAACATAGTTATTTTACAAAAATGGTTTGAAAAAAGAAAATGAAAAATTGGAGTACCCTGTTTCTTTTTTTGTAAGTTTTATTTGAAGAGTAGAAAATACTTAAAAGAAAAAGGAAAGCAAGGATCACGACAAGCCAAATTTCTTCTGGAATGTGCGTATTTATGAGTTTGTACAAACTGTACATACCGTCAAAGTAGGATAGAGTATATGCTCTAAATAAATTGGCAACAGAGAGAGAAACCCTTCGCTGCCAACAGTGGTTATCGTATAGACGGTATGATCTTTGTCTGTCCATGCGTTTGTGCCCGAAGCGAGACATCTGTTTCCCAAAAGATCTAAAACGCCTTTGAATGGATATTTCTCGCTACCGAGAAATACGAGATGCTCGAGAGTGTGAGGCAAGCCATCGTCATCAAAGGCTTCAGTGGCTGTGGATCGTAAAACATAAAAAAACAATAAAGCCGGTCCGTGAGTTACGAAAAAGGCTCGAATACGCTTACTGTCACGTCATCGAAGTAGGGTTAGGAAAAGCATCAGAGACATACCGAGACAGAAGTAACCGCCAACCACCGGTCCGTCGACTTCAGCTATAAACACATTTATTCCAGTGTTCGTCGACTTGTATTTGTGAACTGGAATAGTATCGTTGGATTTTAACGAACATACTAGCTCGAAACCAGCCATATTACTCGCCGGAGATTTATCAACGGGCGCCATTGTTGCTAATTGATACTTCAACCACACGGTCTGGTATACAGATCGTGGCATCAACTTTTTTTCTCTCCTTTTTGCTCTTATGAATTCGCAATTTATTTTTCATCCCGGTAACAGACATGTGAAGGGTAGACGTGCAGTAGCAATGTAAAAATGTTAAGTACAAAATTTCGTGGCGGTGGCGCAGGAATTAATTTGGAGTACGTATCTGTAGATAAAGTTGTACAGAAATGATAAGAACAACGGTCTTCTGCTCGGGTCTGGAAACTCGACCAATTTTGAGGGGTGAAGTCGTGCGACCACCCCATTAGAGTTTCCAGACCATTTCCAGACCTAGAAAATCGTGGTCATCCGGAGCCAGCCTGGCAATCAAAAGAAGCAGAGAATTGTGAAGAAGAACCGACTACTTACGAGTGTCTTCTAGAGTTTACGTCGAAATTAAAAGCAAGAAAAAAATGGAACGAAACATCGAGAAAACCATGGACGACGTGTGAGTTTTGACGTTTGGAGGTTATGTTTACACGACACTGACATCTCGTTTGTTTCTTTACATTTTTTTTCCATAATAGAAACAACACGGAGGGTGTTACAGGTTGCATATTGGGAGATCAGGCCGGTCTCTCTCTCGGAGGTAAGAAAATACAGGAAAAAAATTAATAATTTACTTATTGATATTTCACATACAATAATACAATAATTTGTAATAATTCATTCATTTTAAGCAACATACAATAGCGTTTTTTGTTTTTATCATACTCTTAAGTGAAAGGAAATGCCTCTGGCGACAGTGCTGGACTCATAGCTGCTATCGCTGATCAAGCTGACAAGCTCGAACCTGGATCAAATGCACCAGTTATTTCTTTGCAGAATGATACCAGGTATGCAAAATATCTTCATCTATTTATTAAGCTATTATTTGGAATATCCAAATATAGCTTTTAAGATGGATAAAATTAAATACAATTATTTGATGAGAAAAACATGAAAACTGAGATTTTAGCAAAAAAAAAGTATAATGAAATTTGTGATCAAGAAATAAGAAATTTCAAAGAGCTTTAAAATCTCATAGCTTTAATATAGTTTATCAGACAATGTAATCAATAACAAGAACTTACCGCATACTGATTTAACAATTTTGCTTCCTCATAGAGGAAGCTTTGTTTGCATGAGAAAAAAACAATGTTTACAATTTTCATGTCTAAAAACTCAAACTGGTCTGAAACGTCGTGAAAAGTGGCTCAAAAAAATTGTCCGGATGTATGTGTGTATGTGATGAAAGACCTACAATATTATCATAACTCTTGAACTATTCAACAGAATCAGCTTCAAATGTTAATGGCATATAGAGTACTGACCAATCGTGACTTGGTATAAACTTTCTGAAAATCGTTTAACACGTTTCATTTCTGTAAGATTTTTGAAATTTTGATAAAAGTCCGTAAACGCTCTAGCTCGAACACATTTTTAACTAGCGAACGGAAACTTCTTATTAAAATTGAACAATGTGATCTGACCTTTGATATTAAATTGAGGCAAAATCTATAAAACGTTTCAGCTTTCGTGGGATTTTGAATTTTTCAAAAAATTTACGTTTTCGCTCTGGCTTTCGTAAAACTTAAGCGAGGAAGCCAAAACTTCGTACATAATCAAAATTTGATGCAACCGTGTATGTAAGTGTTATGATTACATTTTTTTTTTTTTTAGACAATGCCTGATACAACGCCAAGGGCCAGTTGTCGGTGCTATATACAAGAACGTTACTCACTGAGCAACGCAAGTTCGTTACGCACTCTACAATAAGAAAAAAAAAAGTCGACGCTTTATTTTTGTATAATATATCTGCCATTCTATCGCAAAGATTGGTATCTGTCGTCGGTCAATTCGATTGTGGATGAGGGTGATAAACTGGCGAAAACTTGTGCAATGTTATGAAAGAAATATCGTGGTTCAGAAGTATACTCTTGTTATTTTTTTTTCTTTTCTTTCTTTTTTTTGTTGTCCTGCAATTACAGTATGGATGGATTTTCACGCCGCTCGCAGCGATAACCACGTTCGAGATTTTCTCACGTCGCGTTTTCTTTTTTTATTTACGCTTTGACTAGTGTACTTTAAGGTCAGTCAGCTTTTTTGCTGGCGCTTGCCGCACTCTGCCTGTTCCGCCTCTCGTACCATTTGTTCACGCCAAGTTTTATGAGCTCGTCGTGTTCGTAGATCCAGGAAAGCGACACAACGACGAACATTACGGCACCGACTAACAGATGCAGCAGTTTCTCGTCAGGAAATAGATAAGCCTGGAAGGAGAAATATCGTTGAAAATGTCAATTGGAAAAAACGTAAGCCAATAGTACTTTACATTGCTAAGCTCCGCATCTTTTGACGAAAAGATGAACACTTCTTACGTTTAATTTAGCACATTTAAGACTCGAAACTGATTTATGTCTTACAATCATCGAAAGAAACGATAACAAAAAAAAACTAAAAGTTGAAACAAAAGCCATTAAGCGTCAATTGGCAGCTCATAAAAATCGTACTTTTTTTGGGAATAAACAAACTCCTCATGCTCGATTTAATCAGCACGGACTCAACAGTTAATATTATACTCCCGTACAATTTGAAGCATATACGTAGCATTATTAATAATGCAAAGTCGAAACTAAGAAATCATCGATCCATCTTCTCCAGCACCCCGTTAATGACTATAAATAAGAATTGCTTACTTGTGATAAATTAGTAATTAGAGCCGAAAGTATCAAAGCGCCCGTGAATACTGGCTTGGGAATGAGGCCTCGTAGCGGTCGATAAACCGTATCGCTGTGTCTCTTGTTGATGAATATCGTCGAGTGAATAATCCTGAGGCCCATGTTTACGCAATTGCCGAATATGAAGCCAACGGGACCAAACCACGTTGCGAGAAGATAAGAGGCGCAGAGAAAAGCAGCAGATTCGTAAATCATTATGAGATTGCTTTTGTTTATCGTCGTGCTATCGGCCGTTGCGTTTGTGTAACATTCGGTAACCCCGTTGATGCCCAGTAGCAACACTGCCAAGCAGTGAGCCCGCAGAAGAAGTACCGGCAAATCTGTGGTGAGCTTTGGACCGCCGTAAAGCCACAAAAGCGTCGATGAGTACGACTGACCAAATACAAAAACTACAAGGCCTATGGACGCGACTGTCGAGCATAGATGCATCAAAACGTTCACGCTCTCCCGGATCTTCATCTGTTTTTATAAATAAAAAAAACATATTATTGATGTTATCAAAATACTTCACGCAGAAACAGTCGTAAATAACTGCGACGACCTCCTTAAAATTAAGAACTTACTGGGTTCTGATCCGATATAGATTGATCGCGTTTCACCATCTGCGTGAAATAAAAGTAGCCACTGTCCTCTATGGGACGAAATATAAATCTGGCTGCTAACGAGCCCAGATTATTGACGACTTCATAAGTACCCTGTAAGTAAAGGCAAAACATGATTACATCATATTTGTATGAGCCCCGTTTTACAGTGGTGGCATTTTTTTGTTCTCTTCAAGTTCTTTTACCTGTTCAGTAAACGTCAAAACCGGAAGTATCGTCATAATTAATCTCTCGCCTTCCGTGAGAATCTGTTTCAATATACCTTGCCTGAAGAAACTCCACGTGAGTACGGTCAATTTCTCATCAAAGTATGTGTTCTGCAATAGTATTTTTAGATCTAAATCCCATTTTTTCTTCATAAAAAACATTTATTTATCATGTTCGATTCACTTTACGTACGTTATTTTGTAATTGACCCGGCAAAAAGTCCTTCACGGAGTTAAAAGGAAACTCTTTTGGTACAAGCTCGTCCGAGCTATCTCGAACTGACAATTTTCTCTTCCTACTCGATTTGTTTAATGTTTTTATGTAATAGTGAAAATACGCGTAGTGACTAATTGTGTAGAATATCGCTGCGACTAATTGCGCGACACCGAAAGCGAGCAGTGCGTTTTCCGGTCGATGAAGGATCAATGGAACGAACGTCAGAGTTCGAATAGCAATCATTGCCGTGTCGAGAACAATCTAAAAATCGTGCAAAATCGTTTTATTATTTTGTTCCTTGATTATACAATTATTGAAGATTGAGTGCCTTGCATTAGCAAAAGAAGTGCTTTTTTTTGTAAACCATTTCCACAATATTTGGCGGTTTAATTAATTAAACAAAATAATGTAGAAAAGCTTTTAAAAAATAAACCACTAATTTGACTAGCACAAAATGGTTCCAACCTTCTCAAATGAATATTTTTTTTTTATGATTCCTACGTACGCCTCCTTCAGGCTTTCACATTTTTTTCGCTAATTCTCTTGTCCTTAAATAAAATTTCAAAGAAGAATCGAAATGTCGTTGAAGAATACAAAAATACATACTTTCAGTCTGACAAAGAGGAAGGCACTGGACACAAGCTGCACGACCAGCGAGGACAGCTCGATGATGCAAGAGACAGCGACTGCGAGTACCGCGAATGTGTAGTAAGGCGGAAGAGCCTCGACGGACGAGAGAGCGAAGAGCCATATATACCCGAATAGCAGTGACATTGTGACGCATATTGGTACCCTGGAAAATAGTCTCGATACTCCTTAAAGTCCAGAAGAATACGATAGTATCGCCAAGTGTACCCAACTAACGTAAGCCACAACAAATTTACGACTTGAGCCCAATTGTGATCCGCGGTATTGGTGAGACACGCTTTCATGAACGGCTCCCGCGACAAGAACAGTATCATTGATTCAAGAAGCAATAACCGGACGTTCATCACACCGAGTACAGCCTGGCCCACGTGGCGCACCACGAAAGCGTTCAGGACGAATGTCACGCAGCGGCATAATATCTGCAAAAAATAATAAATTTTATTCTTTGTTGCAGAATAATTTCAGGATAAATATACTGGTTAATGGTTTTATTTCGTGTATAATCTACTTGATAGTTACTGATTTCTTTGATATATTAAAAAATCTCCTTTATTTCCAGTGGAATTAGTGATTCATTTATATTTAAATTCTAATTCCAGTGGAATTAATCAATTAGCCATTTATTTTGATTTAAATCCTAATTTCACTGGAATTAGTGATTTATTTATATTTAAATCCTAATTGTACCTGAAATTTTCATTTATTCCCATTAAATTTTTTATTCCTTCTGGAATTAGAATTTATTTTTACTAACACCCTAATCCCTTCTATGAGTCAGATTTTTTTTTTAATTCTTATTCTTTCTGGAATTAGGATTTAAATCTAAATTAATTTTAAATTCCAAATGGAATTTTAAATTGTGAATTGCCCGTTCCTAATTTTGCCAATTTTAGCAGATTTAATTGACTTATGTATATGCCAGTGAATGTCATTTTACAGATGTCAAATTTGACATACGAGAAGTTTGTCAGTTGTTCTAAAGAATAATTTTATTGTCGTAAACCTGTATTCAATGTACCTCGATAGATGGCTGAATAGACATAATTGCACAGAAAAACTTTTTTCAATAAGAGTGACTTTACAAATTGCTAGTCTAATTTTTGTAAAACCTCGTACATTAATCATATATATAGTCATAACTTACGAGGTATATTCTACAGTTTTACCAAACATTTTCGATACCATAAAAAGAAGCTGAATCTCACATTAGTCATAATACCTAAGAATTCATTAAAATCACTTTCATAATATTCCGAAAAAAAATTGCACATAGAAATAAAATACATCGCATACATACAAATACATTCAAACTTGACAAATAGCAGACGAGTGAGACACTTTACACTCACTAACCTGAAATACAATGTTGAAAGAAGCATTTTCCAGGCTACTTGTCAGGATGTTTTGTGCCATTTTTAACCGATGATAAACGTACCGTGACGTGTCAAATCTTCCGTGTGTCAGACTAATGTAAAATAGTATTGTAACCGCGACGTGTCTTTATCTTGACGCTTTCTCGGCGCCATATTTGATTTTCTCACGCAACAATATTCCTCCCCCCACCCCTCTGCTCGACTGTCGCACAGCTGATCGTTGGGAGAGGCTGCGCCGCTTCGCGGTCGCCACACTCAACTACTTCAACGCACACGTTATTATAATGCTCTGCATAAATTCTTTATCGATCATACGGTGTGCGTAAAGACACGACAGCAGACACACACACACACACACACACACACACACACACACACACGCAATTATTTAGCGCGAAAGGAGATCTATACGTAACTACAAGCCACACGAACTTATCACTTATCGTGTTGAAGCGGGATTAAAGCTCTTGGGCGTCTATAATTCGGCCAACACAATCGCAAAAGCACATATATGTCTCGCAGCACGGATATAGCCTAGCCGATTATATCATCGCTCTTTTGCCGCAGCTCAAGTGCTTTGTTATTGTCACAAACGCACTAAGCAAGCACACACTCATCAACTGCATTGCCCAAAAAAAAAAAAAAAAAGATGAAAAATATTTATGGGAGTTAATGTGAAGAAAGAGTATCATTTTCTTTATCGTGATGAATATATACAATTAAACACGCGGGAAGTCCCCTCACGGTAGACTTTCTCTCTCGTTCGCACACACAGTTCCCTGGATATTAAAGCGCCTACGACCGGTTCGAACGCGGCCAACAGCCAGAAAACGCCTTTAGTACGCTCACGTCCTTTGCACAAGACGTTTGCTTAGTTCCAGATAGTCGGAGGATTATATATATATATATATATATATATATATATCTTGAAACTATAAAAAAAATTTGGCTGTTTCGACTAATTAGTTATTCGGGAGAAGCGTAGCCGGCAAAACGTCTCTAGGGTTGTAGAACTGTTTATATAGTCGCACATAGCTGCGTAATCACCAAACACTTTTCTACCGTGAACAATTATCTCCGCACGCTCTTTGCGATACTACTGCTGTGTGAATAACTTTTTCGTCTCTATCTTTTTGATAACGAATGATATTAAGTTAAAATATTTAAAAAAAGATCACGAGATCTCTTGAAGTTCTTTTGCGATTCAGACCTATTTTGTTGTTGCTGCAAAAGCAAAGTCTTATCAGCGTGTATTTGGCGAGACGAACGAGCCGGCGAGCTCGACCACTTTCGAGGCTACACGCGAGACTTTTTTTTTCTTCTTTTTTTTTTCGCTTTTTATATAATTATCAAAGTTCTCCTGGCGATCAGCAATGCCGTATCGTGGAAAGTTACGGTTTCTCGCGAAGGCGTGTTTGATATCGCCGAGAGCTACTGGTGATACAAGCTCGAACGTCGCCGGCTTTGCTGCTACGCGTATCACCGTCAGAAATTTTTCGGCTAACAAGGCGCTCAACATGAGGTGAGCATTATATTACATAAATATTACATAAAGCACTGTTTATTTGCTTACTCATACAAGATACTTTGTTAATGCGCCATATTTTTCTGGGATTTCATGTCAACACGTGATTAGAATCTTCCAAAACATCTACGAGTCGTATTTAAAAAATGTGTTTGTATGTGTGTGTGTGTGTGTGTGTGTGTTAGACTCGAAAAAATTAAGAACGCATTACACAATACACATCCATTCCTAACCAAAAGATTAATTAGAATTTTAGTATCTCAAGAGGAGAAAACATGTCGGGAAATAATTAACGTGTTTGAAATTATATCATGAATATTGATTTTTAATAATAATGACGAGAAGTAGAAAATTAGTATAAACTTGTTTATGAAGTCGGTAGAAGACTTTAATTTTTTTACATTATTTGATTTTATCATTTTTCTGAAAATATATGATTTTTTAAAAGAATTTGTCTGTTAGTGCGATTTTTTTTGTTATCAATTTATATTTTATATTAAAACAAGTTTTCTAATGAATTTGTCTAGCAATTTTTAATCAATTTGTTAATAACTTTTTTACATTATTATCATTCCAAATCAATGTTCTTAATGTCTACTGAAAGCATTAAATTGATTTTTTTTTAATTGAGGGCTTGCTTTTACAATTTTTAGCAGATAAACTAGCGAATACTGTATTTAAGGAAGCCTAGAAAGTAGAGTCTTGCAAATTGCTTTCTCGTTATTTATCACCTTCTATAGAGCTTTCTCTACGAGTAAGCTGAAGTCAATCAGCCTACTTGCCCATACGATCCGGTATTTTATGAGTTTTGTCGATGAAAGTAACCGCTAAGCACTGTATAAGTCGTAATAATAATAATTGGTACGAGACAGTTAGTGATGAGGACTTTTGTTGGTCAGACCGCAGGGTGTGTTACCTTAGGTACGTAGTAGTTATGGTATGTGATATACAGACCGGTAACCAGCAATGTTCGAGTCATTTCTCTTATGTATAATTTCCGTTTCGTCGCACATTTTTGTATCAACAAGTTCCGTTATGCACCTGCGCACACATACAAAGTTTTAAAAATACATTTCAACACTTGGGAGGTAATAGTACATTACGATACGAGTGCGAAAAAACTTTTTCTGACGAGTGTTGCAATCACACTCGTCAAGAAAAAATTTGATCGCACTCGTATCGTAATATACTATTATTTCACGAGTGCGAGAAGTAGGCACAGTGACGGTTAGAATTTTCCATCTCGGGCAGAAAAGTCCACTTTTCGTCTCTGGGGCAGAAAATCGGACTTTTCGTCCCTAGGGACCTGGAAAAGTGGACTTTATTCACTATTATTTTACGAGTGCGAGAAGTAGGCATGGTGACAAGTGAGGTTTGAATTTTTCGTCCCTAGTGCAGAAAAGTTCACTTTTCTAGGTCCCTAGGGACGGAAAATTCAAACTTCACTTGTCACCGTGCCTATTTCTCGCACTCGTGAAATAATAGTTTATTTCAATACGAGGGTAGAAAGTGAACGTCTTTACGTCCCTAGGGCAGAAAAGTTCACTTTTCTGCCCGAGGGGGGTAACGTCCAGCGCATGCGCAAATCAACTTTTCGAAACTGCTACGAAAAGAGCCACTATTGTCGCGCAAAACTACCACGAATTACAAAAAATACTTGCAGGGGTGTAATGAATTATTAATTATTTACTGAATTTATTCGAAAGGTTTGTACAATTTGTGAACAAAAATGGAGGTCCTCAGCACCTTGGTGTTCAGCTCACAGCTGGTGGTGACATAATCGCTGTTTCTGCTGTGAACTCGAGGATTCCCAACAATCTGAAAAAATTCCTAGAGGGTGGCGAAGAACTTTTGAAAAAAGCTAAGCGGTAAGAGAATTATTTTTGTGCTGTTGTTTTGAATTTTAGTACTTTCTTTTGTAAATTTTTTTTTTTTTCATAGACAGTAGGAATATTTATTGTTCAGAATATAATTTGAAAGATTCGTCTGTTAGAGCTCTTTTGGTTTCTCCAGGAGCGAAGGTGATGATCTGAGGACTGTGGTAGAGAGGTTCGTCGCATTAGTGTGACCCCCCAACAGTTTTTTTTTTGTGGTTTTGAAAAACATTTACGTGTTGTCCTTATTTCCCAACTTTTTATTTTTTAATATTACATAATCTACAATTTTACATTCTTATGCAATACTAAAATATATTATTTTTAAATAGCTGTGTTGGTTTGGTAGACAGTGTTGTGTGTGACATTAGAAATTAGCAAAAAATCTTTTCAATAAATATTTTTTTTTTTTCAATTCAATTTCAATTTATTGTTGAATGAAAACAGGTGCAGAAAGATTTTTCCCTTAATTTTAACAAATACTTGCGAGCACCTTAATACACTTGTTTTTGGTCGAGATATAATTTTTTTAGTCATTTTTTTCCCCCATTTGTTAATCATATGTGTATGATAAAACCTCGTTAAGCGATCGCCAAAAATATTGCTGCGAAGCTCAATTTGAACGAAGTCTTTCTTTAGGTCGAAAACTAAAGGTTGGAGTGGTGGCGGGGATGAATAAAAAAAAACTAAACCATAAAATAGTAATCGAATAATTTCACTCTCGCAGAATTGTCGCTGAGGGACGAAGCGTAATTCCCGAGTCTGAGATAAACTTCCTCGCGCCTGTACTTCAAATGGACAAGCTGGCTTGTGTGGGTCTTAACTACAGCGGACACTGCAAAGAGCAAGGCGTGGAGCCTCCTCAGAGTCCGGTGATCTTCAGCAAATTTCCCAGCAATATCGTCGGTCCCAATGACAATATTGTTTTACCATCGATATCGGATGTACGTATTTTATCCTTTTATTTGTTATTCTATTATCACGCATTTTACTACTACTCCGCTTGATATATGAGGCGAAACACGTCAAGACGATCACCCCAATTTTTCATATTCTTTAAACTCAAATTTATTCAAAATGTTGGTCTAATTGAAGGAAAAACGTAGGAATTTTTTCAGATTTTTTATTGCATATTTCAGCTATTAAAAATTTCTGAAAATCCAAAATTTGATGTTGTTATGATTTTTTTTTGCAAGCCGTAATATCGGTGTTAAAAAATAAACAATGATTATTTTCAGCGATTTTCAATGGCTGGAATATGCAATAAAAAAATCTGAAAATATTCCTACGTTTTTTCTTCAACTAGACCAACATCCTGAAGAAACGTGAGGACATTTTGTTGACATAAAAAATTGGGGTGGCGGACTTAGTGTGTTTTGCCCCATATGATTAAAAATATGATACTTATTACAATGTAAACTTTATTATTATTTGAACGATTTTTTTGCTATAGAAAGTCGACTGGGAAGCGGAGCTTGCGATAGTAATCGGCAAAAAATGCAAAGGGCTTGACAATCACGAGGCTGAAGACTGTATTTTCGGTTACACAGTTGCTCAGGACATATCAGCCCGCGACTGGCAAAAGGGCAAGCGAAACGGCGGACAATTTCTCCTCGGCAAATCCATGGACACATTCTGTCCCCTTGGACCTGCGGTCGTCACCAAAGAGGCAATTTGCGATATAAATAATCTCAGCGTCAAGACTTGGGTAAACGGAGATCTCAAGCAGGACGGAAATACGAGCGAATTGATTTTCAAGCCGCACGACATTGTCGCCTATCTCTCCCAGTAAGCCGATCGACACCATAAAATAGTTCATAAAGCCAGATTATGAAAACAAAAAAGTTTATTCGTGACTTGTATTATTTCTGCAGATTTTTTACTCTTCTGCCTGGTGACGTAATTCTCACGGGAACTCCAGGTGGAGTGGGATTCGCGCGTAATCCTCCAGAGTATCTCAAGGTAATATAATTCTACCCAAATTAAGCGAGAGCTTGAGTTAAATGAAGTTAAGAAAAATGATGACCTACTATAAAAGTAAAAAAAAAAAAAAATTAAACGAGACTAAACTGACGCACGCACTGAAATTACGTATTCGAATATAACATTAAAAAATTGGTTTTTTTTCTCTTTTAGAAAGGAGACGTCCTAGAGACCGAAATAAGCAGCCTCGGCCGTCTGAAGAACAACGTCGTTTAATGAACTCGCCTACTTTCTGTACAATATCTCTTTAAAAAAATCGCCTGCGACGAGACAGAGCACATAAGATTAAATCACAATTCGACATCCTTTATCGCAAGATAGATCGACTTTCCCGGACCCATGGATGACATCATTTTTTTAATGAATATACTTTGTACCGCAAAAAAAAACACCTTACAGTGTGTTCAAAATATTTACAAACAATGTCAGAATGTAAAGTCAAGAAACCACATCACAAGCGTTTTATAATATTGAATATTTTGTCATTGATGAATAAAAGTTCGTCCTAGTTACGTTGAAATTTTATTTGTCGGCCGTTTTATCAAGAGTGCGAAGAAAAGTTCTTTAACTCTGGGTAAAAAAAAAATCTCTTTTTTAAGCCCGGTATTATGATTGATACCGATATGCGCGACTCATACGATGGATAAAGACAAAAGATATAGTTGTCTGTTTCTTTTATACGTGTCACTTCTCAATGTCGCGCGTTTGAAAACCCGGCATTACACCGTTAATTTTTTTTACCAAAAATGCCAGAGTTGAAATGCTCATTTCTTGAAAATACACCTCAGTCCGGGTGTTGGTAGCTTCGGAAACTTTACGCTGATTCGCTGGATCGTTGCTGTATAAGCTATGCAGAGGAGGTTGCAGTGAAACTGGACAGGGCGCGAAAAATTGGCCAATCTGGTAGGCTAGCCAAAGGCCGCAGCCAATCAGATGCCGTCTAACGTTACGGACTATACAGTTTTACAGTTTACAGCGCTCACGCTGATACGCAAGATCCGCACCAATCATAGTTCAATGTTAGTTCATTTGTGTAAAAAATTTCAGCCAAATATCTCGTAAAATGTCAGCAGAAAGGTAAAAATATTCTTTTCAGAAATTTAAAAATATGCGCGTACACACGTTTTTTCTAAATTACTTTTCGTTTTAGACCATTCTAATTATACTGGCATCAAAATTTAATCAATTGTAAAAAAACAAAGATTCCAATATGGGGGTGCAAAAAAGAAGTACAATCTGTTATTTATTATGTTAAATCTATAACATCTACAACTTTCAATTACAATAATTAAAAAAAAACTTATGTGTGGAATATTCTAGAACTATAACAAAAAAAAAAAGTAACCCACGAAAATTTCGAAAAGTTAGAAATTCGAAAGAACCTTTTAAAAAGTGACGCTTGGTGGCGCAACGCTCATATTCCACAGCGAAGCTCATCAACTGATAGTCGATGATGAGAGCGCCAATTCGTGGACACAATTATATTATTTCACGTAGTTCGTGGTCGACTCGTGTCCCTGTAGAGAGAGCGAAGGGGAAAATGTCGGTGCGTTGGTGGGGTCCATCGTGCGACTAGCGGACTTTCGCCACTGTTTCGTTCTCTGTGCTCGAGCTAAACATATTTTTCATCAAAAACCCATTGGTTTCGTGTTACGTTCAACGGTATTATCAAAGAAATTAAGGCTTCGCACGAGTGATAACGAGACTCGCGCGTACCTTCGCAACATATACTCTCGTGTGTTTTGTGCGTTCCGTGCGTTCGGGGAGCGCTGTGTTTTGTGGCAGCTACAGCTAGCCAGGGAAGAACAAGAAGCAGCAGCAGCAGCAGCATAGCAGCGAGCATAGATAGGAGCATTGCACAGACAGAGAACAGAGACGAAAGCATGGCGGGTCTCGGGATACTCGGAAAAGTCGAATTCGTTGTTGGTAGCAAGTATAGATTAATGAGAAAAATCGGGTCTGGATCATTTGGCGATATTTATCTCGGCATCAATATTACAAATGGCGAGGTAAGTTATATACACCCATGTATTATATACATATGTATTTTTATTATTTCAATCACGTATCGCGCCCTCGTGAAACTACCAGCTTCACTGTCCACTTATATTTCCTATACTGCCCACCTATACGTATATAGCAAATGGCCTAGAGTAGAGATGGCTTACTATATACAACTCAAGTGTCGTTCGCTTTCCTACGCTTTGACTTTTATCCCTGTCAATCCGACACCCACACGAATATCGCGAGGCCCACGTTAGATACAATAAACTCTCGGTGGTTACGATGTATTGTAACAATATACGTACGTGTGTGTGTGTATGTATGTATGTATGCGCGACGAGATGTCAATCGGGAATTGCGTATTTCATATATTCAGGCTTATTGTCTTAACGATGCATTGCAACGTCGGAATTACCAATATTGGCAGCTAACTTTTTCTTCTTAACTTGTTGATTAGAGCCACGTATTGAATATAAATAAAATGTTTACTGCAGGTATTTTGTGAATACTCAATGATAACGTAACAAAAAATATTTTTGTATCACTCCTTTGTTTGCATTTCTGTTACTTTTTGAGTCCTAGATCAATGCAGTTATTTAGGGCCAACATGGATAAATAAATTACTAATGTGAATGAACTTTTTGTGCACTGTGGGATGCAATGGATTACAAACATATATTTCTTTTTCTTATTTTCAGGAAGTCGCAGTCAAGATGGAGAGCGTCAGAGCTCGTCATCCACAGCTTCTGTACGAATCAAAGCTCTACAAGATACTGCAGGGTGGCATTGGAGTACCTCACATGCGCTGGTAATTATTAATTATTTTTGTTCTCTCAGCAAATTGAATCATAATTTCTTCAACAGAATTGATGCCATCATTGATTTGTTGCATTCAATTATGTAAGTCTTCAGTGATGAGCAATACTTCAATGAAATTATCTTTAAAATACTTTTCTTTCAAATAACTCTAAATCATTTTTAAAAATAAGTGATAATGAGATTTTTTTTGAAGATTGATTATTGGAATTTATTTTTAGTAAATTATAAATTATAAGTATTTGGAATAGTATTAAAAATAATTTGTGTTTCATTAATAGGAAATTACTCTTAAATAGGATTAAATTTTTTTTTTTTTTTTTTACAAAGATACCTCTACAAATTTATTTTTTTTAATTTGGCACCAAACATGGTTTAGTGTTAGGTCATTTGTGTACAAAATTTCAGCCTGATATCTCGTAATTTACGGAAGTTATAGCGTAAAATGACTTTTTTCTAAATTTTTAAAATACCATAAAATTTGAACTTCTCAACCCATTTGCACCCAAACGTTGTTGAATGATATCCCTCTTGCGCACCAAATTTGAAGAGGGTACATAAAAAATTAAGACTGTATCGTGTTGACAAGGAAATCTGCGCGCGCGCACGTACGCGCGCATACACAGACAGACATACAGACAGACATTTCGAGTGTCCTGACATAAAAATCTCGGGAAAAAAAGTTCCACGAAAACAAAGCTTCTTCTATGAGAAAGCAAAATGATAATTATCACCAAAAACATGAACAGTAAATCAATGGGCTAATCTGAAATCCATCTTCTAATGAAAATCAGACTTCTATCTACATGAAATGGATGAAATAGAGAGAAAAAGAGCAAATTTAAAAACCAATTGATCTAAATTGTCAGAAAATTCCATAAACTCTAAAAAAGCTATTGTTCATTCACTGGTGACTGTTTATTTACCAATGCCTTCACAACATTTCATGTTTTACTTTTAAAATTCATTTTCTATTGCATTTTTGTTTTTTTTTTTACTGTGATTTTATTAATTTGATATCACCTACAGTGGTTTGTATACAATAAATCTATTAAAAAAGAATGCTTCATAGCTTACAATGCATTTATAATTGAATTGATTTTTTTTTCTCAGGTATGGCCAAGAACGAGACTGGAACGTCCTCGTAATGGAGCTACTCGGACCGTCGCTCGAAGATCTCTTCACCTTCTGCTCACGACGATTCACCATCAAGACCGTTCTCATGCTAGCCGATCAGATGATCGGCAGGATCGAGTTTGTACATTGCAAACACTTTATACACAGAGACATCAAGCCCGATAACTTTTTGATGGGGATCGGTCGTCACTGTAACAAGGTACGATATGATAAACACATAAGTAAACAACTTGCATCGTTTGCATCACTTTCTTATTACTTTTTTTTTTAATTTTTAATTTTTTTTTTAGCTATTCATCATCGATTTCGGACTAGCCAAGAAATACCGCGATGGCCGTACACGGCTTCACATAATGTATCGCGAGGACAAAAATCTGACAGGTACTGCGAGGTACGCGTCGATAAACGCTCATCTGGGTATTGAGCAGAGCCGTCGAGACGACATGGAGTCCCTCGGCTACGTACTCATGTACTTCAACAGAGGTTCACTGCCCTGGCAAGGCCTCAAGGCCGCAACCAAGAAACAGAAATACGAGAAAATTAGCGAGAAAAAAATGTCAACGCCCGTCGACATTCTGTGCAGGGTACGCATTTTCTACCTTCTGGTTTTTTTTTTTTTAAACTTCCATTTTTTTTCCAAATTTAATTTCGTTTCAAACAATAATAGTACATTACGATACGAGTGTGGTTAAACCTTTTTCTGACGAATGTGAGTTTGCAGCATGAACGGAAAGCGAGTGTTGTAATCACACGTGTTAAGAAAAAGTTTTTCCGACGAGTATTGTAGAAAATTTTACTTCATAAGATGTGAAAACGGGGGTCTGGCGAAAAAAGCTCGACAAAAAAAAATCACGAAAACAAATTCATAAACCCATACATCCAATATCGAATGGTAATATTTTCAAAATTTATGAGAAAACCAACTTGCTGCACTATTTTCATGATTTTTAGGTGATTCAGACCCCTTAAAATTCGTTTTTAGTGGTTTCCGTGGATCGTTTTTTTTTTATGTTTACATTTTTATTAGAGAACGCAGGTTTGTTCACCTAAGACATGAATATTCACAATGGTATCATCATATCGTTGAATCAGTAAACATTTTTTTATTTTTTTTATTGTAACTACTGCATTAGAACATTTTTAAATACGTTACACGGACAAAAAGAATGTTTTTAAGTCGATGATTATTATACAAGTGTTGTAGTTTCCTGTGAAAACCCATGTAAATGACAATTCATCATAATCTTATCCGCTCTGTCGTACACGTGTTTCTTATTGGTATATATTCAAGATATATCTAATGTAGGTCACTCGTTTAATCATCATTCTCATAATAGGAATATCATAAGTCACTATGATTCTTAAAACCATGTAGTATTGCACGATTTTCATCAAGTATTCTCTAACGTTTGAGCTTTCAATTCACTTTCTAAATGAAATTTTCTCTTCATCTGCAATATAAAAGCTTGAATCGTATTTGTCTGAATTTCGTTATCATATTTCTTAACGAATGAAATATTGAATGGATTGTACCGTGCGGCCCGCATTTTGATTTCTCTCGTTAGGGATTCCCGGCTGAATTCGCAATGTACATAAACTACACAAAGGGACTGCGATTTGAGGAAAGTCCGGACTACATGTACCTGCGTCAACTCTTCCGAATCCTCTTTGGAACGCTCAATCACCGATACGATTATACGTTCGATTGGACGATGCTTAAGCAAAAGATGCTGCCGGCCGGACACATAGCTTCCCAAACTACACCAACCCAAGGTCAGCAAGGTCAAGGTATGTATACCACGCTTGTTCCATTTCTGTTTACTTTCTACTGTGAAATAGTTATTGTCTTTTCTTTTTCTGTTGAGTAACGATGGAGCAGCTTGTGTCGAGTCATCGCAGTACATTTTGCTTTATCGTCTCGACTTCTCAATGTTCTTTCTTTTTTTTTGCTTTTTTTTAACGCAAGGATAGAGATTTTTCAAATGTTTATATCGAGAACATTGTTTTTTAAACACAAGTTGCACTGCATTTTGGGTTTAATTTGGATTTAAATTTGTTAATATTTTTGGAGGACTGTGACAATGAATTTCCGAAATATTCACCTATAAAGAGATTATTAAATACCTTTTCGGCAAAATAATGTGATCCCAAAAGCTCACTCCGTCGAGAACATTAGTTGTAGGTACAAAATAAAAAAATGTGTCGAGTCTTTTTCAAAGTACTTTTCGAAGAAAAAAAATTGTCATATTGAAGTAGGTCAGACTAAGATAATTAAACTTTCAACGAGAATGCCTCATATAAAAGTTGAAAAATCGCTATTCTTTCCTTAACTACTGTGCTCTAAACGGTATCACCTTTTTTTTTTTAAACCGCAAATGCAAAATGTTTTATACTTTAATTATGTGAATACTTAAGTCAATTGTCGATTTTGTAGACTTTTCAGTTTCGTTTATATAACATTTTTTTGAAAGATTCGAAAATTCATCGATAAATGGTCAAAGAAAGCATGATTCTTGAACATCGAAAACTTTTTGTAATTCCTAGCTGCAGCAGGTGATGTCGCAACGAAAAAGAATGCTTGCGGTAGTGTCAAGATCACGATCAAGAAAGCTCAGGGTTAATCTTCTGCCTACCGTCCGTCCGAGACCCCCCCCGATCGTCACCAGTAATTTCGCCCACCACCACAACCAACACCATTAACCGCCACCATCGCTAGCCAATCAATCAACCAAACAACCATATTCTCCTCGTACACCATGTTTTCCATACTGCGACCTGGTGGTGGCAAAGAAAAAAAAAAATTCAAATCTGCGTTTTAAAGAAAAAAAAGTATCATCGACTTACTAGAGAAGGTGTCCACACATTTCCAAATCCATTCCCTCACCCCTTTTTCATTCACCTGCATTAGTTTCTCGCCATTTCCTTTTTTTTTTTTTTTTTTATCGGATACCACGTTTTCTCACCCTCGCCCTAACGTCAAACGCCGAGGAAAAAACAACCAGTCAATTTTTATCTTTTCTCGATATAAAGTGGTCGGTTAACAAAAATAAAAACAGCCAACCGGCGACAGCGACGATGACGACGCTTAACAAAATAAATGAGAAGAAAAAGAAAGAACTAAAATTCATCAATTTCCGAAGTGAACTCTTGGAGAGATTCTGAAGAAATTATTCCCGTATCTCTTGCCCCGCCCGAGAAAAGCCCACCGTTTAAATATTTTTTTTCGTCGTTTATGTATCGTATACTCTGTATTCTGTAATTCTTCTTATATACTTTACACGAGAGAAAAAATTAACTTTGCGATCCTCAGCTCATTATTAATCGTATCGTCACTAAACAACAACAACAAAATTCAATAACGATAAGAGCCTCCGAAATAACCTTCACGCGTAACCAAAGTCGTCGCTTATGAGATCAAACTAACAACTTCGTTGCATCGACGACAACTCACGGTTGTATGCGCTCCATCGTTAATCCATTATAACAACAGCAACAACAATCCAACCTTGTCTGAGGATTTATTTCTTGTTTTCCTTCGTCTTTTTTTTTGTTCGAAACTTTTGGGTTTCACTAACTAACGGGTCGATGTGTTTTTTTTGCCTTGTCCAGAGGATGAAGAAAAAGTGGCCAAGGAACCTCCACCTCCTGGTTACGAATCGCTGTAAACTTGGTAGTAAATACCTTTTCAGTCTCCAGTAACTAAAGAGTGAAAGAAGAGAGAGACATATATATATATATAAATATATATATATAAAACGGAGATAAAGAGTAAGAGTTAGCGCGGGTGAGAATCGTTAATCGTCGTCTTTCTTTCATGTTTCGTGGCAGTAATTGCAAGTCCCCAGCTTTCTTCCCTCAATGAAAATCCTCAGCTCCGAGGCAATATTTCGGACCCCACATTTTTTCGCGGATCTACGCGATTGAAATAATTGATCCTTATTAACATTATATTTAAAGCAAATTGGTATTTTTCTTTTCTCCAATTAAATCGCAAAGAGCGTGGTTAAAAAATTGCCTAAACTTGTTGGGTTTATTTTTCGATCCTCTCCAACCTCTTTTTTGTACCTCCTTCCACCTTCTCGCGTGCAGGAACACAGAACACACATACACACGCGGGCGCGACCTTCGTCCTGACTGAAAAAAACATATTTGTGTTTCGGTCGATCCTCCCGTTGTAGCTCGCCACGATAAAATTGCAGGGTTCTCCAAGTTGCAGCTTAATTAATTGTAAAATTTAATCTTCCACTTTTGCTGTTTTCGAGTTTATCAATTACTCCAAGATGTTGCAAGTGAATATCGTGTTGTTTTTTTTTTTTTTTTTTTTTCGGAACTCTGTCTATAAATTTGTTAAGATGAATTCGCGCTCAATTTCAAATAAATCGTATTGAGAAAGTAAGAGCACAACAAAATCTAACAAAATCAGTGTTAAATATCGCGACAAGTTACAAAAATATTAATTGATTAACAGTAATATCCGAAGAGAAATATTTCGTCCAGTTTGATGCAACAATAGTCCGTAATTTCTTACTAATTTGAATAAGGCTCATTCTGTTTCTTAAATGATGCTCTACCAATTGACCACTTAAATATTTGATATATGTGTTAATCGTTTAATACTTATAGCTGTTTGTTTATAAAGGAATTATTTCGGTGTGTAAAACATAAGCAATATTTATTAAACTTGTTAACCATTTAAAATATTTTCACGTTAAAATAATTTACGAAATTCATAGGCAACGAGACGGCTTTCACTTTACACTGTCGCAACCAGAGTACGTGCATAGCGATGCCAAAGTCGTAATTAATAGTACCTAACACCGTAATAGCACGACGGTTGTGACGTACCTATTAACAAACAAACAAAAATTATTCCGAATGAAATAAGTTTGAAAAAGAAATGAAAAGTCTTCCCCGTCCAAAATCATAAGCAAGTTGGCAGCAAAGATAACTCGCTTGTACTTTTTTTTCCTTTTTTCTTTTATCGAAACGTTGATTCGTATCTGTTACAGGTGCGCCCTAAAACACTCGAAAGATACAGTGTGCGTGACATAACAAAAGCACCAATTATCCCGAAAGCTCCGGAGTATCTCGAGCGCGATACACACACGATCCAATTGATAAGACGCAAGAGATCGTCTCGAAGGCCTCGAGGTCTCGCTAAGAGAGTCCGCAACCGACTCACCCTATAAATAAACGAGCTGCGAAGAAAAATAAAAGAAAAAGAAAATACGAGAGCACGAAAGAGAGAAAAAAAACGCAGAAAAAAAGGAAACATCGTGTGCGAGAGGGCTTTAAAGTGAAAAAGAAAAAATTAATTTTGTGTCGCTGTGAAGGGAAGAAAGCTCGAGAAAACTGTGCACTGCTATACTATAATATTATTAGACATCGGGACGAAGAACAGGCTGGGATTAGAATGCGGTGTTGTATGAGTTTTTTTTTTTTTTTTTTTTTTTCGACGCTGAAACACACGAATCTTCAGCTCGGTATTGCATTCTAGGTTTCGTCCTCTCACTCTAACATTTTATTACTATATTACTTAGTTTTCATTAATTTAATTCTTTTTTTTCGTATTGAATTTCATTTATCGTGACTCGCGTTCTTACTCTCTGTCTCTCTCTCTCTCTCTCTGTCTCTCTCTCTCTATCACACACAGAGTTGTTTATATATCGAATAATACTTATAAAAGGAAGAAATGAATTTAGGGTTTTATTTCATAATGTACTGAAGATTCTCGATTATACGTTTTTTGAGAAATGTTCGCGCGTCATCAAAGTCAAATGTGGCAAGTGATAAAAATGAAAAATAAATAAATAAATAAATAAAGGGGAAAAAAACAATGATAAACAAGAAGGTTCTCTCTTCTTTCACTCACGACAGATATGTAAGAATTTGAATAGAGGACAAAACAAATTGAGATCACACAACGGTGAGAAAAGTTTGCCTGAAAACTGTTAGTTACTTCGCAAGTGAATTTGTTGATTATTTTATCCAAAAGTAGCATTATCCCTCGAATTACGTCGACGAAAACGTGTTCTACGTTCGTGAATCTATTGCCTACCCCCTCAAATCCAACTATCTTACAATTAATTTACGCTCGTCAACAGGAATTTATTTATACCTGTTGCGCGAATTACTTCTGGCGTTGATGCGCTCGTGCTGCAGGTGCCACGATTTCAACCTCCAGTACGTTTTTTTTTGTTGCTTATTCACATAATATACTATGTACTATGTATACACAATACACACACACACACACACATTTACACAAACAGAAACAACGACGGGAACGATTATCGTTCTACAGAAAAGAAAGGAAAGGGAAGAAAAAAAAATTACACGGGGCAATTCATAGAGATAAAATGCGCAAGGCGCAAAGGAAAGAAATAAAAAATGTAGCAGAGATATGAGAAACGTAAAGATGATGCTGCTTAAGAGGATATGCACGGGGTATCTCTACGTGTGCGTCCGCGTGTTTGCCCGCGCGAATGCGACTACATTATAATTATCGTATTAAGGAAATAAAACAAACAAACAAACAACAAAATAAATAAAATAAATAGTATGAAGGAGACACATGTGTGCGTGCGTGAATTTGCCTGCGTGAATGCGTGTAACGAGTAAATTAATAAAAAAAATAATTATACATGCACATGCTACTGTCTAGTATATTATATAAATATATATATATATATATATTCTATTATTATGGAAAAACAAAAAAAAAAATGTTACAGTAACGAAAATGAAACTTATGCGTTATTTCACAGAATACTGCGCGGGGAATTATTACGTCGACGGTTTATTGCTCCCCTTTTCTCTCTATTAATAAAGACTCAACATTGTACGGTACTTCGTACGCAGATGCCTTCCGATATCCCTGACCTTACACCAATCGTCATGATGAACTCAATCAGTTCCTCCGTAACAGATACAAATGTATATTTTCTTAGAGCGTTCCTATTGACGTCATGCGATACCAAAAAGTACTCTTATCTTTTACAATTTTACGCGTTAAAAGTCGACACTTTCCTCAAGTGGGGAGGCACCGTCGAATTATCTTTGTCACAGGCAGAAAAGTTTTGTTATTATTGGGGCGAAAAGTTTGAAAATCTGATGCGTTTCATTATTTATAATGGTATTCCAATCGTGCTAAAAATCAGCAGATCGAAATCTATAACATATTCAAGAAGAAATTCAATTTAAAAAATTTATTTTCTTCAATTCTGCAATTTTTTTTTGTGTTAACAAAAATGTTAAACATACAGAAAGTAATTAAATCATTATTTACAATCGCCAGAAATATTTGATCTTTAAGACTCCGAGTTAAATTTGGCGAAAATAAATCATAAACTGCCATTGAAAAATTTGCATTTGTGAATATGGAAAAAAAATAATGAGGAAGCAATTTGCAAAGTTCTGCTTTGCAGACCCTTTTACTGTATATTTTGCAGCGTCTGTAGTAGTAAAATGCATTTTTGTGCTCTTGCATATATAAAATTAACAAAATTAAAGATAATTATATTTTGAGAACAGCTTAATTGAGTAATAATAAATGAAACGCAAGTTGTCGTGTACATAAATGAATAATATTAATTGTTTGTATAAAAAATTCAGAAATGTGTACATAAGCCGCGTCAGACAATACGTTGCCCAGCGTTGGCCGCGAGATTCAGCTGACGAGCTTTCCATATTAAAAAACGATCGATTTACACAATTTTCAGTTTTTACAACTTCTGAATTTTAGTGGTCGAAATATCAGCAAACATGAGATTGTGGAGTATTTTATAACTCTGACTCGTGTAATAAATTGAAATTTTGTAAAATATGATCGAGTGGTCAATTTTATTTAAAATTTGAATATCGATGAAAAGGCAGCATTACAACATATTAAAAGCTTGGATTTTTTTAATCTTAAAAAGCCTTTCCACTTTAACTCTTCGTTATCACCTCTGTGAGCCTCGCTTTTCTCACACAGAGTTCAAATGATCTAGTAGATTTTCAATAGACATTAATCTTAAAGCTATCCATCCAAATCGAACGACAAAAAATATACCGGATACTTTAAACATTGCTGAATATTTTTTTTATTAATAATAATGTAACAAATAAAATAAAAATATGTCCCAATGAAATCTTACACATGTTAACTCCGAAAAGCAATTTTTTTATTCTTGAACAATTGATATTTATTTGTGTTCAAAAATTTGTTTAGCTCAAATTTGTAGGTGACAACTAAGAGTTATTGTTTTGCCATTTTCTTAAATTTTCCAAATTTTCGCGAACTCGAAACATCATATCTTACGAAGGTAAGTATGTATATTTGACTATTGAATAATTATCTAATTTACAAATAGCTAATATAATAACAATAGCAATAAAAACATGTAGCAATCTGTAGCAAGTGAAATTTGAGTAAATAATTTTTTTTAAATTATTGTATCTGCTCAAACAAACACCCTAATTTTCTTTGTTTTGATTTTATCAAAAATCCATCATTTATGTATGAATTTTCAAATTGCAACTTTTGTTTGCCTATGTTTAGAAATAAGAGGACAGTTTTTTTTAATCGGTTTCAGAAGGTTCCATAATTTGTTTATTTCTACTAAATCCTTTTTATAAAATCTTTACTTTGAGCACTCGAGCTAAAATGTTATATAAATGCATCAACTGTTTAAAATTTTGAAAAAGGGTGCTTCAGTGATTACAGACCAAAAACCAGGTGTTCGAAATTCCTAATTCTCCTTAAAACAACTGTCACGATATATCGCTGGTTCGATACATTTGTAATCACATTGCGAGTGAAATTGTGTCGTATTCACGCTGTGATTGGTCGTCGCTGTCAACAGACAGACTGGGACTGGAACCAAATTCACGCATTGAAACTTTTTGTTTATGTCAAATGTCAAAACTGACGCAAAGAGCGGCGGTGATATAAAAAAAGCCTTTTTTTTCGTAATGGGAGACTCTAATTTGCAAAAATTCATTTCGGCGCTTATTGGGTTCAGACGCCATAGATTTAACGCTCAGCGACATCGCCCAGTAATTACTAAATAAAAATAAATAGAAATTTGCATTACCGACTGCCACGTGCTTTGATTGTAGCTAAATTATTTGTCAATTGCCATGGATAAATCGGGGACAAGAAGTTTATCCGAAGCTTTCAAGTGATTCCAATTGAGGATGCAATGGAATTTTGATGTGATTTTCAAACGAAGCTTTTCAATCGAACGCAAACCGAAAATTCCAAGAACGGAGCAATGCAGAATGCAACCGGGATTCCTATCTTTTTTATATATGCTTTCAACGCCGCGTGGCTTCGCATTAGTATTTTTCAGTAGGTGGCTGTCGAATGTTCATTCATTTTCACTTCTTTCTTGTTAATCTCATTTCATTCAAATTTGTCGTTTAATACTTGGCAAGTCCTCTTGATCGGATTAAGCACTAAAGTAAAACCGATACTTTCGCCATTCCGCCCCTTAATTAGGGAGCCATTTTAAACAGTAAAAAAGCGCAGCAAAAGAGGCAATAATTTGTGAAAAAGAAATGGTCATTGACACCGAAAGGTATATCGGTACCATTAGACGGTAAATATTAATCGCCGAAAATTCTCCTCCGCAGTTCCCGAATATTTCGTAAGTATGTTGAGGCGCGACGATCAGTCGTTCGGTCGTCGTTCCTGGTCGTTCTGGGACCTCGTCGCCGTTGGTTCGTGGCCTCTGCTCGGTGCCCCTCTCAAGAAGCGAAGGGTAAAATGTCGGTGCGTTGGTGGGGTCTATCTATCTGGTGCCAGTAGTGACTTTCGCCACCGTTTTCACGTATACCCTCTCCGTCTCGCGGTCACATACACACACATTTCATTTTATTACGTTTAAACGACGACGGTTCTACGGTTACGGAGGAGTACGTAGAGACGTTGCGACGGTGGTGTGTCGTCCCCCTTATTAAAATTCCTTCGTCGATTCGTTTTTCCGGACTTTTCACGAACCCGTTATTCACCTGTTTTTCAGCGTCTCGTTCGTGTCCTCTCCTTCTCCTCTCCTTTTCGTCGTCGTCGTCGTCGCCGTCGTTGTCGTCTCGGTTTTCCTTCTTCTCTCCGTCATTCCAACCCACCAGCAGTTTCTATATAGTAGCTTTCGTGGAAATCCTTCTCTTTTTTTTTTTCGTTACCTGCCACACCAAAACTCAACTTAAAACTTTTAAGTCTCCTCGGTGTGTCGACTAAGCGTTTCAATCTAGCGTTTAACAAAGTCACGTATACAGCGAGTGTTGCGTCGAGTGGCAGCTTCAAGAGCAGCCACAACAGCAGCATTATCATCATATAGGTAGCCCAGATCGGGAAGAAGAAGAAGAAAAAAAAAAGAGAAAAAAAAAAGTTGTGTCCAACGAGAGTTGCAGTGGCGGAGCGAGGCGGAGGTGGCATGGCGAGGGCCGGGATACTCGGCAAAGCCGAGTTCATCGTCGGTGGAAAATACAGGCTTATGAGAAAAATTGGTTCAGGATCGTTTGGCGATATTTATCTTGGCATCAACATCTCCAACGGCGAGGTGAGACTTCATATCTCGCCGATCTTTTTTTCTTTCTTCTGCCTCACTCCTCGAACTTTTGCTTTCTTGTACCTGTCGAAAAAAAAACTAAGTCGCTCTTCGCGATTTCCTCCAAGCAAAAATGTTTGTCCTGAATTTTTTAATTTTCATGCATTCGATTCTTACGATTTCGTGTGTTACCCGAATTACCAAGCCTTGAAAAGCTTTTAACATTGAGAATTCGTGATTCGTGTGAGTCGACGATTTTTGAAAACTTTTTTTTTTTCTGTTCAGACTTTGAAATCAGAGTTTATTTTATGGTTATTTCTAAAATAAAACTTGTACAACAGGGCAATGTTTCTTTTAGATTATATGGCTTTATGTTGGTCACATTGGGCTGTAATGTTGTAATGGTAATGTTGAGTTAATGAGTCATGTTTGTAACTCTTGAAATACAGATAAATTCTTATTCTATTTGCGAGGTTGGGTACACTAAGTTGGAGCTTCTAAAATAAAACTTGTATGATGGACAACATTTTTTTTTAGATGTTGTGGTTTCATGTTGATTCCATTGGACTGTAATGTTGTTATGGTAATTTTGAGTAAATGAGTCATCACTGTGACTCTTGGAATACAGAGAAGTTCTTATTCTGTTAAGGAAGCTTGAAACACTATAGACAAACATTTGATAAATTTGTATCATCGTTTCTGTACAGTTTTGTGCATTAAATGGTAGTAGAGCAATATCATGTTGCAGCATATGGCTCTAAGCCAAAGAAATATTGACAGATGGATATGTGTGAATGTCAAATTTGATAAATTTTTTCATCTTTTAGAAATCTCCATTTTTGTTGAATTTTTTCAAACAATAATCTTTAATTTTTCAATAATTTTAGCAGAAAACTAGTTATTTAATTTCTTAAAAGTCATTGTACTAATGAATTATCCAAATATTTCATAAAGTCAATTGTTTAAGAATCAATTGAGTTTCTGCAAAAAAAGTACTTTTTAAATTAAAGGGTTATAATTAATATATAGCTACAGATTGATGGAAAAATCACTGAAACATGTACTTTGTTAAAAATGACTATTAAACGTTTAATATTTCTATAATTTTAATGCTATTATTTTTTTTTCTAAGTTCTTGACGCAAGTTTTAAGCCAAATCATCCTTTATTATCATCATTAATCCATAATCCTTTGCAAAATAATTTAAAAATGCATAACAATTGTGTCTTACAATTAATTAGATTACCACGTACAACATCGTTTTATTGCATAGCTATGAGCCTAATAGTATTAATAACAATTATATACATCAGGGCAATATTGGCCAGTGTTAAATATGGGTTAAAATGGTTTTACAAATAATGTTGAAGTTTACATTGTTGCAATGGAATGAAACTAAAATAAAAATTCTCAAGATTTCATCCCCTGTTAAGGGTGCTTTAATGCAGTGCAATATTTTTTTCTTCATGTTCTTAGTTGTTACGATAACTTTTTATACCTCGTATAATCAATTGGGTTCTTTACATTATTTTTAATTTTACCCTTTTAGCTGGTTTACAAAACACTTTAGCATCATTTACAACTTTGGTCTGTTTTCAAAAGAAGAAAATATGTGCTGTTAATGTAGTTTGGAACACAATTAATGATGACATTTTTTTTATCACTCTTTTAGCAATAATTTGAGCCCAATTTAAAATTTTGTTGAATATCATTTTTTTTTTTTTGGAAAGACAATTAATAGGTTTTGCTTTGCCAAATCAGCCACTGGCTGATCATACATTCATGATTTACAGCCTTATTACCCTGCATATATTGATTATTATTGATTTAAAGTTACTATTAAACAAACGTTTAGCATTTGTTGATAGATGAGCTGTTATTTTTGTGAAATATTTTTAAAAATGAGTAGCTAGAAGTTTCATGTAAACTACTTTAAAGGTTGAGATATTAAAGATTTCTCTTTCGTGGCCATATTCCATCTTTTCCCTAAAATTGTATTACCTTTAAATTTGATATGCTGCAATTCTGATAGATAAGAGCAGTCTTGATGTAATCACTAATTCCCTTAAATTAAATTTTTACACGTGACAAATAATTTTTAGTTTCATAGCACTGAATTTAACTATGTTACAACTGTAATGAATAAGCAAATCAGATTTAGGTACACTTGTTCTGTCTTTTTTATTTGCCTATCGATTAATAAGTATTTTTTAAGTTTCTTCACATTTTTTAATATTTTTTAGTTACTCATACCTCTTCAGCTACTAGCTACTAGCCTCATCCTTTCTGGTATGAGTTGTTATTGTAACATGCTAGCCTCCAGTACTACTTTGCATAGATGTGTGTAAAATCACTCATCCTGTTTATAAAAAAGAAAAGCAAACAAATGTTGTGTATAACTGTAATAGCTAGTGATTGGCAAGTACATAATGGTTTTTTTTGTTGTTAATGAGTACATAATTTGAGTTCACTGAAACTTTTATATCATTTTTAAACATCCTGTTTGTGAATAATTATGCATTAACTTCTTGTATCGCTCTTTACAAATAATTAAGGTAATGGATAGGTCTCTAGAAAAACGTATTGAAATATAGTTTATAAGAGTTTCAATTTAATTTGAGGACTTTTTTTCTCTTGTGATATTTATTGATTTCTTTCTACTGATAGGGAATGTTGAATTTATCTTTTCTATATTAGTTCAAGGTATAAAGTCTCAAAGTGTTCTGTAATTTAATTTTGCTAAAAGTATAGAATAATGATTAAAAATCAAGAAACAGGCAAAACAACAATTTCACATATTTTTCATATATATAAAACTTTTGAATTCTCATGCACAGTTCCATTTTTTATTATTTCCTGTGTTACCCGAATCACCGGACTTGAAAAGCATCAACATTCAGAATGTGAGATACGTGAAAATCAACGATTTTTCGAAACTCATTTTTTTCTCTTAAAGCATTGAAATTAGAGTTTATTTTATGGGTATATTTCTTAAATACAACTTGTATGATATGAAACATTTATTTTCGATTTTACGGTTTCATGTTGATTACATTAAGCTGCAATGTTGTAATGGTAATTTTGAGTCAATGAATCATCACTGTGACCCCGTAAATTTTTCATATAATTTTACACTGTTTCTGCTTTCAATTAATCTAGGAGGTAGCTGTTAAACTCGAAAATATAAGAGCGCGGCATCCGCAGTTGCTGTACGAGTCAAAGGTGTATAAAATATTAAATGGACCCACGGGGATACCTCACGTTCGATGGTAATTAAAAAATTTTTTTTTTTTTTAAATAACATTATTTTCAAATGATTTTTACTGTGACTAAACTATATTTTTTTTAAGGTACGGCCAAGAACGAGATTGGAACGTCCTGGTGATGGATCTTCTTGGACCTTCGCTCGAAGATCTCTTTACGTTTTGTTCAAGAAGGTTTACAATAAAGACTGTTCTTATGCTCGCCGATCAGATGATATCGAGGGTCGAGCATGTACATCACAAACTCTTTATTCACAGAGACATAAAACCTGACAATTTTCTCATGGGTATAGGACGTCACTGTAACAAGGTATGCTTAAAAAAAAAAGAAATATTTTTAGATCCGCGTACGAACGTTTGCTCTCATTTGTTTTCTCGCAAATAGCTTTTTATCATCGACTTTGGATTAGCAAAGAAATATCGGGAAGGTCGTCACAGACAGCACATAACATATCGGGAAGACAAAAATTTAACGGGTACTGCGAGGTACGCGTCGATAAACGCTCATCTCGGTATCGAGCAGAGCCGTCGGGATGACATGGAGTCACTCGGCTATGTCCTCATGTACTTCAACAGAGGTTCACTGCCCTGGCAGGGTCTCAAAGCTGCCACCAAGAAACAGAAATACGAGAAAATCAGCGAAAAGAAAATGTCCACGCCTATCGAAGTTTTATGCAAGGTATGACGAAATCGGCTTGAACTGTTAAATTTACATTTTTAGGTAAGAACGCTTCACATAAGCCAGATCACTGCTGATTTTTAAAAATAATTTCTTCAATTTTTGAAGGTTTGTATGTCTGCATGGAAAGAGAAATTGAGCTATTCAAATAAGATTCCTCAAAAATTACTATGTAGTCCAGTTTTTTTTGAAAGGGTAGAAAATAGTATTGACCCGATTATGAAGCGATACAGATGTATGTTTTTATTAAAAAGATTATTAATGCACCATCTACATTTTTTTATACTACTTGTCATTTAAAATTACATTCATTTGTTTGCTCAAAAAAACAAACGTTCAAGTAAAGCTATAAAAACTTTAGTCAACGATAAAAGTTGATTAAAGTTTGAAACTATAAAACTTTAATCAACTAAAGCTATAAAAAATATACTCTGTGCATTGATGGAGCACTTTAGAAATAAAATTGGCCACTCATTGAATTAAAAGAAAAAAAAACGCTTCCTTTTCGACGATAAAAAAAACTATGCATCGTACAGAAAAATCTTTCATTCATAGACTGCTTTCTTATCTTTGACAGAAGCTTCCAAAATTTGAAGCAGATCGGTTTTCGGAATATCGTAGTCACCGATTATGAAAATATCGTTCTGAGCAAATTTGTACTCAACTTACAAAGAGTCATATATTCCAGGCGAATATAATAAGTCATTCGCTGTAGCATCAGCAATAGTAGTGTCGTTATAACTCAAAATCCGTAATTTAGAAAATTAATTTAGGCGTTAACTTCGTTAATGCCCCGCCAAAATTCGAAAAATATTTCTTTTCTTCTTTCTCAGGGCTTCAAGACGAAATAATAATGATATTCTCGTTGCAGGGCTTTCCGGCTGAATTTGCGATGTACCTGGGTTACACGAAGGGTCTTCGTTTCGAGGAGCCACCAGACTACATGTATTCCCGACAATTATTCCAGATTCTCTTCCGTACCCTTAATTTCCAGTACGATTATACATTCGACTGGACGATGCTTAAGCAAAAAGCGTTGCCAGGAGCGCATACGTCGACGCAAAATGCCCTCTCTCCCACGGCACAGACACAGACGCAGGAGCAGCAGCAGCAACAGCAGCAACAGCAACAGCAACAGCAACCGCAGCAACAGCAGGAAGTACAATCTCTAACGCAGGAAGAACAACAGCCAGCACAAGGTCAGCCCACACCGCAACCTCCCGCACAGACAAGTGCGATCAAAAATACCGAATAATTCGGTGTATCATTATTTCCTTCTTATGTTTTTTACTGTTGAAAAAAAACGACTGTCTTCGTTCTTCCTTATTACTGGTACTTTCTCATTCTATCTGCAGGATGTCCGTACTCCTCTACTTTTAACGGAGTTTAATCAAAAAATTTAAGCAGCCTTCAAGGCGCTCCGAAGGAACAAGCTAAATAATAAATTTTCATTCATTTTAAGCATTCCAATGCATTTTCCGTCCTCAACGGACAATCACATTGTCAGCAGAACTTCATTTGCTTCTGAATTCGATTCATCAGTTTAACGGACGCGCGGTAGGAATTCGGTATTTCAAAAACGTTACAAAGATCGATGTATAACATTTTTGAAAATATGTCTGCCTTCTAAGTCGCGAAATGCAACCTATTTTTTTTTTTGGGGTTGGTGATCTAATGCTTAAGTGAATCACGATCTATGGAACGATCTAATTCCTTCGCACGTCCGCTTAATAAATTTTTGTTTTTTCCATATTTGCGACATCTTCGCTGCCTACGCTTAAAAAAAAAAAAAAAGAAAACATGTCATTTTGTCATCGTTCGTTCACTGTAACAGTTTTTGCACTTGCATCGTCATAGCTCTCTGCAAGCGAGGACGAACGCGACAAGAAGACGACAGCATCGTCTGTTGTCTGTCTCGGGATCCGGGTGTTCTCCCACGGGACGATTCGTTCCAATCCACCGTGTACAAAAGTTCACGGTGGTTATCCACGATATTTCAATAATAGACTCGGTCGTTGCGCCGTTATCAGAGTGATCGGCTGAGAGAGATCGCGAGTTTTCCTCGCGAATACCACGTTCTAATACGAATTCTGTTCCCACTGGCAGGTGATGAAGCGCGAATGGACGGACGCAGGCACGCAGGCCGTGGACCCATCCACGAAAGGTTCAGGATATTGTCGTAGAATGGGGAAAAGGAATGGAAAGGAGAGGTAAAGGGAGATATCTTTATTTTCTTTTTTTTTACGATTGAAACAAAAAAAAATCGAAGCGTTACTGTTTGATATAAAATTATATCTTGGAGCCCACATAAAAATGATTTTAAACACGATTTCAGAACTTTGGGGATCGCAAGCGTGCCAGCAATTTTCAAAAATTATAATAGGACGATACAATATTCTAGAAAAAAAAAAATCGTCTTCTTTTTCGTACCTTCTCGTTTGCATTGCGCCATTGCCCCCCTCCCCCGCTGATTCATAACACAACGCATAACGCATTAGCACGCAATTTGATACATTCTGCATACACCCGAATATCACACCTGTCGTATAGAGTCGACGTGCGGATCATCTCTAATTACATTCACTTGTTCGTTTATTATCTTATCATTATACGTATGAGGTATTCCACACGAAATCGGCCAAGCCTGTTTCGAATTGTCTAAAAAAATATTTGTAATTATTTAGTGAGTGGTTCAGAGTGCCTAGAATAAGTACAAATTATTTCCGATTTTTTAATCCTATATTTCACCTAAAATTATATACCGATTTTTGTGTTTTTTTTTCGATTCGCCGTACATAAAAATCGGTCCATTGAACAAACAAAATGTTATAACATAAAATTCAGATCGTGAATGTAGTTTTCACTGAAAAATTTATTTACCGCTTTATTTATTTTTTTCTAACGCTTAATCCAACTACACATGTCGAAGACACGAATTTGCCAACGTGCCAATTTTTTCGTAGTTTGTATACATCGTAACGAAAATATTCTCAATTTTGGAGCAAAATGAAAATAAATGAACCCTGTCAACGAATTTAAAAAAAAAATTCGTTCTTAATAATGCTTGAAATTTATTGTATGCAGTTATGAACATTTTTCAGTGGAAACTACATTTAAAGACCTACCTTTTATATTGTAATATTTGGTTTGTACTTATTCCAGGCACTCTAAGCCACGAACCAAAAAATTATGAACTTTTTTTAGATAATTCGAAACAACGTTGGCGCACTTCGTGTGGAATGCCTCGTATATTGTTTCATGATAATATGTGTGAAATATTATTATGAGGATTCTCTTGAAAAAACAACTCTTCATATTCATATTATATTGGCCAGAAAATATAAATTTATGCATGTACTAGACTATACTAGTAAACATATCTGCATCCGATTAACTATGAACGATGCGAAAGATCGACGTTTTTTTTAATTATCTGAAAATTATGATTATCAAAAAATGTTGTATGGATCGCTCGTTTTTATTTGATTTGACTGTGCGTGTGTTAAAAAAATAGATTCAAAATGCAAGAGTTGAATTCAAATTATACTTAAGGTAACAAAAGATCCTAACTTCTCAATGTTTCTCATCTTATTGTTGATGGGATGTGGATATGTTTTTTTGCTATAAAACAGTACATGTGTCATTTTTCCAAATTTGTTTAGCCAATATGAAAAAAAATGTATGGGTATACTTACTCTCAAAGGGCAAGTATCCCCACAAATGTCGAAACAAACAATTGATTTTGTGGGATTATTTCCAATTTAGGTGATGCGTTCATCTAGTAATATAGCAATAATAATAATAACAATAATAATATTAATAATAATAATAATAGTAATAATAATAATAATTCGACCTCCATGAAAAAAAAATCATTTGTCATCTGCAAACGTTTATTCGTATCTGTTACAGGAGCACCCTAAAACATACACAACTCTACCTACAACCTCATGAAAAAAGCACCATAATCGAACGCCGAACTAGTACGAAAAAAAAAATTGTTAACAAAAAATAATCGAAAGAAAATGCTGTTTCCGCTGTAACTCGACTAACCCAAGAGAGAGAGAGAAAGAGAGCGAGAGTGAGAGAGAGAGAGAGCGAGAGGGAGGGAGGGAGGGATAGAGAAATGACACAACGTGGGGCGCAATGGAAAAGCCGCGCGACGAACAAAAAGAGTCACGCGTTTCCCACGAAGCTTCGGATGAAACGGTGAAAAACGGTAGGAAGTGCTGTGTGAAGATTGTGAGTGACAAAACAGAAAGAGATCAACGCGGACGGTACACTGAACTTTTACATACTATGAATATATATATATATATATATATACATAGATAAAATACAAACTATATGAAAGATTTTGTGCTCGTATCGGGACGAGACTGCTGGAAAAAATAAGTAAGAAAAATGAAAAAAAAAAAAAAAAAAAACATATAGGAAAGAAACGCAATTAAACGAAATAATTATAACGATGATGATGATAATTAATGACGATGGACGAAAATTCCGCGTTCAGGTATTCCTCCGACGGTACTTAGGACTTTTTGCGAATTCATTCAATCCACTCCAGTAACTTGGAAAAAGGCAAAACAACACAACACACACACACACAAGACAAGCATTCATATGTTTCATATTTAACTTTTGTTTCTTCGTTCCCGTCTTCATCGTTATTTACCTATTTAATTCATTCACATGTTAATCATTAGTGAAGTAAAAAAAAATAGTTTTTCTTTTTCTTTTTTTGACGCGTGAATTATCATTGTAATACCGGCGGCGAGCGTGAGCCCCGGTGGTGGGTCGTTCGTTTATTAATATGCCTGTCAATGGTGTGCGACGATTATGACGACGACGTCGAGTGATTTTATAGAGATGTCGGATATTTGTCCTGCCGCGAAGTGAAATAAAACTCTTGTTTTTTCACGTAACAAAAAATGAAATAAAAATCGAAAAAAGAGAGAAGAAAAGAAAAAAAAAAAAAAACGTGTGGCTGAATGATAAAAGAGAAACTGTGCGTACACGAATTTTGTACAACCTTCTCTCGCGAGATGCGCCAGGAACACGCCCTTTTGCCTTCACGTATAATTTATATAATGCTCGTGTAAGTGAATTATCGTTCGTTAAGCGTCGTTTGGAATTTACGAAGAAGAAACAAAATTGTTGTTGCCACCGAAGTTTCTGTGTCGCGTTTCGATTTCGTAACTTTATCTGCTATCGTGTTTTCCGATAGCAAAAAAAAAAAAGAATCAATAACACGCTAACACACTGAGTTTTAGTAATTCGCGTTGCGTTATCGATAATTATTTAAAAAAAAAAAACAAGAAAATAATCGTCTATTGGTAATCGAAGGATTATAAAAAATAAAAAAAAAGTAAATAAATAAATAACTAAAAATTATAAAATTGGAAAGTCAAGTGTGGAGATTCGAGTCGTTGCGTTTACAATTCGTATCTTCTTCCGTGGTCTCTCCGACCCTGCCTCGAACAATTTTTAATTAGTCTAAACTAGTTTGTAATACGCAAGGGTGAGAAATGCGAGCGCGTGTTTTGCACGATTTACGAATCGGCACGCTCACACTTCGCTCGCTCGTTTGCCGCGCGTTAAATCTGTACAAATTTTGCAACCGTTCCCTTTGCAAATAATCGTCCAGAGTCGGAGAGCTGTACTAATCTACGTTTACGCGCGCGCGACACGAAAGAACCTTATTGTACGTATATGTAAATGGGAGAGGGAGAGACAGAGAGAGACAGAGAGAGTGCTAAGAATGAACTCAAAGAGCCTTTTTTATCACGATTCTTTTTTTCGCTTCTCCCTTTTATTCGTTATTTTTTTTACTGACGACAGCGATTTCGGAAAATCGTCGAGTCGCGCTTTTTGCCCTTCTCTTCGGTTCCCCTTTCTCTCTCTCTCTCTCTCGCTCTCGCGCCTCTGCTATGCGAAACGTCGCGATCGGCCTTGATATCTGCGGAACTCCAGTACACGTATAACAAAAAAATAGTGTAATACATTTGCTAATAACGTGCGAGCGAGATGGAGTGTTTTACTAGAAACAAAAAAAAAAAACAAAAAACACTTAAATACTATGAAGAATAATTAAGGGAAAAAAATGATATTGAAGGAAGTATAACCGGGGCAATTTCTAGAGATTAATGAAATAAAAAAGAAATAAATAAAAAATAAAACAAAATGAAATGTGAGGGAGAATAAAATAAAATGCAAAAAGTTATCTCTAATAAAAAAAAAAAAGTATAGTGTAACAAATGATGACAACGTTGAGTGACGAATGACGCGCTGATTAAGAGTGTGTGTGTGATTGTTTGTTCCGAATGAGTGACGAATGCCAATCCAACGTTACAATTATCGTATTGAAATTAGTTTTAAGTATCTAATTAAAAAAACACATGTGATTGAATGCGAGCGTAAGAATGCAAAACGGAGTGTGTGGATGAAAAAAGAAAGAGTATGTAATTGAGTAAGTTAATAATAATTAATGAAATAAATAAAAAATAAAAAAAACATTAACGATAAATGCACATACTACTGTCTGGTATATTATAGTATATCATTATATATTCTATTATAACGAGATAAGAAGGAAAAAAAACATGAAAAAAAAAATGTCACATTCAACTTACTCGTTTCATAAAGACATCGGTGAATACTTGACAAGGTTTATCGCTCCCCTCCTTCGTCTCTATTAAACAATTAATAAAGACTCAAACATTGTAATGTATATATTTTTTATTTCTTTTATTCTTTCTTTCATTCCTCCAGCAAACACAGCTTCGATTGATTTATATTCGTTTTCTTTTCTTGTTGTTTATCTTATTTTTCATTACGTTCTGCTGAGCGGCTCATTACATGAAAAAAAAAGTTTAGATATTTAAACTTTCACCATACCTTTGTTAAGGAGAGGCTTCAGCGGCACAGTCAGGTCATTCGAAAACCAAGATTTCGAAAATTGTTCGTACGTATTTTCAAGAAGAATCTGGTATATTTAAGAAAGTGAAACCGAATTTATGAATTTGTGCTTAAAGTTTAAAAAATGTAAAAAAAAAAAATTTTACGCCAATAACCCACGACACATTTTTAAAGCAGTTTTCTTAGCGTCGAATTTATCGTATTAATTCGATCTTGATAAATGGCAGCTTACTTTTGTTCATTTGATGACCTTTCACTTTTTAATTAGGCGAAAAGAGTTTTGTTATTTTCGTAGATTTAGATTTTCTAGAATTAGATTTTCTAAAACAAATTACTATAACTTTTAAACAATCAATATCATTTAAAATTTTTATCGGTAAATTAAGAATTTTTCTATAAATTTGTGTCATACTTTTATTTTTCAAACTTTAAGCTGGAATTTATAAATTACTTTCCATCTGCTTTAATACCAGTTTCCTTTTAATCATGATTCGGTCATGATTTTTAAGAGACCTTATTGATCACTGATTAGAACTTTGTGCTAGAAAATAATAGGGTTTGTTAACTGACAGATTAGTTAAAATGAAAATAAGACACTGAAGCCTGTAAAATTATATTACTACAATTAAAAAATAAAAATTGTTTCTCAGTTAAAAATATTTAAAATATTGGAATGCCACTACTTTTTAGAAGACCAATACAATATTTCTTTGCAGAAAAATTAAAATTTTGATCTCCTATCCCTCGAGAGTAATTGAAAATAATTTACCGCTGCCGCTCAGAAAAAGAAAGGTGTTAGTCAAGTGTGACAGTATTAACATTTTACTTACCGGTCTTCTAAATATATTGAGTGAATACTGAAGTAATGTTTATATTTTTTTATATTTCTTTTATTCTTTCTTTCATTCCTCCAGCAATTACAACCTCGATTGATTCGTTCGTTTTCTCTTTTTCCTATTGTTTACATACTAGTTCTCTTTTAAGAGGCAGTGTCACTTGCTTCCCAACACTTTGAAACTTTTAGAAGCTAGCTTCTCCCAAAAAACTCGACAGATTGACCTTAGATTATGAGAGTATTTAAGGCTTCTGATTCTGAAATACAAAAAGCCGTTTTTTCAAGATTGTCTTAAAATCAAAATCGAGTTTCGGTTTGAGAGAGGGAGTCCTATAGGCGTTCAGTATTGGAGGAAGAAAATCTCACCGACTTTCTTCAGTCAATGCTAAGGCTAAACTCAAAGGGCTTTGAGTTTTGGGAAGCCAGAAGCTTAGTCCAATTGTACAATCCTTGCGCGCATTCTCTTAAAATTTGAGCCCGATCTGTCTAGTTATTTCGGAGAAAATAGTTTTCTAAGTGCTGAGCGAAGAGACACTGCCTTTCAAGTTCGGTCGAGCGACTTACCGCTCGAAAAAAAAAGGTTTAAAAATTCGAGCCAATTGTCAATTGCTTTCTGGTAAAAAATAACCTGACGTAAGTTTTTTTTTTATTGTGAGTTTAAAGCGGCGTCGGCCACATTTATACGCTACACTGCCGTAACATCTGCGAAGTGAATAATGTAGACTATAAAATTATACTACTAAATACATATTTTCGTATAAAAATTGCTTCTCAGTTAACAATTGAAAACACATTAGCATGTCACCAATTTTTTTCTTGGATCAAATATTTTGTTGCAGAAAGATACAATTTCGTGTCCCACTGTCGAGTCTAATTGAAAACAATTCACCGCTGCTCATAAAAAAGATTTTTCTGTGATGTGTATTTCATTGCAACTCTTAATATTTTTCAGAGAGAGCGGAGAGTTGATTTTAAATTTCTTCAAGGATGGAAGACAAAATTGTAGTATTTATTTTTCTGTGACAAATTCTTTTTATCGTACTTATAAAAATTGGTGAAACATAACACAAAAAATGTATATATTCACCGTCTACTAGATATAAATTAAGCGTTAAAGAAAAAATGAGAGATATGAGCGCCATTGGTCAGTAGTAAGTCACTCGCCTATTTCGTCTTCATTCAACGTTCCGAATAAATAGTACAACTCGCAATTAGTGCCTGAATAATTACAGCCGATGCATGTTTTCGACAACCATTCGCTATTGCGTATGTAATTTGTGCACAGGCGCGTGTTTTTCGCTTAGCGTCATTGAAATTTTATATTATATTTATATATATATATAAAAGCGTAGCGATTATCTCTGATTATTCCACGAAAACCCGAGACTTCCCCCGCTGTTACTCCCGATTCATCAATAAAATAAATATCACCTGTTCAGTTGACCGCTAAATAAATAAAATCAGTTACAATAATCACAGATGACAACGTAGTCTAGCAGCCACGGTGTACCGGTCATCGTGCTGTAGCCAATTCCTCTAGTGATTTCAAAAAAGGGGTTAACGAAGCGAAAAATAAAAAAAAAATACGTGAAGATAATTCAACTAAATAATCGCATAATTCATTGTTTTACTATAAACGAGACGAGAACAGAGTCTCGCTTAAAAACCATTTCTAAATTAGTAACTGAGAAGCGTGTGAATTTTGCGTAGATCGTCCGTGCCAACGTCCACAGCGTGAGTCTGAGCTGCCGAACCACCGCACGGAATGCTTATTTGAGCTGCCAGCATTTTGTTGTTCGAGCGCAAAGCCGCTGCCATCTCTCGACTCAGGAATATCGCGAAATTTGCCTCTGCGCGACCTCCTGTTGTTCTCTTAACGGTCTCTTCTCTGACAGCATCCTGGGAAATATTATTTTACGAATAATTCGCATTTTTCCAATATAGAAGATAATACAATTTATTCGAAGTTTATAAAAGAAAAGAAATAAAAATGGATTTTAATGAATTTGAACAACTTTTTGGACTACAGCTTACCGCCAATTGATCGGCTCTTTCCTGCAACTGTTTTATCGTCAACTGACGCTGCAACAGCTGATAAGCCGGTAAAGCCTTCTCTAGAACCGGAGCTTCCCTGGCAATCAGCTTACTCTTTCGTAGATCGGGAACGGTGGGATAGATCATTACTTTGTGAATTTCCTGTGTGGAAAGAGATCACAATAATCAATCAGACAAAGATTAAATTCACGAAAAATTCTAGAAGACATTGATTTTATCGTTTGAAATTTGAATATGTTTCGTAAACTATGCAATTGAAGCGAAGATAATTTACCTTCAGAAGTTCATCCTGTTCCTTCTGCAATTCGTCGAGTTTTGTGTCTGATCGCTTCTTAAGCGACAGATTCGGGAGGGGCGTCAGAGCGTTAAGCTTGTTTCGAAGATCCTCAGCCATAAGTTTTCTTTTCTGTCGATTCTCGGCATACAGAGCTTCCTTGAGAGCGCTAATTTCTTGTACAAGAAGTCTGTTGTCGAACGAAGAATTTTGTGCACCGGCCGAGGTGCCGCTCGATGGCATCGTCACTCCCTCGAGACTTGGCACCGCGCCACCTGGACCCGTCGGTGTTGTCGACGTTTTCTTTCCAAACGATTTCAACTTCTCCTTCAGCTGGCCTCGCTCTGACTCTAGACTGTCGATGTCCGTCTGCAAGTGATCCATCGTCTCTTCGAATTCCTTTTCCTGTAAACATGCATAATTACACAGTCAATTTAGTTTCAATTAAAGAGATCCCGTCGATGAGTCCCTCGAAAGATTTACCTTGCGCTTCAGTTGATTCTGCGCCTCCTCGAGTTTTCTCTTCAACTTTTCGATGTCGAGCTCGTGCTCGCGTTGCTGGTGAGTCAGACGTTTTTCCGCAAGATCTCTTCGCAGAATCATCTCCGAGAGTTCCTCCTGTTTCTCTCGAAGAGCGATACGCGATTCACGCACGTCACTGTCCCGTGTCTCCAACTTTCTCGAGAGTATTTTCGTTTCCTCCGACTCTTTGATAGCCGCTTGTGCACGTAGCAATATTGGCGTTATCTGCTCGTTGTCCGGCTGTGACGTCTGCTGTTGTCCTGCGTGACCAGCGATCGCGAGTTCGTTCTCGCATTCTGCCATTTTTTGCGCTAAATTAGCGGCCATTTGCTGTATCACCGTGAGACTCGCCTTTATCGTAGGCACCGGACCGAGATCCTCTGTGTCGTAGACTCGCTCGCTCGACATTGACGCCATTTCTTTCAGCTTTGCGGCGCTCAAACCGCCATCAAAGTCTGGAAATAAGAGCCATCGATGTCTATTAAATATCTATACGATTTATCAATCAACAGTTATAATTAAAAAATAATTCTAAAATGTTAACCCGTACGTGAAGTACGTTAATAGATGAGTTATACAAGGTTTACAGAATTTTAAGAGAAAAGTGATAATTACCGCCGTTCGCAGTGATAGCTTGCAACGCATTCTTCAACAGGTCCTGCAAAGTTTTGGTGACCTTCACAGCGTGCTGATAGCAATTAGTAAATTGCTCAGACCAGTCTTTCTCAAGACCGAGACTTGTACCCGTGCCCGTGACATTTGTAATTTGGTCTCGAGGTACGCGCCTTCGTGCTGAGTTCAAATGTTGCTGGATAACCTCGCAGCTTGTTTCCGCGTGTTGGCAGAGTAATCCTACAAATAAATTTGATTATAGCATTGAAAAAAAAAAATCAAAAGGGAATAAAAAGATGTCTACCTATATCGCCTCCTTCCCCGTCTAAAAGCGTCTTTATCGCAGTAGCTTCGGTCGTTATAGCATCACAGGCGCTTCCCAGAGACCTCGTTCCATTGACAACCATGCGTGCTTGATTGGCGATAGTGCTTTCGCCGAATAGAATAGTGAACATGGTCGAGAAATATGCCGAGCACTTTTCTATTGCGTCCAGAGGTACGTTCTCATCAAGCTGATCTCTCTTCGCTAGTTGTATCAAGAAATCCAAAGATTTCTCTTGCGCAGCCATCTCCGGATAAGTAGCACCGACTTTCAGCAATAATTCCGGCGTACAAACATTTAGCGCCGACTCAAAACAACCGAGAGCCGTTTGCAGTGCGTACATGTGAGAGCAGAGCCGTGATCTGAATGCGTACTGGGCCAGCGAGTGTCCTTTGAGTAACGTGGACCTGGCGTGAAATAATGTTTTACAATTTTTTATGTTATATCATTTTTTCTGAAATATTTTTGCCGGGTTATTTTGTCGTGGAATTTTTTATTCAGGGATTTTTTTTATTGATTTGGTATGTTTTTGTTTTTTAGGACAGAACAAATATCTAAATATGAATTTCAATCTGTGAGAAAGCAGAATTGGAAGATAAGTCACATACCTGTCGATTTTCTCGATAGCTCGGTACTTGTCTCTCACTTGAGAGATCAGGATCTCGGTCTTATGAATCATTCTGGGTATGAGTAGCAGAGTCATGATAGCATCATGATCGCCTCCGCGTACGAGGAAGGTCGGCGGCATAAAGGACAGCAGATATCGCACATGTAAGCGAGCTTCCTCAACGTCGAGTCGTCGCAACTCGAGATCCACCGCCTTCGTTTGCGCCCGTGTCTCCGCGAATGTTTTCTGGAAATCAAGAATTTCTGCGAGCTGTTGTTCGGCTCCTCGCTCCCCGGTTTTCGTCGTTTCCGTTGATTGCACGCGATTCTGTAGCTGCACGCATTGCTCCTGCAATTGACTGGTTAACTCGCGGAATTTGGTGATCGTCGTTTCACGATCGGCGAGAGTTTCTATCGCTGCGTCTCGATGACGCTGTGCATCGCGCGCGCTTCCGAGCGCGAGATCTAATTCCTCGCGTAATTCCAATTCCAATTCCTTCGAGGATTCGGCCAGCTGATCGGACATATCCTGGTAATGAGAAAAAAGAATGATTTATCTGATATTTAGGCGCTAAATTTCCAATTAAAGACATCTTTTTTTTTGTCTAAAATCGGTGGAACCTTTCTAACGTTTTAAAAATATAAAAGTTTCATTTTTATTCACCTGCAACGCTTCCAAGTCAGCGACTGCTTCCTCTAACTCGGTGACTTTTTCTTCCAAAACCATTTTTCGTTCGCCTAGCATTTCGACCATTTCCTCGGCACCGAGAGCCGCGTCGACCTGAACGACGAATAATAGAACATTACAAAAGTGCTGTCTTAAATGTCTTTGCGATAAAAAAGATATTCAACGCCACCTGTTCTTGCAAGTCCGCTATCTGATGTTCCATCTCCTCGACCCGAGCTGAAAGTTTCTCTTTTGTTCGACCCAACTCGAGTATCTCGGACTTTTTCTGATCCAAATCTTTTTGTAATTTTTGAAACTCGTGTTTCTCGTGCGCGGACAAGTCACGCATTTTCACGAGTGTCTCTCGCAGCCTGCTATTCTGTTGCTCGAGTTGCTTTATTTCGTATGTTGAAGGACCGTTTGCACCGCCACCCGCACCGACAGTTCCTCCAGCCTTTAATTGAAGAACATTCTTTTATTAGCTCGTGAGAAAGAATGTTTGAGAAGGAAAAATCGATGGTTTTTAAAGTTTTACACGCAGAAATAGTAACGATTTCGTACGTCACAGTAGTACGCTCGTATGTTGTTAGACAGTCCGAACTCACTCTTTCAGACATTTCAGTGCGTAAAATTTCAAGATCCAGTGTCATCTCTTCGAGTTTTTCTTTTAGTTGATCTAGCTCGATCTGCAACGTCTCAGCTTTTTCCTCGGCCATTTCCTTATCGAGAGTAGCCATCTCGACGGTCTCAGCGAGATCGGCCATTTCGTCCTGATAAATTCCGCGAGCGAGTTGTGCCTCTCGTGCCTCTTGCCTCGCACGTTGAACTTCTCTTTGTAAACTGGCCTGAGGAAGAATAAGGTAAAATATTACTCAAAAGCGATAATGAAAATAAATGACAACATTCATTACACCATCACTCAGCGACGTTGAAGGCTATTTCAAGGATACACAAATGCTAAAAGAAGTAAACGAGTGAAGACAATCTGAAAAAAAAGAACAGCAATTACCTGACTCTCCATAACTTTCGATTTGAATTCCAGCAATTGTTCCATCTGAATCTTCGTTTTCTCGAACTCCTTCATCTTTTCCTTGTCCTGTATTCGTTTCACCCGAAGAGTCTCAACCTTTTCTGTGAGATCGACAACCTGCACAACAAAAGTAGCACGAATTTTTTTTTTTTAATAACACAACAATTATTTGTTAAGTATTATTTGAAAATTTATCTCTCACCTGAGATTTCAAGTTATCGTTCTCCTGTACGAGTTGCATGTGCGTGAGTTTTTCCTCGATGAGATTAGAAGTATTGGTTACCGTGGCGGACATCGAACCGGCCATAGCCTGTCCAGGCACAAAGTGTGGCTTGAGGGTTTCCACGAAACCCGTCTTTAATCGAGAAGAAAAGAGACTCGTAAGAAAGAAAAATCTCTCAAATCACGGGTTGCGGGGTGTTTAATTTCTCCACGAAAACGTCATGGTATTAAAGGGCGATCGTTTCCAATCTTTAAAAGACTTTGGTACATCAATTTTGTTGTTTTTTTTATAAATTAAATTAAATGCGTTCAAGAGAAAAAAGAAAACACCCCGCGTATTTCGTGATGTATGAGCGCGTTTAATAGATATTTTTTCTCAATTTTGCGTTAGGCTTTCGTTAACGTCGATATTAATAATCAGTCGAATAGAATAGAGCAGACACCAAAAAAAAAAGCTACACCCAACTCTCTATTAGATTGCTAAAGGGCCAAAAGTATGTATACTTTAAGTACCGAGGCCCAAAAAATATACAACGATGCTGGGTCCATTAGTCTCGGTTAGTTCGGCTTACACTGTGATCTCTACCCATACACAGGGCTTTGAAGCTACGCATAACGTTTATTCTATATTTGCATTAATAAATAACAGAAGTGTCCTAGCGACACATTAAATTCTAATATTTCAATGTGTTAACGCGTCGAAATTCCGGTTAGAGAATTTCGACTCGTTTTTTTTTTTTTTTTCATTATCGCAAGCAACGACGTAACGTTTTCAACGACTAAGATACAATTTTTCGCACGCTTCTCGGATTGTCCAGCAAAACTTTGTTAGTCACATAAGTGGGAAACGTGAGTCAGCATTCGACCATGCGGTAATTCAGTTTGCATTATTATTTACAGAGTTTCATTCTTTTTATCTTCATTTTTAAGGACCCTGTTCGGTTGAGAGCGCGAAAAAAAATTAATCCTTATTTTGCATTTTTTTTTCTCCAAGTAAACGACAAAATGAAATTGTTTGAGAATTTCAGTATTTTTGAATTAATATTTCGATATGAGGTATCGAGTTTTTTTCCCCCAATAAGATCGATGTACCGTTATCCGCAGGTCAGTGTAGATGAATAAAAATCTACGATGCGGTGGAACGAGATATGCATGATATTTCGTTCGCCAATTAAATTACAACAAAAAGCTTTTTATAAGTCATAAAGCCCCGTCAATACTATGAACTGCATAAATGAAAAAAATCATTAATAAAATAGCGGCATTTAGAAGAAACATTTTAATAGATGAATACTACAAATCTGTTTTGTCGTTTACTTTCTAAAATCCTAATTAAGAATTAATATAAGCGCCGGCTTAACCGAGCATAGTTCTTAAGCCCCATGTTAACGTGTTAGGCACAAATCGAACCGCAAAACTTAATCAAAGAAGCGAACGGTGATGCGGGAAGGATGATGAATGATCGATGGCTCGTGTTCAGATTCCCTTGAAAGCTAAAGAGTCTTCTATTATTTCACCCATTCGTAACAATCACAGATAGACAGACAGAGTAAGTTATTAATTCTTTAGTGTGTAAATTTTAACTGTAACGTGGATGATATAGTATCGTGTTATGGCTGCTATGATTGACAAACAACTAGTATGAAATTTGTAGCTGTATAACGAGAATTTGTTAGATTAATGATTATAATAATAGTATATATATATATGTATATATGGATGAGTTTAAAGACAAACTGAAATATTACATTAATGAGTATTAATTACATTATTGCGATCATCTTGGGCCTTTGGCTTTTTGCCGGGAGGCGAGCTCGTGCTAGGGGACTTCTGAAACACGTACGTGCATTCCCATGTGAATCCCATATCTCAAACAATTACACTTATTTCGTAATTCCTCTTAAAAACGAAAATTCCCACGGAATAATTTCCTTTCTTTGTCTTATTTTTCTTTCGATATTCAGTTTTGTGCGTATCTCTCTAATACGTTTCAACGATTTTCGAGGCAAGTATCGTTGGAGTAACGAATAAGTCGATTAAGCGTTCGTACTTAATGCATACGAATTCGATTGCGCTCTTTCTATCGCATTTTCGTATTTAATACGAATATGCGCATACATCTGATAGACGCCTCCTTTCAAACAGTTATTAAACATCCATTTCAATTTTTTTTCTTTTCTTTCTTTCTTTTAACAGGGAGATACGAGTTCCAACGGGAACGAAATTCTTTAGATACTTTAGCTAACGTAACCAGCGCGAATATATACGTAACAGTATAAGCCGAGAACTTGACGCATTCTCGGGTAATATTTGTTGTCGTACCTCGACAAAAGACGCGCGTTTCGTTGACGTTGGCGCCGGTATCTGTGACTCGCCACCATCCTTTCGCTCGTGTTGCGAACTAGTCAGGCTCTCGATGCTTGGAGCACTTAGCTGAGTTCTGCTTCCTCCCAAAGACAGCCTGGAACTGTACGATACGCAGAAAACAGGCAATCCACGGTATTAGTCGACAATTTTATTTTTAAGAGGAAGGTCCACCGAATTCAATAAAATCAACTTCTTTCTTAATTTCTTTTTTTCATCTAAACAAAAATATTTTATAAAAAAATCCTCTAAGATTGATCGTTTGTAACTGTATTCTAATCATGGAAAAAAAATCCCGACATACCAATATACATGTGTGGAAAGAGTTCCACTTTCATTAAACATTATTTTATTTTAAAAAAATAAGAATGGATATCCTGCCGTTTTTTATACTTAACACGATTTTATATGATCTTTTTTCTCTTATAAAAAGAAAACGTGTTTTTTTTACTGAAATCGATGAACCACCCCCTTAAATTGCATCAATTTCAACTTTGATACAAAATCATTTTTTAATTCTGAGGAATGTACCTGGCATTCTCTAGTTGCAATTACTTTTTTTTAAAATGAAAGTATGTAAAAAAGGCCATTTTTAATTTACACAAGAATCGATATCATAAAAATTTCTATTGCCAGTTTCCTTATCTTATAATTATTGAAAACGTTTTAAATGATATGCATGCAAACGTACTTGAAAAAAAAGTTATTCTTTAAAATATGGATGATTAAATGAAATGAACGATACATAACAAACAAACAAAATGGAATCACAAACCTTCCTCTACAAGGAAGCCAAAACATTGAGAGACAAAAACAAAATTAGGGTTCAACATCAATTAATACGTATTACAAATCAAAGTATTAGAGTTCTTTTATGGACCTTACCCAGACAGCTTCTCCGACTGTTGACGTGTTACTTGCGCAGGGGATGTTTTTCTTCTAACGCTTTTTACGAGCAGCATATACATATCACAATTAATTATGTTATTCATACCGTATTACAGAATGGAACTCGCAGTTACCGTAGGCAGAAGCAAAATCTCTATTTACAGTAGATCCTCGATTATACGAACTCTCAATTATCTGAGTTATGGCTTGGTATATCCGAAGCCTCATTTATCCAAATGTTCACTGCGTAATTTACGTACAATTGATGCTTGCTGTGGTATTGCAATAATCGAGCATCTTTAATTGTGTTTAAGAGTCTTTCAGCATTACTCCATTTTGGGTGGCGAGCAAACGGAAATGTATACGTCTTTTTTTAACTTTTAATTTTTAGACATATTAGGTAAAAATTTATATTATTAAGACCTAATATTTGTACATTTTTTCTCAGTTTTTTAAATGTGACATATATTCTGCATAATCTGTACATCAAAAAAATTGCATTTTCATTATCCAAAATTTAGATTATTTAAACAATACCATACAAAGCTTTCACATAATTAAATATATGATCCCATTAGAATATTCTTAATTGTCTTTTGCAGATTTCTTATAATCAAGGCTCTACTGTAAACCAATAATTCTCTGTTTTATTTATTTTATTCTTTTCATTTTTGTTGTGTTTTTTTTTTTCAACTTACGCCGTAGGTTCGTTCCTTCTTCGCACGCTCATGCTGCGTACCAACATTAATCGAGTATGAGTGGTTAGATATCGGTTAGTCGAGAGCTGTGGGTGGATCTTTTTACAGGGGATTAGCAAAATCGACAAGATTTTTGTACAAGGGATAAAGAGAAATCTGAATGTAAATTCATGCTTAAGAGTATGTATGTGTGTATGTGTGTGCGTAAGAGAAGGTTGCGTCACCTGTTGAGACGACTGCGAGCTCTAGCAGCTCCGCTGTCATCCGGAGTGGTCGCGCTGCTGCCTGCCGAAGAAGGACTTGTGGGATCTGGCCTGTTGCCAGCCTCGTCCAACAGTATGAGTTGTGTTTGACGTACAAACATTCCATGATTTTCTTGGCACTACAAAGAAGAAAAAAAAAAGCAAAGTCCGCAAACATTTCCTCGCATTCTTTCACGATTGAACTCGCGACGTTTTTTTGTTTTTTTTTTTTTTTCGAGTAAACATCCATCTGTCAACCTCACTTACTTTGAAGTACGAGTGACCCTTGATAGTGCCATTATTCTTGCCTTTGGGTTCGTCGAGTATCACGCCTATCCACTTACCCGTTGCGAACGTCGGATGTCCGATATACGCGATCGAACCCTGACAATCTTTCCCCGTTATCTCGACCCTCTGACCGTTTCTCAACGACATTTCTCGGCAATTTTTCTTATTTGGAGCTACATTAATTTCTACACGAACAGATCGACAGCTACGACCGACGTCGCCATATTTGAAATCATTTTCGCCAATGTATTAACGATCGGCGCGCCACACAGTGCGATGTGTCGTAATTTCCGTTATGTTAGCCGTTTCTTCGGTTTTTCTCATTTATCGTCTGTTTAGAAACATTATATTTCATGTAATTCGAAAAGAAACATTGTATGAAGAAACATTATATTTCATGTAATTCGTGCCGGTGAAATATTTTAAGGTTATGTGCTATTGCTCGGTCGGTAACAAAAACTGTAAAGCGTTGATCTCGTTCCCATTTGAGATTTAGAACAAAATATGAGAACGGTTTATTACGTTTTAGAATTCTGCAGTGAAACGTTCTCGTCTTTTACCCGAAAAATCAACTGTAGCCAAAAACAACGCTTTCGGAAGATTCAGCTATCTCTCTCGCACTTACGGTCACTCAGTCGGTGTAGCACATCACCTTAATCCCTGATTGTACTTACCATCCGTGAATATCCGTTGCATATTGTTCTAGGTCATCTTTATCCTGTATGGCGGCACTTGATGTATGATTCTGTAACGGGGAGAGATATTCGGACGACTTTTGAACGATTTCCTCGACCTCGACATACACGTCTGCGAGTCTGAGCGTGGTAAATTGAAATAGAAACTAGCAAAAGGAGAGACCAATAATAGAGGCTTGGGTGAGTTGACTTTTAATAAATAATACAGGACGATTAATGATAAATGTAACACCACTAGCTGGGTTAGTTTGCTTTATTTTAATTTGATGATTCAATTGGAGCAAGCACGATGTCATTGTAAAATGGTACATTTCCGCACTGACTGTACCCCTAACAAATCTTTTTAGAGCAATTTTTTGAGACCAACATTTTTTGGCCGATTGTCGGAACCAAAACTTCCAGGCGAAGTTTCGAAAACAAATTTTTTTTTTTTTTTTTAAATTGAGATATCGATTTTTTTCCTTCGCCATTCATTCTGAGAACAGAACCCCGACTAATGAAGGCAGAAAATACGATAATTACAATGTAATGACACTGATTACTTTGGAGGAAATTTTCGTTGACTTGAGAAAAGGCGGAAACATTGAAAAAATCGCGCATGTAATCTCGAGAACGCATCAGGATATATCTAATATTAAAATATCAGGGGTTTAGGATTTTGATATTCACAGCGCAAAGAAGCCAAAGACAAATTTTTATATTTATTTATTAACATTGTACAGATTTACGATTGTTTCTCATCGAATTGCACCGAGGCGTGTTTGTTTGTAAATAAAGAGAGTCGCGCTCGTCTACACGAAAATTCGCATCGCGAAACAAAAGACAAAAGGTACCAACGGTAGGTATAATGTCTTTAATGGCAAGTTTTGTTATTACTTTTGATAGAGATACAAATGGTTTATACGAAACTAGCGTTAGTAATTTTTCGGAGACTAGACATATGCTTTTCTCGTTTCAGGGTGCGTCATATACTCGATCATCGAGGTACAGAGTGTACAATCAGAGAAGCGACGGAAAAATTCATTTACGCCTTTGTAAGTTCGTCGACATTTCAATTTTAGTCTCATATGTCGATTGCTGCTTGTTTGATTCCGTGCTCGTATTCAGTCATTTTCTTCATATTTATTTATTTATTTATTTATTTATATAGTTATTTATACATACTAGATTGTGTCAGTTTTGACATTTGACATCCTCTCTTAAAATATAAATAAAAAGTTTCAATGCCTGAACTTGGTTCCACAGTCACAGTCGGACGACAGCGACGACCACAGCGCAAATAACATGATGGCATTGGGCCAACTCTCGCGCTTTGATAAAATCTGGCAAACTTTTAAAGGAAGGATATCTATTTATTTAACCCTATCGCTCCCAGTTGAACAATTTATCAATGTATAAAATAACCATTCGTTTCTTCTTCTTTTTTTTTTCAGTTTTTCAGTCCTGATCCTAAAATTCGACATTATGGAAATTCGTAACAAATGTGAAATGGAAAGTTTCAACTTATTACTAATTTAGCTTTATGGTGATACTATTGGCGAAACAGATTAAGCGAGTCTGGTGATCAAGACGAAAATTTAAAAAAATGACTGGCTCACAAGGCTCACTTTTGGATGAGGCATATTCAAACCATTTTTCAATGAGAAATAATTGGAAATTTCAAAAGCATGTGCCTCATTCTAGGTATAATTTAGAAAACCAGTGTACCATTCTAGAATTACACCTTTTGATACTAAAGCTAGTTTAAATAGGGTACAAAAGTAGTTAGGTTCTTACAAATGATTTGTGGAGGTGAATATAAGTGTAGGAGCGAAGGGGTTGAATGAGAATCGAAATTTAAGTCCTGGAACAGCATTATCACACGTATCGCGTTTTCAGTAGCGACACAGTAGAGAAGTAAGCAGTTTTGAACGGTTTTAGCGGCGACGGGATTCAATCGATAAGCGCGTCAACAAGATCAACAATATTTTAACACCGAAACAAATGCTGCTTGTCGTTGCCTTTTGTCTTCGACTCTTCACGGCCTCAGCTCTCGCGAAAATCATTTCGAACAACTCTTCAAACGAGATAACCTGTTCAACAGTCATTCCACGACTGTATATTGTGTAACTACATTTTGGCTTCATCAGTCATTTGTCGCATTTCCCACTGAAAAGTGGGACGAAAGCAATATCACTTGACAATCGTTAGGCTGCGTATTCGCGAACAACTCTCGTTCGCTTCGACACCGGTGGAACTTCATTTCATCCCTTGGGAGTTTCCTTTCGCCAGTGTTTGGTCTCGGCAAGCTGCTTCCTATCGGCCAACGCGTTTGATGGATCTCGTGGCACGTTCTTGAAACACTTGCGACATGTCAGGCGCCAAAATGCCAGCCTGAAGTCCGCCGAATAGAAGGCGTAGATAAACGGATTAATCGCCGAATTGATCCAGCCTGATTTGAGAAAACAAAAGATGTATTCAATAGATTAGAGAATAGTATGACTATTATAGGATTTACTACTTTTTTTTTTAATTACTGGGTAAGAAATTATCCGGGTAAGAAAACAATAGTTTACAAATTGAACTTGTTTTAGATAAGTAATATTAATGATTTAACTCTTTGGGCTTATTTTTGAAAAAAAGGCTGTATTATTTTTTAACGATGTTCCTTATCAGGATTCGTGTACTTTCTCGGTGGAGGAACATAAATTATATATAATCTATATATGTTACCATGTTGGTGATCAGAATTTACAAATATATACGATGTGAAAAAAAAAAAAAACGTATAGATGATCGATGAAACCACGAATGTCAATTAGAGCAATTAGACAATTAGAAGTTTATTGTAATTAATAAGCCTTTGTCATTTCGCTCGGTTGTTACATTGTAAAATATGTAAATGGAAGTCGGGATATTTTCTTATCTGTCCGAAGCAGCACTTCCTGACGCCTAATGTCCTGACAAAACGAAAGACGTTCGCAAAGGGCCGTCGTGGAAGGTCTTTTAAATTACTTTTAAATTACTATTCATTAATTTGGACGACTTTGGCAAACGAAGCAACGTTCCTTTAACTTCTGAATTGATATCAATTTATTATAGGGGGCAAAACACGTCAAGTCGGCCAATTTTTCATGTCAGCGAAACGTCCTCACATTTCTTCAGGATGTTGATCTAGTTGAAGAAAAAACGTAGGAATTTTTTCAGATTTTTTTATTGCATATCCCAGCCATTGAAAATCGCTGAGAATAATCATTGTTTATTTTTTAACGCCAATACTACGGCTCACAAAAAAAATCATAACACCAAACTTTGGATTTTCGGCGTACTTTCAACAACATTTTTTGTAAAATTCTCCAATTTCATTTTACGCTATTTTTCAAAGAAAATAAAATTGCCACTTTTTTTCCCTCCGAAACGGCATTTTCGGTTTAGTTGAAATTTTCACATTTTGTTCGTTGAAATGCCTACAATGTTAGAAAAAATTTAATATTAGAATATTTTCCATAGGCATTCTTAGCCCTCCTGAACGCCGAGAACAATTACACATCAGATTACCACGAGAATCATGCAAAAACCTATAAATTACTTAGTTAAGAATTTACAAAATTCGTATCTCCTGGATACATATTTTGTCGTAAATGAGACAATTGAACAGCGTTTAATTTAAAAATCGATGATTTATTTAGTAACACGAAGAGATGAGTCACTGGGATAGGTCGATGGACAGTTCTGTTACATTTACAATTTTCTCGGTCTTTTCATAAGGGTAGGAATAAAGCACTACGGCGCTAATAGTTGGAGTATCTTTTTAGGCAATTGCAAAAAAAAGAAAGGAGAAATGTTTAAACTCCAGTTTTCAACAGAGGATTGATTTTGAGGGATGAAGTGAATTCAATTTGAGGCGTTCTGCGAATGTGAATCGAAGTTTCGATTAACAACTGTGAAGGAAACTTACAATGTGTCGGAAAAACTACAAGTGAGTGGAAAAACTAAAAATCTGTGCGTATAACAATTTATCCCAGATAAACATCTTTCTAAAACATAATATTTTAGATAGAACAGCATGAGGGTGCTATGAGCATCCAGCATAAGGGACCATAAGTTCGAAGACGAAGAAGAAGAAGAAGAAGAAGAAGAAGAAAACGAAAAAGTATAAGCGCTGATTCAAAGATGACATGTCGTAAGAACTTCATTCCGCTAGGTATGATTATTACTCTAATAGCGAGGAATACAAACCTAGCCATGTGAGTGCCGACATGAGGCTGTCCAGTGGTGCAATCGGGACGAAAGGTGTAGCGAGATAAAGAATGAAGAAAGGTAACCAACATGCAATGAATCCTCCAACGACAACTGCGAGTGTTCCAGCGGTTTTCGTTTCCCTCCGAACTCTGTTTATCGAGCTCTGATGACTGCCACGTTGCTGATTCCGACTGTTCGCCGGTACAGCCAAATGATTTTTTCTTCCGGACGAAACGGAAGGTGGAACTGGCGAGGTTGAGACAGGTGGTACCGTTCGTTGCTCACCAACCTTTTCGCTCGAGGATCCAGGTCCAATGTCTGACACGCTCGACAATTCTTCAGATCGCTTTGCAACTCCAGCTTGAACGAAACAACTCTTCGAGCGTTCGCGTCCTTCGATCGAGGGAGTTTTTCCACGATGCGAGCCATAATCGTTCTTCATGTCCGGACCCTGAAGACTCTTGTGCCTTCGGGCGATGACGCACGAGATTCTCGCATAGACGTAAATCATCACCAACATCGGCAGGAAAAATGAGCCCATTGCTGAGAATACAACGTACGAGGAGTCCATGTTGTAGCCGCACTTTTTTCGATCGCGATTCTTTGCACGAGGAAAACAACCGATTAACGGCGGACTGGTTATTATACCGGCGAGAATCCACACGACTACTATCATCAGACCTGCCAGTCTCTTGCTTCGACGACGTCTGCTGTATACGAGAGGCTGCGTCACCGCCAGGTACCTTTAACAATATTCATCCAAATGAGATAATATGAACTGTTGGCAGTATTCTGAAATTTAGAATACTTGGCTGTGCGTGTGATAGAGGGAATAAAATTCATACCGCCGATTTTGCATTGTAACTCCAAAATGGTTCAAACAGTTAAGTATCATCTTTTTTTTTCAATCCTCATTAATGTGGAAAAATAAGAACTTTATAATTTTCTAGATTATATTGTATCTTATATTATATTGTTCTAGATTATCGTTGTTTATCAACATCGAAAATAAATTCATACAATTTTTTTCGAAGCGACAATAAAAAAGAAAACAAGAACCTTACAAGAAGTAACTTTAAAATTGTTCAAGCAGTTAAGTATCATCTTTTTTTTTTCAAACCTCGATTTGCCATACACTGATTAAATTTCCGGTTAAATGTGGAAAAATAAGAACTTTATAATTTTCTAGATTACAGGTAACTGTTGACCGTATCAAGAATCCGATTATTAAACAGAAATGCTAATTTGTGGACCATCAACGTAGCTGGATGATGTTCGGCAATGTTGATAGTGTTGGACCGAATATCATTAACAGCAGGTCCGATGCCACTCAGTTAGCATTTTGTGCACGTTGTATAGGATATATCTGCAACGTGCAAGCGCTGTCGAGCTTTCCAGTACCGAAATATTGACCGTCAATGCTCGGTACAATGTCGAAGCGACAGATTAGCATGTGACGCTATACCGGACACCTGTTTTCCCACAGATTACAAATTACATGTCCATTAAAGGGAGCATCTGTTTGCCTCGCGTTCATGTCTTACCAAATATTGACCAGTTCTACTACATGTTGCAGGGAAGCATTAAGTCTAAGAAGCAGTATTGCCCTACACATGCACATAGGAAAAAAAAGTGGAAACTTGAAAATTGCTTCCCCATTATTTAACATTTTTTTTTAGACATCTTTACATGTATGCAAAGTAGAACTTTGCAAATTTTTTTCTCTACCCACTTGCGTACCAAATTTGGGGAAAATACATGAAAAATTGCGGCAGTTATCTTGCTAGCAAGGCACACACACACACATATATTTCGTACAAATCACATTTTGGACCATTCTCAGTATACTGACATGAAAATCTCGAAAAAAAAGTCACTCAACAAAGCTCCCTCTATAACTAAGAAAAAAGTAACAAAAAAAAGGGGGAGTTAACATAACAACAGAAACCCCTTGGGATCGATAACGAAGTACAAATGAAGATGAAGAACTGAAGAAAACGTTTGAAAGTCGCCGGAAATGAAAATGATGCAGATATAACAACGACAGAGACGAGTACACGAGCGAATTGGAGGAGAGGCGGGAAAATGCAGAGATAGGTATGTCGACAGAGGGGCCGTAGTCGTGGCGCGAGATGCTGCTCGTAATCCCGTTACGTAAACGTGACTGGGATGCAGAGAGGCAATGACGGCAACGAGACACGAAAACGACAGCGAACGAATGAACGAGAGTGAGCGAAAGAACATTCCACGTCTCTCCCTCTGGGCTTTCTTTCCTGGTCTTACCTGTCTATGGATATCGCGCACAACGAGAGAATACTGGCTGTGCAGAGAAGTACGTCGAGGGATACCCACGAGTCGCAGAGAATCTCACCGAGCGCCCAGTTCCCACCGTTTATCTGCGAAGACACATAGAATAATATTTTAGCAGTATAAAGTATAGGGTGAGTTAAAACACGAAGGAGCCAGAGAATTATGTATTATATATATATATATATATATATATATATATATATTGCTTCGTTTTTGAGGAAGCTTTGTTTTTGCGATTTTTTTTATTGCAATGTGAATAGAGAATATGTATCAAAATATCCATAAATTATATTTTCAAAAAAATCCATGAAAAATGTATGTATCAGACTCGAACATTTGTAATCTGTGTAAGTTGGGAATGTCTTGAGGTTTCTAATTTAAATTTATCATGCTGATGGACAGGGCCTCATTATTTTCATTTTTGGAGAACAGCTAGCAGTTTGTAAGATTTTTTTATAAGATTATTATTTGACAAATGAAGAGTCACTGTAGTTGCTCAATGCCAATATAAAAAGATAGAATTTTGAGTGAACCTCCTGACGTCACACAGTCCTATCATATTATCGATTTTTTCAACTTCGGCTCGACTTTTATTATGGGAATACTTTGTTAATGCAAAATGTGTCGGTCTCAATATTTTTGAATTTTTGATTTTCAAAATATCTGATTTAGTGCTAGAACTGTGACAGAAATAGACTAATATGATGAGACATACGGTGAGCATCGATCGGTTCGTAATAATTCTCTCACGTTTCAAATTATTCGAATTAACTTCCGGAAATTCCGATGAGTTGTAATTCACTTTTTTTCGTTACAGGACCGTCAATCAGAGGTGGTAGATATTCAATTTTGTGGAGAACGATGAAAATTAATGGATTCTAGTTTAGCAGTTTTACAATTTGTAACTATTTTTTACAAATATTTGACGAAAATTGTCAAAACTCGAGAAATTCACGTAATACTGGTCAGACTTACTTGGTAATAAATTTGGTAAAAGTCGAAAGAGGTGTTTAGATTTTATAGAAGATTGAATTTTTATAATTACGACTGTTGACGGTCAAATTACTTTTCAGGAATTGCTTTTCATGTGTCACACACACCATTTACACAGAAAATTCTCGTTATTATTTGCTACTAAAATAAATGTTGAGACATTGCGAATTGTACTTCGAAATAATATTCCGTTGAATCACAGTACAATTTTTTAAAACACGAATGAAAAAAAAACGGAGAGTAATTTTCGTAAGAGCGAAATCTCTTCGTAGACATTTTTCAAAAAATGATATCTGAAGAACAGCTGCATTCTCCATAAAATCCCACTAAAAATTCGTTCTCATTTTGACAAATTTAAAAATAAAAATAGCGCTTGGCTCTCGTCATGAAGCGGAATGGAAAATTAATAAAATGATTCACAGATTGTTTATCAACAACGAAAATAAATTCATACATTTTTTTTCGAAACGACAATAAAAAAAAAGAACCTTCATTTTTTTTAAATGTTTGTACAATTACTAATTCAGTAATCGAAAAAAAAAAATCGTAAATCTTGGTGAAATTTTTCGAACATGCTAGAGTACATCCACCACATTTATTTTCTGAGATATTGTCCAATTTTGTAATTTAAGTAGCTGAAGTATTACATGGAATGTCTCACAAGTATTAACGTTGTAAGTTTCTACTTTCGCAAGAGGGATATAAAGCAAATAGGTACATGGTACGATCCTCATTCAATAAGTTCCAATAAAACAGTCTCCGTATGCACAAACTCAACAAAGAATAGAATAGATGAATTTCTGTGACCGAGTCGAAATTTTCGTGAAACGTATAAAGCGGAAAATCGTCTGAAAATGTTAAAATCACTTTTGCGTACCTCTTTGCCTCGAGCACACACATTTGTTATACCGTTCCACGAGCTTATCGACATTTTCAGCGGAAAATATTTCGCAAGGTGAGAGGAAGATAATGGGAGAGTGAAAAAGCAAACTACGGGCAAGGCGGAAATGAAAATGAAGGTATTTCGAGAAAGGGCACGTTGGGTATTATATGTAATAGGAGAACCTTTAACAATATCCAGACTGTTAACGAGCGCTGTTACAACTTTTCAGTTACGTGGTCTCATATGCATATTCATATGAAATAAAATATTGTGTATGCAGATCATAAGTTCGATAACGATGGTTGAATATATATATATATATATATATATATATATATATATGTATGTATATATGGAAACGCAGAGACGAGAGGTACAAGGATAGAGTAAAATCCCTTTTTGAAAGGTGAGGTATGGATGGCTGGCTCTGCGTTTCCACGATAAACCCATCGATATCACGTACCAGGCTCCTCTCTATATAGCGATGACTAATTGGCCGATAACAAACGACTGTACATGAGGAAACGGAATATCGAGAACACTTTATTACGTAAAATAGAATGTTATAAATAAGGGGACTTTCAATGACAAAATATATTGTCAGTATTTCAACCACAATATCAACTACGAATGGTCATACGTCGTTTTGTTAAATAAAAATCAATGTGTCATGTCAAACATATTTCAATTGAATAGAGTTGTTTAAATAATTTTAGTAGCGATATTTCAATTATTCGCAAAATTTCAAGACGTGTTAGATTTCGTTTCAATCGCATAGAGTTCATCACCGAGTTTCTTAAAAAATCCCCCATCAAAGTTTATACGAAATTTTTTAATAATGCGCCTGTAGAAAAGAGTAGTGCATTCATTTTGAGCATCATTAAAATTTTGATTCACGAGCTCGTTCTCCAGAATAAAATGTGCCAAAACAATTTTGTAGTACAAAGTTAGCGCAGACTTTCGAATTTTCTTTTTTTTTTTTTTTAAAGTCTGTTAATTATATACAATCAATAATTAATTATATGCGATCTGAAATTCACATACGTTATTGTGTTAAATTTTAGAGTTCCAAAAATGGATCTATTTTACTATTCTCTTCGTGATAAATAAGCAACATGAGGAAGCATGATTAGAATGGACAATATACTCGAGATATGATCTATACGTACGTGAAGCAATACCGCGGGTGGCATGACAGCGAGTCCTACCAATAAATCGGCGGCTGCCAGACTGGACACGAAACAATTAGTGACGGATCGTAGTCGCCGTGTTGTAATTACCGCGGCGATCACGAGGGTATTGCCGACCTGAAATCGAATTCAAGAGGGTAATAACGGATAAGCTGTGGCCCCTCTGCACACATATACTGATATGGCTTTTCCTCCCCCACACATTCCTTATCATAGAGCTTTAGTCGATTATTCTGATACGTAATTGTCTACCTATGGACGGCTTTCCCATAGGAATTGATGAATTTCCGACTTACTATATGTGGCACATATCAGCATAGGCCTCTCTCCAACTTCATTTAATTCAATGATACGTACTTAGAATTAACTGAGTGGTCTATCTTTGCTTATACTCTAATGCTGACTGGGATACATGGAAATGCTTACTTGCATTTTCACAAGTATGAGTCTCGTATCGTATACAACGATTTAACTCTGTTAACGGATATGTAACATTATCCCTGTCGTTAGTATTTAAACCTTTACACCTTTAAAGTGGCATTATTTCTGCAACATGTGCCTACAAGTTGCCGAGAATTTTGTAATACTAGAGTGGTCAAAAATACGGTTTAATGGTTTTTTCTTTTTGCAAAAAAACATTTCAATATTGCTTCGCATAGAGGAAGCTTTGTTTTGGTGAAAAAAAAAAATTTACGAGATTTTCGTGTGGGCAGACTCAGAATGGTCCAAAACGTCCAGAAAAGAAGTTTTTTTTTTTTTTTTTACGAGTTGCCTATGGTAGATTGATCTTTTTCCATTTTTTAATCATTTTTTAAATCTAGAAATCTTAAGAACTGTGAGAAGAAAAATCGAGCGTACTTTGGCAATAAGCTAGAAAATTTTGATATTCAATAGAGTATTTTTTCGAATTTTTGCAGATTTTTCAATTATGGCATTCGATATGTCACTTTTAAAAAAATAATTTAAAAAAATTTGCCGAGTTCGGAAAAATCTGAAAAAAATCCTAAATATCTGCAAAAAATTCTGAAAAATCTGGTTTTACATAAATAACCATTTGGCCAATCGTCTGTGGTAGATTAATTCCTTTTTCAATTTTTTAAATAATTTTAAAAATAAAAACAGCTTCAAAACTGTAAGAAGAAAAATCCTCCCCACTTTGGCTATAAGCTCGATAATTTTGTTATTGAACAAAGCATTTTTCAGAATTTTTTCACATTTTTAAATAATGGCATTCGATATGTCATTTTACAAATATATTTAAAAAAAAATTGCAATATTAAAAAAAAAATTTATGAAGTTGAGGGTTCAACTACAAAGCCTACAAAAAATTATAAGCCAAATCGGAGAGGTCCGGGACAAATCCCGGTCGAAACGAGGTGGAATGTCCCGTATGTATGTATGAATTTGAGCAAAATCGATAAAACAGTTAAGATTTTACAGAAATTTGCATTTTCGTAATTTTTTTTTTCAAAACATTTGAAAACTCGAGCCTTACATATACGAATCTTGCTTCATAATTATTTATGATCCGTCATTCACAAAGCTTCCTCTATGAGGAAGCCGAATTGAACAACGTACTTTATCATAGAAGAGAGTTCGTGACAGGCCAACAAAAAAAGAACAAGCAATGTGCAAGGTTCGACCTTGCGCCCTTTTTTTAAAATATTCGACCTATATAAACTGTAATTTCTGAGGAAAAGCGAAAAATAAAATGATCGATTTATTTGGAGTCATTCTGACACTCACTGAATAACTTCGAAGACGTGACTATTGCCATAAAGTACAAGTGGTGGTCGTAAATAATACAGGGGCCACAAATGGTACATCTAATACCCTAATAATAGCAAAATTTATCATAGAAACCCGCCGTGCCATTGAGCGAATCTACAAGACCTACTAATTAACCCGAATTCCAAAGTAGCTCCGCTAATAAATATTCATTAACGAACGTACAACGACTATTTAGATGTTGTTATATGTAAAATTTAACGTAACATTTGTGTAGTTAAACCGATACTTCTTACAATGGTGACGACAATGAGAACGCAGAACAAAACAGCGAGAATAAGGTCCGTCCAGTTGGGGAGATATTCCGCGGTGGAAGCCGGAGCTGGGGAGGCATGAACAGCGCCGTAATAATCGTCGAGACCAGTTCCCCTCGGTCCAACGCTCCCGTTGTTGCTGTACTTGTAGTACAACCACGCTGGTGGATCAACCGCTACCGCGTAATACAGAGTCGTGCCGTTCTCCATTCCACCGGTGATTGTCTTTTACTTCTTTCCTACCACTGTTTTCCACTTCTTCCTGCAGCGTTCGGCTGACGAGGGTTCTTCAGGTTCGGCCATGCGTACGACTGTTCTTCCTGAAAAGAAAATAAATTCAATTATACCAATAAAACGAGAGCTAAGAAATCCAATTTGTCACAGTAGTCTACTCTAAAAAGAGCCAGTTAGCTTAGAACGGAGATTGGTTGGATAGAGTAATTGTTGGAAATATATCTAAAGAATCGGAATCAAATTATCGAACAACGATAAAAAAACGACGATGAAATATTTTAATTGTTGCAAAGGGGTTTGGCATTGATTGACGAATAAAAATAACTTTTCTCGTGGAGGTGGTTTTGTGAAAAAAGTAAATTTGTGAGGAAGCAATGTGGAAAGTTTGGTTTTGCAACTTTTATTTTTACGTTGAAGGTAAAGTACTAAAAGCCATGGATGATTCCTTTTCGAAGGTAATCGAAGATGCACTGTTCATTTTAGTGCAGTCTGCAGTTCCTTTCAAAAGTTATTGCGCTTTCGGACGGTACAGACGGAAATGAGTGAATGTGTTTTTTGGAATCTAGGACACCCGAAACATCTGTTTCCATCAAAATTCGGACGTCGTGATTTTTTTTATTGCAATACTTTCTCTTTTACACACACTTAATGTGATGAGATAGTAAAAAAAACTGAAATTATGTAACTCCCTGAGATATGAAGTCATTGTTGGATTCTCACTAAATTTAGTGTCACATAACTTCGGCACATTCTATGTAAGTTTTTTTGCAAAATTTTATATAAGTTGCTAGAAGCGTTATCAAGTATTTAAGGGTTTACACGACCCTGAAAAAAAATCGATTTTTTTATTAAAAAATTCGACATACTTTTGAGAATATTTTAAGCGCTTCCCCATTCCGAAATTCAAAGTACTTCAGGAGTTACAGCCGTTAGAAGTGGGAGTGGTAGAAGGGCGACGAAACTCAGGTAGTGCTCGGACTGGTACGCACAACGTTGCGGTACGTACGTACCGGTTCGTAGCTGCTGCCGCGGTACTTTCTTTTTCTTTTGCGTTTTTCTCGAAACGACCTTTTTCAAACTGGTGTACACGATATCTCAAGATCTACTCGACCGATTTACCTGAAATTTTTACCACAAATTCTTTATAACATTGTTTATAGCGCTGCGTAGGGATTTTTTGATTCGATGTCCCGTTTGTAAGCTACAAATTTAATTAACTAAAAATTTTCATGAAAATTCATGTCGTTTTCTTCAAACTACTGCCATTTTTGCAAATAAAATTTGAAAAAAAAATCCCTAAGTAGCGCCATAGCTACTACCTTCCTTAATAAGAAAAAAAATAATTTGTATTTTTCTCACGAAACCAATACACCATCCACGAGGATCTTGAAAAGAGGGATCTAATGGATGACTCATATCTCCGCCATTTTATAATTTTTCCATTTTTTTTTTTTGGAAATTCTTCTTAAATATGTACTTTATATATGTCTAATAAAAGTTTTTCTTATAAATTTCAGATCTCCGTTTTTTTTGCAAAAAAAAAAATGTAACATCCAATTGCAATGTTCGCTGGAATCAATACTTGTATTTCCCCTCCAGTGTTTGCTGAATCAAAACACAGAGAACTGTGTACAGTATAATAATTTTAGCTTCTCGGGGAACCAACGGGAACCACCTTCATCCAGGCGCATAAAGTAATGCGCTTCGCGTAGACGATGTTGCTTGTTACGCCGTGCGTTATTTACGTAGACGAGACACCGCGGGCCTACTATACTGTGTCTATACGTGAGAAGCATTTCGCGATGCTTTAGTATGGATATATATGGCAGTGACTGGATGCAGAAGCGAGCTTTCCTTGGTATAATAGCTTTGCTTCAACCGCAACAGAAAATATATGTACACATTCACCAACATTGTGCTTGCGCAGCACGATAAATAATCGATGTGCCTGAGGGCGCGACACGTTGTGAAGAATAGCGTGAACGTTACGCACGTATTTTGTACTATGCATCATTGTTGCAGATAAAACTTGAAGAGACGAGGTTTGTAGAAAAAAAAAAAAAAAAACGTATGAAGAATGAATCTATGAAAAGACAGAGTCACGCAAGGACAGAGATGATGAACAGGAATGTCGAGAGTTTGGTACTGCGGTGAGACAGGAGGTTTTTAGTTGGGACACGAGTAAGGACAGGTTGTTAGGTAGAAAACTTTTGACAATAGCGACTTGCATATATTTGTAGGATTCAGGAGGAAATAAGTATGCAGGGCACAGTCGCACAAAGGAATACACTGCACGTAGATTTCCTCTATTAACATTCACGTGATAAAATTACACATTGGTATAACAAATATTAATTCTACTAATGATAGTACTACAATAGATGCAACGCAGTCCTGATGCAAGATATTAAAAATTATAAGGATGAGTAATGCTGTGTGTGATAAAATATGCGAGGGAGGATCAGCGATGTCGAGCAATTTAAATAAATTATTTTCCTTTTACGTTTCGTCGTTTGGTCAGGGCCGCTTCAGTCGGTGATGAAATTTTGTTCATATGGTTTATATTGTTCATCTTTTCCTTTCATGTGTGTGAAAAGTTTCTTGTGTAGTATTATATATTTTTTTTTTTTTTAATGAAAAGCCATTAGTTCAACTGGACTGAAAAATGTGAAATTCCACTGGCTGGTCTCTCCGGTTCAACCAAAGGGCGACGTAAGGACTGCGTCTGAGATGTCTGCAAAAATTAATGGTAAAAGAGAATAAACTCTTCGGAATGATTTAGATATCTTATCCGCACTTATGATCATTTCAGAGAAGCAGACACGTAGCAGAACATCTCAAAGAGTGATTTTCTTTTAACACGTACTTTCTGAAGAGGATCATCAGAAGGAGAGATGGTTGTATCTGAATTGCTACTAGAACTGGAATAGGCAATTGTGATGGATTTCCAAGGGTATCGGAAGAGAGCTAAAAACCATCGAATATCACAATCTGAGATTGAATCGGTTGTGGCGATCAACGGAAGAGTGTGACAGGAGCTGAAAACCAAAGGAGAGGAAGCGACGGTTGAACTGCTGACCAAAACAGGTCAGGAGTGTTCGACATAGAAGTACCAGTAGTGGAAATAGCTGAAAGAATAGCTGAAAGCTTAGCACTATGTGGTTATCTGGAAAATGGTTGCCGTCGTCGTAAACGACGTCATCGACTTGGTCGTCGGAGCAGTCCTGCGATCAGCTCGTACGTCTCTTTCCACTCGTTTTCGTAATCCCATAGCTAAAGCGTCAGATCCAGCAAAGGATACGAACTAGCGAGAGAGCGAGAACGAAAGCGAAGATCGACTGAAGCGTCGAGCGATCTCGTTTGGATTTCCGGACGTCGTTGGTCGTTACAGCCGATAGTATGCCTTGAACGTGAATTATTCACGAGATCAGGTATGCCAGTACTACCGTCCCCATGATAAAGGCTCTCCTATACAGCCTAAGACGATCGAGGTGCACTTTGGCAACCTCCTCAGAGACCCTCGAAGTGCTCGAGGATAAGCTGTTACGCTTGTATATCCCTTCTTGAATATTGGCAGCACAACAGCGAAGACACAAAAATCATTTATCACCTACATTTGGCTGTGTACAGTTGAGGGAACTGTTTACGTAGATCCCATCCGTCGCCCTTCTGCCCTATTATCACTTGGGAATTCGTATTGTCATTCACTTGAGGGGACTAAGCTGTCTAAAAAAAGGTGCAGAAAAATAGTTTTATTGATTATGTTATTGCTCTGAAAAAAAAACAGCGATGCAGTGCATCACAATGCATGCATTTATTTGCACATTTCAGTTATACAACTAATGATGCTATGCGAGTAAATCTTCGGAACAGTTAATTAAGCGACCAAAAATCTGTAGAATCGATTTCTTTTTAATTTAGCATTTGTAAGTCCATTGATTTCACTGGAGTGACGCACTTCCAAGCTCCTTGACGGAATAATCGTACAAAGGGGAGACCCTGATGTTAACACGACACAGTCGTATCGGATGAGATAACGAGAGATCTACGCGGGACGTGAATCCCAGTGCGTTTCATTTTAGACTATTCGATCACTCGATGGCCTGTTATTGATATTGCGAATTAGACCTTTAGATAGTGATCTGTGTTACGGCGACAGAAAGGGAATCCATTTCATCAGTTGTTGGAAGCTTGACTCCCCAAGACCTTATTCAAACAAAGCTCGAATGACGCAAACTAGGTCGCTTTAATCTCCAGACCGAAATTGATTTTCACGCATATCAATCCTCCAACATAAGCGGAAACATCCGTTACAAATTTATTAAAATTACGTGGACCCGCAAAAAAAAATGATTTCGACAAGATGTGAAAATTCCGCGAGTATTATGAAATTCATTTAAGCAAATAGGCAGCTGAATTGAATTGAAGCATTGATTCAAAAATTAACGCAACTTTCGTCTTACTATCAAACTGATATCTTGTCTAATTTATTTATACTTTTGATCTTAGATCGTTCTTTTTAGATATATATTCAATTTATTACTTTATGGAGTAAAAAAAAAGTCTCCGACAACATTCCGCGCGAGCAAAGAAAATTCTGTCATCACCAGGAAAGGCTAAAAAAGAATAAAAGTTGAAAGAGCTTTTCTCTTCGTCTTTAAGACGGTCGTTGTTCGTTCCGATTCGCAATCAAGCCGGATATCGAGCTGTATTTACCATCAACAAATAAATTCTATTATTGATAGATGCAGAAGGTGCAGTTGCGTCGTATCGCATTAAGGGTTTATTAATTTTCGTTTAACTACGAAAAAGCCTTGCAATGACGTTAATGCGTGTACATTTTCAGAGCAGCCACGGTTCATTGGTTTAGCCGGGTGCTTTTGTTGTACACGGAGAACCAAAAGCAATGAAGTAAAGAAACCAGGCTAACCGGAAGAACCGAAACCCGGAGACTAAAAGGGCCCCGCAAAAGCCGTGGAAGAGAAAGACCGTATCGCACTCTAAGTCTTTGCGTTGCCTGTTCCGCTCTCCCTCGAGTACTCTTTTTCTCATTTCAGCGCCTTGAACTCCTCTTTCCTCTTTCACTCGGTTGGTCGGTTTTACCTCTCGATTCTTAGCTGCTCTGGCACAAACGCCGCAGCTGGAATTCACCGACTCTACTGAATCGCCTCTCTTCACATTTCTCAACGCGCTCACGATGTACGCGTATAATCTTTCCGACTAAAACCAGCACGATATTAACCGATTAAGATGGTTTAACACACCGGAGTGAACTCGGTTGACATCAAATGTCCTATGTATGACCCAAAGAGGCCTCCTCCTGAGTTGAAATTTAGGACCTCCATTCGCCCTAAATTTAGGACCTCCATTCGCCCTAAATTTAGGATCTCCATTCGACGTAAATTTAGGACCTCCATCCGCCCTAAATTTAGGACCTCCATACGTCCTAAATTTAGGACTTCCATTCGCCCTAAATTTAGAGCCTTCATTCACCCTAAATTTAGGGTAAATGAAGTGGCAGAACCCTCCTCAGAGCCTCCGGAAATGGCGTTTATTAGCCAATTGGAGTGAACGGAGAGTATCGCAGAGTGAAATTTGTATGTTTTAACCTGTGATTAGGTTCTGCGGATTGAGACGAGGTTTCTAGACCCTTCGGGAAACCTCCGAAAGTGGCATATTTTACTCATCTGAAGTCAATATTACAGGTATTTGGAGGTTCTACATTTTAACTTGGGTCGTATAAAATGCCCTTCTTGTCGAACGTTCTACAATGATCTCAGGGATGATGCGGTAGCTTCTCGAACCTCCTTGATACGGAATTCCCTGTACGACTAGGACGTTTACAAATGTTCTATGACGTCAGCAATTAAAGGAGGTGGGTACACGTGGAATTTTAGAAAAGTTTCTCGCGTTAAATAGTGCCTAGAAAAGGATTAAAGGGAATGTGTTCGGCGCAATAAGATACATGTTTTCTGTCAAGGGTATCGGAGATCTTGCACAATGAGCACCCCATCCCCTAGGGCCATGATATTGCGTTCTTCTCGAGCGCACTGGCATTATCATTTCTTGACGAGCACGTCGAGCAGGCGAAGGTCGAGGATGAGCATTGGTATGGCCTTAGGTCTTAGGAATGTAGGCCTGGTCTGGTCTTAGGTATGTCGTGACTAGTGACAATATAGGTTAGCGTGGGTAATGAGGGTCACCCGCGGTTTTCTTAAGTACGATCTTAAGAATGAACTTACGTGTTATAGTAAAATATTTCGGGATTTATTAAATTCAAAATGTTTTAAATAATATTTCACAGAATAAGGAACTATACAAGGATGTCCCATTTTAATCTTCCATGTCTGGAAAAATTTTGCCCAGATCAAGTATTGAGTATAATGAAGCTTTTAGGGGTCGAAGGGGAACGTTAAAAAAAAATTAAATATTGGTCCATCATTCAAAATGTTGATGTTACGACAGCTGACATGCTTTTATAAAATGGAACTATGACTTTTTTTTCTACCAAAAAATGAAAACAAGTTTCCTACAATAGTTGGTAGCTTTGACACGACGAATTTTTTAATAGAAAAAAAAACAGTCATGGTTTAATTTAAAGAAAACAAGTCGGCTGTCGTAATTCGGCTACTGTGACTGTAATTAAATATTGAAAATATTCCCGGAATATTTCATAAAATCAGAACCTTCAAAATAGATTGAAAACAAAAATGTCACACGTGCTATAATTCTTTTAAAAAATCATAGAATCAATTTCATAAACAAAAAAAATGAAGTTTTGTTTATTTATTTATTACTAGCCTTTTGGCGTCATTATTATTATTATTTAAAATCCTATTTTTCAAGGATTTTTTTTCGTCATAAAATACTCAAACTATTTCGAAATGAAACTTTTCGTTGGGACATGTGTAATGCATCCTTAAATCACGCATTGTTGTCTGTGTCTCATAGCTATTTCTCTATTTGCAGGTTTTCGCAGTTCCAGGGATGAGAAAAGGATGAGACTCGAGGCTCATACATAAATATTTGAAAAGCGGCTCTGCTAAATGCACCGGAAGAGCGAAGTATATGGGTATACATGTACATGCTATACGTGTATAAGGGAAAAGCTTGCGGAAAGCCCGACTCGCTGCGTACATGACATGCGAATGCGAACTCGTTCAGCTCTCAGCCGGCTTTCACCCTCGACCCTGTCACGTATTGTCGGTGAACTCGAGGACGGGCGTGAGGAACGCTGCAATTTCCAAGTGCAAATCATAGCCGATTCGTAAACGTCATCGCGCTGATGCTCTCTCGATTTTTCTGTCTTTTCCTCTCTCCTTTCACGCTTGCTCCGCAGTCACTCGTTTTTCCTTTACTCTAGTTCACGCTTTTTCACAATTTTCTTCTCATAAATATAACTACTTTACCAGCAAGCAGTTATACTGTATAGAGACTTTGGAATTTTCTGGAGATTGCGATTGACGACTTCAGTAAGACAAATCACCGTAGATCCAAATTCTCGTCTCGCACGAATGGCAACCAAAGGAAATTCAAATATTGCTACGCGGTCGTATTTCAGATACTTTTGTCCATTGAATTTATGGATCTATCTAAGTTTCCGTATTTCAATTGGCTGGATGTGAGTATCCGGCAAAGTCGAATAAAGTGAACTGTCGCCGAATCTGACGTTTGTCCTGGATAACAGAAGTATTACTGGAATAGTGAAGGAAGTAAAAATAAAATTCTATGGACTTGCATATGTTGCTTATAGGGAAGAGTGGCTTCCCACGAGCCACATTCTTGCTTCCTCATAAATAAAAAAGCTTTGTTTTCGTGATAAACTTTTTTTTTCGAGATTCTCATGTCTGGATACTCAGTATGGACCAGCACGTCGAGAATGGTGGTTTATAAAAAATGTCCCTATGAATATATGTGTGCTTGCAGCGCGTCGAAAATTCAATTACCACTTAAGCAATTGTGCTGAAGTATGACGCCCAAGGGAAGTAATTGTCCCGCTTTCATTGCTGTGATTTTTTTACAAAATGCATGCAGGAATTTAGATTTTTTTGTCTTTTAGCATTTAAAAAAAAAGTGGTCGCTCTAACTTGCGTGAAACTTTGGCTATTGTTCCAAATTTACTTTGAACTGAAACTGTAAAAACTTCTTATCTATTGCACTTTCCCTTAAGGCAATGTGCTGCACTGACTCAAGAGCTGTGATAGTGCCAGTGTGATAGTGCCATTGGAGATTAATTGCAGTTGAGTGAAAGAGAGAGAGACAGAAAAGTGTAGCATATTGTCTTAAGGGAGTCGAGTCAGTCCAAAAAGTTTTATTTTATTACAAGGCCCATTTTTTTTTATCAAGGAAAAGCTTGTCATAATTCTGTCCTATTTTTCTGAATTGATTTATCAACAGCTTATTGGTATTGTTATTATTCAAAAAGACCATTTTTATATTTCTGATATGGTTGATTTTTAAAAGAATTTTCTCATCATTCTCAAATACCGACGAGATTAAACGTTTGCTCGAGAATGTATGTTCAAAGCATTCTTTAAAGGGATGGAATTTATATTTTAGCAAAAACGATGTTGTGGAATAAAAAAAATTTCCGAAGAGCAAAACCTTGTCGGAAAAATGTATATGTACTTTCTGGAAGGTAGAAAATACGTTAGAAAAAAATAGCTCCCACAAAATCCTATTGGAAAAAATAAAATTCTTATTCTTAGCTTTTTGCCTGCGAAATGTTTTTTGTTTATAAACAAAAATTGAGCGAATTATGTCGTTTATCAGTGACGACATATTATTAAAGTTTCGGTAACAATTAAAGCGTCGGGAAATCGTTTTACATTTTTACGTTAGAATTTAAAAATGCATTGCTAACTTCTATGCCATATTCCAAAAATCAATCATAGGTTTAATATTACGTTCAATCTTAACTTCAACCTAAAGATCGAACGTGTGACTAAAAATTCGACCCTAAGCCAACATTTTTCATATAGATTTTTTTTCGCCTAAAAAGAATTGTAAGTTTCTGACGTCCTATCTCTTTGTCAGATAAAAATGTCGCTTAAAAGAGGCTTTAACATTTTTTAAAATATGAATTTTACCTCACAGTCGATTTCTCGTATATGACGAATATGTTTTTTTTTTGTTTTTTTTTTTCGACCAAGGACAACGCAATCGGATTACGCTGGGTAATGCTTCACCGGGAAATTTCAGAATATGCATATTTTTGAAACAATCGAGTGCAATCCACCGAATAGAGCCGATTGTTATAAGCCATACCACGTGGGTATTACGCCTTCATGACAACAGTTATCGTTAGCATAGTGTAATAGAGCGTGAAGTATATGAGAGTCCTTGAATATATTTCTCATCCCGCTGACGTATGAAATATATGATGGATATATGATACTGCTATAAATCCACAGTCATTACAGAGAATTTTTCTAAATTCTCTTACATCAGCTCATTCTCAACGTACACACTTTATCATACTCGGTATATTTGAAATAATTGGAGTCGTAGAATGAAGAACCGGAAAGTTTAAGGGTCTCGCCACGAGATTACGGCCAATGATAGTATTCAAGTACAGTAGGTTGAAGCGAGAAAACAGCGTTAGCAGAGAGTGTGCCTCGCGTGTTAACGAATTACGAGATTGGGCTATTTCCAATTCATGAGACGTGCACCAGGGCTGGGCGGTCTTCGCCAAGCCGAATAATCCATTCAGGCAATTATGAGGGAAGCCTGCGGGTGATTTCGCGTGCGAATAGTGCCGTGCTACCCCCTTCCCATCGACCTATATATTTATCTCGAAATATATAGCGGACTTCCGTTGGGAAGGGCCAAGCGAAAATTTGCCCTGTTGTGCGGGGCTCGTGCACCACTGGCTACACGTTTCCCCCGGTAACGTTCTAAAATCCCTCTATCACCCTTCGCAGCGATTCTCTCTCTCCCTCTCGCCGTGTGGTATAAATTTGAAGAATGACAGAAAGTGGCCTCAATTTATAGTTCCAGCGAGGAAAAACGAACGGAGAGCGAGAAAGGGCGAAATGGATGGATAGAAAAAAAAAAAAAAAAAAAAGAGCGAGAGACGAGTACAAAAAAGTATGTGTGATGTCCGTAAGCCAGATGGGAATTCCGTGGGTCACACGAGGGTAAATTTTAGGATTGCGGAAAAGAAGAAAAGAAACTGGAATCGGAAGTAGAAACACTTGTATGTATTGCTTTCTCATTATATTCGAATTTTTACGTAGACTTTTTTTATTAGGAAATATATTCGATTTTGATTTCATTGAAGAGAAAAAAAAATCAATATGTGGAAAGTTGTGAGGAAGCAATTATCGAGGTTTTACTTTCATGAAGACTCTCTACATCTTTGATTTAAAAAAATTGAAATGTAATACATTTTTTTCATTTCCTGCGGCCAAGAATTGCTGAACGTTGAAGCGGATTTTTGAATGTCCAACGATCGAGAACCGCAGAAAGTACCGAATGCAGCTGCAATTTAAAATGATAAAATTATCACAGCTGTTTTAGTAAGCCACAAATATGCGCCGGGTGCATTGAAACCCTACATCGACGTACATAATTCCCTACTAATTACAAATGGAATGGAATACTCTTCAAAGCCATGCTCTTTCATCTGTTCCACCTTTCGCGGTATAATTTTTTTTTTTTAATTAAAAATTCTGCCACTTTGTGGACCAGACGAAAAAGCTAATCAGTTTACGACCACGAGCAACAAAAAAAGAAGCCCCCTCATCAAGCCCATTAGCGTGCAAATACGTCGCAAAAAAACGGCATCACATATGTAAATATTTGTGTGTGATAAACAGTGAGACAGAGATTAAATGAGAGGGGAAAAAGCGCATCCGATAGGAACAGAGAAACAGAGGCGCAAAAAAAAAAAAAAAAAAAAAAAAAAAATCAGCGATATTTAGGTCGCAAGAGTGGGAGTGAAAAAAAGAAGCGAGATGGTGAACCCTCCGCCTCTATCTATCTCTCGTTTCCCTTAGCCCACAGGCGTGTGCAACTTCTCAGTGCGGTTGCATGGATTACTTCCGGTCGTTGGTGAAGCGAAAATGCTGCGGGCTGCCTCCCGCGAAAATTGTCTCGGTGATTAACGTTAGCGGGGGCGCTAGAATGCTCTTCCACCTTTCACTGGCATACTCCACACTGCTCTTCATAGCCGAGCGATATAGCACCAAGTCACGTTGAAAAACTGGGGAACTTGAGAATAGTAGAGAGAGAGAGAGCTGATAGCGGGCGAGAGCTCACAAACCAGCACGGACGGTCTCGCGCGCCCACACTCTCCTTTTTCTTTTTCCACTCAACCCCCGGAATCGATATGACAATTAGACGCGGCGCTCTCCTACTATACATACTTTCTTTTTTTTTTTTTTTTTTATTTGGATCTCGGTTTTACCCGGAGCTTCAATTGGAGCGTGTATTAGCCCAAGCGAGGGGACCAGTAAAACGAACGAGCGTGACTGCCCTACGTTATCAGGCTGTCCCGTTTCGCTTCCAACTTAAATTTCTTTTATTTCTATTTTTTTTATTTTTTTTATTTCTTTTTTAAATTATTTTTACCGTAACGTTCTATCGTTTCGTTCGTCTCGCGCGTCTGCACACCGATATGAGTTACGTGCGAGTGACGCTGAAACGATTGGAACCATCAGAGCGCTCGGGAGGTTTGCACGAGCAAATATACGGCAATATATTGCCAGCCCGAGAGAAGGGCATACATATATATATATATATATATATGCAGGAAATGATTCGAAAGGGGCTGGACCTTGGTTGCTACTTTCAGTATCATAAAACGATAACTACGAGTTGTTGGAGGAAAATAGGAAATACGAGATCTAAAGTACACGCAAACTAAGTTGAATACGCTCTCGTTTCGCAGCAGTGTAGACGAAGCTCTGGGCAGACAGTGTGTAGAATAAATCATGGGATATTCTGCGTGGAATTACTGGGCGAAGGGAGGAAGGTACGACCTCTCGGCTCGTTCGAAGGAAACCATATCACCTTCCATTTCTATCCCTAACAATCCAAGCTCAAGTAATAAAGATTTTACTAATACGCTCTGCATTGGAGTTTATAGCCATACACTTGCGCCAGGATTATCGCGGGATATTATTATACCATTCATATACATAGATATATAAGTTTAGCTGGATAATGGGGAGTGGGTTTCATATCACTTGAAAACGCTTTTCCATTTATTAGAGGCATTCAAGTAGGTAGGGAAGTGCGAGATATTCACCTCTCGTGTGATTTCAACCCACGCTTCGCTCGGACAGGAAACTTCACGCTGGGAGAATATTTCATACTTCGCTCTCTTCTTCCATTGTGTTTTATCTCTTTTTTTTTTTCTTTTTTTTTGTTACATCAGTAGTGAGGGTAAAATATTTTCTACAATGGAAAATACATTTATTTAACCTTCTTGTACTATTTTTTGGTAAATATTAAATACAGATTCTTTTTTGTAAAAGTGTCACAAAAATTGGATTATTTATTTTCCCTGTACGTGTACTTTCACGATGACAAATGTCCATGTCGAATAAAATATTTGAGGGGTCACCATCATCCTGAAAAAAAAATTCGAATTTTTTTTCTTATTTAGAAAAATTAAGTAATAATTAATAAAGAGGATACTTGATGAAAAAATGAAACATAAATAGAAAAGAGAAAAAAGTATAATGGAAGGATAGCAAGTCACGTGTATGAAAGAGACTCCTTGAAGATAAACTGGTTCTTATGCAAATGTTTTGAACAAATAGCCATCCTTAATAGTAACGGGGTAAACATTCGTCAAGGCCTTGTTTAACTCAGTCGGAGGATACACGAAGATTTACCGTGCATAAAAGCTGAAAATGCTGATATACAGATGAAGCTGCTGAGTGAGCGGGTATATATACCAAGGAGGGGTTGTTTGCTCCGTTTAATCTGTGTCTAAACAACTGGAATATGCTTCACTGCACTATACGTAACGATGTGCCAACGAAAAAGCATTGGATCAACAAGACTTAATCAAGTGTGGATGACGCAAGCTGTGTGAAACCTTTTGGGAGGTAATACGCTGGACAATCTACACTCCAGGACGTTTGACTATTGCACGAGTGGACTTTAGGTAAACAGGAGCAGAAGGACAATCGTCCAGGGACTGAGTCCTACGACAGTACGAACTGACTAGTTAATGAGGGGACAGTGGACAGAAATATATATACATGTTTAAATAAGCCAGTATGCCACACAAATTAACTATTCAACCATTGTGAAATCATTTGGAATCTTAGATTTTATGCATTTTTTGCTTCCTCACAGAGTGAGTTTTTGTAAAAAAAAAAACTTCGGAGATTCTGATGTCAGGACACTTAAAATGGCCGAAAAGTGTGAAGCCATGTCAAATATTCATTAATAAAATATGAAAAATAAAGTTGGCATCAGAAACAAACTCTTAAGGTTCAAACTTAAAAAAAAATCGCTCCAATTAATCTACAAAAAATCTGATATCGAAGATTCAGTCAGTCTCTTCGAAATCACATTTTCTGTAGATTAATTGGAGCGATTTTTTAAAAGTTTGAAGTGTGATTGATTTCTCTAGATCACGCGCAAAGTCTAGAACCCTTAAATCCGTTTCTCAAGCAACTGGTTGACCCAATCGGTTGGTCCAGTTCCAAAAAAATCATTCAGGTTTATCCTAAAAGGACAGAATTATTTCAAATTTTTTTCCTCGATAAATAAAAAATGTAGAGCTTATAGTAAGAATAAACTTTTTTTTACAGACTCTGTCGCCTTAATACCCTTAAGAGGCACGTTTGGCATTCAGGCTATTTCCGTTTGGGTTTGCTATTTCGGTTACAAATATCTGATATTCGTGATTAGCATACCATGGTATACCAAGATATCGAACAGTGATAACGAGGTGGAAGCAGTGCAGATAGGTGGTGCGTGGGTGTTGTACGTGGTATGAGTAAACCGCGTGCCGCGCGAGACATCCGATCGCAGTGGATGGCAAGCTATACCGCGGAATAAATTGAATGGAGTATTGAATGTATGCCTGGCGTTAGTTAGTGACTCTCCTGGGTTGTGGAAGGCTTCGACGATACCACAACTATTAGGTTTTTGTTGTTGTAACTATAATTTAAATAATCGGAAATCGGTTTATCGGATGTATCGTAATCGAGCCGCAAATTAAGGGTGTTGACTCAGGAAAGAAGAAATGATTTTCAGAGAGATGTATTTTTTATTCCAGCCAACCGATGAATATTAAATTTTAATATTACTTAAGGACTGATACGAAGAAACCAGATTTGGGTTTTTTCAACTCTGCGCATAATTCAGAATTGACCGCTCAAAGGATTTTGTTCGTTGATGTCTAATTTAGTTTGAAACAACATTCCACACTGGCTAAGCAGAAGGATTTTTTATTAAAGATCCCCGGACCAAAGATATCCACTAATTTACAAATTCATACATTTCCAAATCTCTAAATTGGTGGATACCTTTGGCCTGGAGAACTTTGAAAAAAAAGAGGGGTAGTCGAGAGTGAAAAATAGTCTTGTTCATGTCACGATCCCGTACCTTATATGTAGAACGAGCAAATAATTGGAGTTTCAACAAAACGTATAAGCACGCGATATCCAGATAAATTGGTAGCGTCAAAAGATATGCTGAAGCAAATGTCGAACATATTATAGCGTGATAAGCCGTTGAAGTAGGACAATCAAACGAGCATAGCTATGAAATCGGAATCGAAACGGACAAAAGTTAAAGTTTGCCACACAGGAAATGGTGTAGTATCACGATTTGGATTTTCGGTTGGCTGCCTCCGACGAACATCAATTTACCCGGTTCGCGAAACATTTTCGTAATTCATCGTACAGCGGCCGCTCTCCCAGTGTCCCAACAATGTACATATAGACACCAGGCTACGCGACTTTGTCCCTTCGAAATCCCCGAGCCTTTCTCACTCCCTTCGTTCTCTCTATGACTCTACAGAGTCTATACAGGCGAGCCACCAAAGCCCAGATGCAGACGCGACCGTATTCCCAGCGACAGACATATATTGTCCCAGCGGTGACCATGCAGCAGCAGGACTTTCCGGTGAAAAGCTTCTTCGGATATTAATTAAACAACGAACGTTACACGGTCTGGCGGAACAGCAACACTATACAATCTCTCTGTCTCTCTCTCTCTCTCTTTCTCTCTCTCTCACCTTATTCTCGTTTACTTCATTCTCTCTGTGACCAAAATCGTTCTGTTTCTATCCCTCAGGTACAACCTCGACACTGCAGTTTCATAGTTCCTGCGGTAACAATGCTATATCACCGTGGAAGTTATATGGATCGCTCACCTATTTTACTGATGTTAATTTGTAGAATACAAAGCAGGATTTTTCGATTTTTCTACGATTTCGAAAGTGGAATTATTTTGATTTTTCACAGAGGAAGCTGTGCTTTCGTGACATCTTCCTTTTTTTCGAAATTTTCATGTCGGGACACTCGGAATGGTCCGAAACGTCGAGAAAAGTGGTTCAGAGGTTCAAATCTTGCTCTACGAGGAAGCCAAAATTGATCAACATACTTTCTCATAGAGGTAGCTTTGAAAAAAAAGGTTTGTCAAGGATAGAAAATTGTGAGGAAGCAATTTGCAAGGTTCTTCTTTGCAGGCTTGTTTGCTATTCAGACCACATCATGTCTACTTAACATAACAAGGCTTCCTCCAGGAAAGAAAATTATAATACCGATTATTAATTAATTGCAATTAGACCTTAAATAAATCTTTTGCATAAAGTAATCATATGTCGGTTTTGAGAATATAACAACGCAGTGTCCCTAAAATATTACATCAGTGACTCGGTGATGTCAGTGTTGATGTCACTCAACGCGAAAGCATAGAAGCCCAAGATGTCGATCGTCAATCTCAAGTATACACTCTTTTTTGAAAATATAATTTGTTGGCTTGTTTGCTAATTTCAATAAAACGAGAGTAGAATGTGTTACATAGAATATGTGCAATTCAGAATACATAGGAGAACGAAGGGGTAGCTGTAACTTTGGTTCAGTTGGGCTGGCCTTGAAGGAAAATAATTGCTATTCTCTCTTGCCATGCAGGGCACTCTTCGCGCGATGTCTCGTGCATTGGTATCCACAGACTCTCCTTGTACCAACACAGCTGCAGAGCTCTTTCGCCATGGTACTCTCATTTGAAAGTGAGATTGACCGAGTATCCGGTTGCAACCTAGAAAAGCTTCACCTCTTTCGTAGCCCCGGAGTGTGTGTTCGGTACTCCATTCGGAGATTCAGCAAAGGTCCTCTCTTCCAGCGGTTTCACCGATTTCTTTTCGATCCATACATCCTTTTCCCGTGGATTCTATACGCCACAGCGATTTTCCATTCGCCGGGAAATTCTCGCAATTTAATGCGACAACGCGCACTCCTGAAAGGCAAACCTCTGAAAAGTTCTCCAATTGTTATTCGCTGCCCGAAATTCACGTGTTAAGAATTTCGAGGCTGTACCGGAGTCTCGTTAAAACGAACGGTAAAATGTAAATTCTGTATCCATAAACTTTCAAAGATCAGTCGAGTTTAATGAAGTTTCGGGCTGCTTTAATAAATGCTCTTATAACCATAGTTAAAAGAGTAGTTATGAAGTTAATAAAGCTTAATATATATTCAACAAAATTGGCGCAATACATATGAGGCACGAAGTGTCCAACTCATGTTTCGAGATGTCACGAAAAAGTTTATGATTTGCATGAGGGTGGTGTCAAATATCTGGAATATGTACAAATTATTTTAAATTTTTCAGTCTTATATTTCACCCAAAATTAATATTTAGTCTTAAGAAAAAAAAAATGTAGTTCAATATGGTCGTATGAAGAAGAGAAAAATCTACGTTATACATTGAAAATCTATTTCTACTGATTCCAATTTAGGATTTAAATTAAACCTTCAAACAGTCCCAAGTCGGTGCAGCAAAATATGTTGCGGAAATCTTTTTATAAAGTCCATATATTTTTTGTTTTGTTTTAATCTTAGATGCTTCAGCAAACAATACATAAAATGCATTGAAAATTTCTGGCGATTCTGAGTGGAAAAAAGAACCCAAAAAGAATATATAATTTTATTGATAATTACATTTTTTTATGCCAGCAATCATTTGGCAAAACTTCACAACTCCGACACTTTGAAATACCTTATTTTCAACAGAATTCTTCGACGTCTCCAGGAAAATCCTTGGGTTATATTTTTTCAATTACGCTGCTGCGCCTTAATTCCCAAACGAGTTTCGCACTTCAGCGATTTCCATGAACTCGTACAGCAGGTGCGATAAAAAGATTCGTTAATTCAGTTCCGTGTGAATTTTCCTCTCGAGTCCATGATAATATCATGCAGAAATGTCGACAGTTGAAAACGCGAAGTGTGTGCAAAATTCCCGAGCATTGCAGATTCATATCTTTTTGCTTTTAGGACTGTGCACGCTTCCGCGTAGCACGTGCTCTGCATTCCATAATGCTTCAGCATTCTCTCTTTTGGGATTTTTCTATTTCTCGAATTTCACGAAATTTTTATGCTTCCACGCGTGCAAACATATATGTATTCTCTATGTACGCGAAGAGCGGTGTAAATATTTGAGTACCACCTGCCAGCTTCGTATATTGTACCTTTGTTAGGTCTCGTTGTTCAAACATCGTCGCTTTCTGTTTCTGTACCAATTCTTCAATTTGTATTCACTTCACATTCCCAAAATTCATCCTTCAAATGCATATATTGTTTTACCATCCGCGCTCCTTACAATCACATTGCTTTGAAATTATTTAATAGCATTTTCATAAGCCATTTTATTTCATTAATTAAGCATTTTCATATTTTCATAATACATTATCTTCGGGGGGACATCATACATAATTGCCCAGGTGTGGTGAGCCGGTGCTCCGTGTACTGCCGACACTTAATAAGCGTGAGCGTAAGGCAAGTCGCCAGCAAACTGTAGGTACTCGACTGAATGTGAATGTTGGTTGAACCGTCGCTAGATAGTCGGAGTAAACTGAATTACACAGTGTCGGCATGCTAATATCGGAGCAGTGTAAAAGTAACGTAGAATTTGGCGGTATCACGTCTAAATAATTTCGGGAAAATAATTTTGTAAAAATAACATGGGCTAAATATCACAGAAATATCTTCGCGTCAAAATATCTTCTGCAAAAATATCTTCGCGGCAAAAAAAATGCATTAAAAGTGTTTTTAGTAGAGTGGATTTATTATTGTCATTGCTACAGTACTGCAAAGTATGAAATGGTATCCGCAAAAAATATCGTTGGAAAAAAAAGCATCCCAGAAGAAAATATCCGATGCACATAATATCCGATGAAAAGAAATCCGCAGAAGAAAAAATGATGAGTAAATAATAATCGATAGAAAGAAAAACCGCTGAAAGAGTAATAATTTTTTTGGCATTTACAGTTTTTATTTAAATATAAATGAATACAGGGCCCTTGAGTCAAACTATCTTTTTATTGTGAAAAAATCATTTTCTACTATAAACAATTTCATGTGTTTAATTTAATAATTTAAAAAGTTTATTAATTTATTTTTTTTAATTTGTCGATGTTTTAATTTGTGAAAATGTGTTTTTTATTTATGAAGATATGTTTAGCGAGATAAACTGGCAAAGTTGATGCGGCGTTTTTCGTAGCAGTTTTGCGGGACGAAAGTGGCGCTTTTCGCAGCAGTGTCGAAAAGTTGTTTTGCGCATGAGCCGTAAATCACTTTTCGTCCCTACGACAGAAAAGTTGACTTTTCGCGCCTAGGGGCGAGTTCTTTAGATCAGATTAAGTTCTCTTCTTTTTCGCGTGGAAGCGTCCTGACGCCAAAATGTCTGAGCTCGAAACACTCGCGCCAAAACATATTGTATATACCGGAAGTAATGAACTGAGACCTCCAAAATTATGGAATAATCAACCTAGATACCAAAAACTATGGAGCGATAGTTCTGAATACCATTATCCTTTGAGGAATCGATCTAGTAGCCGAAACGCAATTCGTAGTCAGCCTGACACGGAAGAAGTACCTCGTCGTAGTCGAGAAATCAGTAGGAACTGATTCTCTGTACGCAAATAAAAAAGTCTATCACATCTACTGGATTAGCGAAAAAACTGTAAATTACACGACTCTCATAAATCCCACTGAGATCCCTCTCGTACTCATTTCTTTAAATACGAAAATGTAATTTATTTTTTTTTTATCTGCTACATTAATTGAAACGTTGAAAATATCGATATTTTCGACACTGTTACTGTGTTGGGTCAAAAGAATAAGTTTTTTATTGAACAGAATATCGCAATATCCGCAAAAATCTTTTTCGAACAATTTCAACTATTCTCCTACATTACACCATCAGCTTTCCCCGATTTTCTATTCTCCTTTTTTAAAATGAATAGAAAAATTTCTTGTATCCCATCTTCTTCGTCGACGTCGACTTAGACCTGAAATGATATGCACAGTGATTGAAAAAAATCGTGCATGTGGAATCCTCAACTCAAATGTACTTGTAAAAGTCTTTGCTCCTTTTTCGACTCTTCTTGCGCGTTTTCCATTTCTACCTTTCGCTTCCTAGCACTCAAACTCCACTTATCTGGTATGAGTTCTGTCTTCCTGAAGAAAAAAGAAATACTATCTCTCTCGAAGTACACAGTAAACCGTTGGAATACGTCAAACATCCATATCTCAATATCATTTGCGATGATGTACTTGAGAGTTGCCGTCTTGATGATTTCAAGTGAATATCAATCGACGAGATAACACTGTTGATACACTTAAACAAAAGAAAAGGGAATTCAAAAGATGTGAAAAAAAAAAAAAAACCTTGCTCTACTTTCAACGAAAGCCTTGATGTGTTACCTCTAAGCTCGCTATTCTTACTCAGTGTGCAGTTACTTTTTATCCTCCATACTTCTCGAGAAATGCAGCAACAATAAAAACCGACACTTGACACAGCTACATAGAATCGCAGGTCCTTAAATATCCTTGAATTCGTTGAAGCTTTAACAAAAAATCATGCTTTATTTCTTAGGCTACAAATATTATAATTTTAATATTCCAAATTTTGGATCCTTTTTTAAATCTCATTACTCCATTTTTTTTAACTTTTACATACCTATTACTCCTTTTTCTAAAGTCTTCTACGCGTTTTCACGGCCGCAAAAATAATTAATTCGCGATTAATCAAACTTCAGCTAAATCGGAAATGCCGTTTTGGAGGGAAAAAAGTGGCAGCTTTATTTTATTGAAAAATAGCATAAAATTAAATCGGAGAATTTTACAAAAAATGGTGTTGGAAAGTACGCTGAAAATCCAACATTGAATGTTGTTATGACTTTTTTTTGCGAGTCGCAGTATTGGCGTTAAAAAATAAACAATGATCATTTTCATCAATTTTCAATAGCTGGAATATGCAATAAAAAATCTGAAAAAAATCCTACGTTTCTTCTTCATCTAGACCAACATTCTCAAGAAATGTGAGAACGTTTTGTAGACATGAAAAATTGGGGTGGCCGACTTGACGTATTTTGTCCCATATGTCACATTGAGGTAGACCTTATTTGGCGAAAGTTTGATTTTTGTATTTCTCACCTAACAGATTTTTTCGATCTGACAAAAAAAAAATCTGTGTACATTATTAGCCCGATGAAATAATATTGACTCCCCCCAAAGAGGTTGAAGTTATTCATTCATTTGAAATGAAAAAAAAAATTGTTTTTACATGTAAAGAAGCGAAAAAAAATGCTACGAAGCTAAAATTCACAGGAACCACAACTGCAACCCTCACGAATTAAACGGACTCCTACTTAAGCCAGCGAAATTAAAAAAAAATAGAATTCCAATTGTAGATATGTAGGAAGGTGTATTCGAAATTGGATAAGATTCTTATTCCACGATGATGCCTGTGTTTCCACCGAAGCACGAGAGGAGGAATACCTCATGACTGTACCAAAAAACACGTTTATTTCACACGAGCATCGAACGAGAGCAACAAAGCTTTTTCCATAATGAAATCAACGTGTATAAGCAGATGTTCTCATTGCAGACAATGGATATCGAAAGAATGAAGAAGCAGCAACGTGGAATGTTCTGCCTTGCAGCTCTTTTCAATGTACTCTTTTTGCCTTCAGCTTCCTCTCATCTAGAGATAGGATTGTTTCGTTTCACTTTGCAAGCTTTTGCAACAGCAACGTTTTCATTTTTTTTCGAAGAAAAATCCTTGGGCTAAATTTATTTCAGATAATCAATTATCAAGACTTGGGAAATTGCAGCCAGGTAGTTGACAATTCTAAAAAAAATCATAACAAGCTTTTTTACAAATATTTTTGGAGCAATGCTAAGTTTATTTGAAAACCATTTTAAGTATAATGAAAAGCTCTGTGTTCGGGTTCTATCAAAAAAGCTCAAATAAATATTGTACTTAGATTTGTAATTACTATCGAACGAACCTTTTTCCGCCTACTCGTCTAGACGCTAAGAAGGGCTCTATTATTTCCGAGCCTCATCACACAATCGCCTTCATTTATAGCAGCTTCCATACTCCATGAAATCTCACCTGCCAACCAACATGTTTGCATACACCCTGGACTTGTAGAACAATTGCAAACGGATGTGACGTGTGTCTGTGTCTGTGTGTGTGTGTGTGTGTGTGTGTGTGTGTGTGTGTGTGTGTGTGTGTGTGTGTGTGTGTGTGTGTGTGTGTGTGTGTGTGTGTGTGTGTGTGTGTGTGTGTGTGTGTTTGTGTGTTTGTGTGATATCAATGTGTCGAGGTCAAGTGTGTTCTCGCTGTCGTGTTGTCATTATTTGTTGAGTGAAGGACCACTTGCATCCCGGTGCACCTATCTATTTCAGTCAAGTGGATGCACATTTCCCCGCCCACGCCAGTCTCATTTCAATTGTCAAAACTCGAAATCTTTCGCTCGTATGAATGATATTTCAAGAATGTTCTTCGCATTATTTGTGAGAGTACCACTCGCTGCTCGATTCTACTTCCAACTCTGCTCCAGTCGAATATCATCGTTATATCTTTACAATGAGAGAAGAGAAATGGTATTGGCAACTATACTCATCGGGATTACTTCGAGCTCGTTTTACTCTTAATGGTAGAGGCTTGTGTGGCTGTGGCAATTCCACAAACGACGAAGTTCAATGACATCCAATGAAACAGATGTAGATAGTTTTGTTGCCGTAAATGTATGGGCACGTTCATGTAAACTAATGGTGAGAATGGTCAGTGCATAGCAATAAGATAGTTACACTATCTTTGAAAATTTATCAGCACGTCTGCGAACAATTGAAGTAACATTACGTTTTGCGAATTATGGAATTATTGGTATTCGAACCTGCAGAGCTTGTTCGTGTGACCAGCAATATTTATGCAGTGAAACTTATTGAAATTAATGGTTGATAATCGAAGGGAGACTATTTAATGAAACTAATGAAAATGGTCAATGCGAAAAAAAAAAAGTTGCACCAACTATTTTGAAAAAGTTGTCATATAGTATTGGCACTTCTGTTCATATCGAAGAGCTGTAACTGCGGGCCAAATTCCCGACCATCTCGCCAATTTTTTTCAAAGATTCTAGATATTTCAATGAACAAAAAGTGTAAATTTCAGCTAAATCGGAAATGACGTTTCGTAGGAAAAAAAAGTGGCAACTTTATTTGATTGAAAAATAGCATAAAATAAAATCGGAGTATTTTACAAAAAATGTTGTTGGAAAGTACGCTGAAAATGCAAAATTTGATGTTGTTATGATTTTTTTTTGTATCGGCGTTAAAAATTAAACAATGAGTGTTTTCAGAAATTTTTAATAGCCGAAATATGCAATAACCAAAAGTCTGAAAAAATTCCTACGCTTTTTTTTTTTTAAACCAGACGAACATCCTGAATAAAATTGAGGACGTTTTGTTGACATGAAAAATTGGGGTAGACGACTTGACGTGTTTTGCCTCATATCCATTCTGCATATTTTCGATTCACTGAAGAAATCACAGTATTTTTGTACATATTGATATCGTATCAATTTGCACATATTGTACACATTGATTTACCCATTCGAGTGTATCCCTCTTTTTGACTGCAATCAATGTTTCCACCAAGTTCCTGAGCGAGACTCGATCCTGGTCTACCAGAACCACTTCAAACTCCAATAAACGACTGTTACTTACAGCTTGTAGTAAAAGAGGTCACCGGAAACGAGGTCCCGCGCGAATGTGGCTACCAGAAATACGCTCCTCATATAGTTTTCAGAGTTCAGGTTGAGTGCTCTGCAATTTTTGGTTCTCAAGTTGATCCTCAGTTTTCAATACCATTTCTGTGTAGTTTTCAATGTCCATAGTTTTTAACTGTTGTAGGCTCGCGGATATTTTCGGAGAAGTTTTAATACTTGAACTTTTGCTCCCGGTCGCAGTGTGTCTGACGACAGCGACAGGACGGATGCATCAACAGGAATGATTTTCGTTTTTGTTGCTTATGCCCATTTTTAAGAAATAGTTTCACAAGGAAATCGATTGAAAATTGTAATTTGATGAATTATTTTCAACAGAAGAGCTCTATGAGAAGCTACGTGAAATAGTTTCGTCAGTCTGATTTTCTCTGAGGAAACTCATCCGCCTTAAACGTTCATCCGCCCTAAAGTTCCTCTCGGTAACCCGATACTTTTCAACAGTTCGATGATGAAAGCTATTCCGTGCAAAGGTTTGCGCAGAGCTTCAATGATACTTTGACTCGGATAATCAAAGTGGGATGAAAAGGCAAGGTGAAGAAAGAAGCTATTTTCATTTTTTTTTGTTTACATTCAATTCAACTCTTTTATTGATTTTCTACTGAATAAAACATTTGATTTTTTTTTTGTTCTTCATTTTTTCTTCACAGAGTATATTTTGTCTTGCTCTCAGTGCGCCTCTCTTTAATCCCAGTTTCGGATACCACGGAAGTTCGATGATTAAGATTCGCCCGTATCGACGCAGTGGATCTACGTCGAGGTAATAGAGGAAATGGGTGGGTGAATTGAACCTTCAGGATGGTAACAAGTAAGCAAACTCTCTGCTTGATCCTGATTGGTTTCGACGCTCTGACAAGACGATGTTAATCGAGGAACTTTGGGAGTGTATTTTTGGCACGAGGTCATATGGCAACCTGCTTGATACTCCAGCATTTGGGCTAAGGGTTGAAGTCTGTATCCCGGCGGCCCTTCATCCCTCGAACGCCCGAATATCAGTACAACCTGTGTTGCAGAGTTAAATCGAAATTCCAAGTGAATTTTCGTGTTACACGCCGGAGAAGCATCGATCGGTGTTGATGATGTTGGAGCACGACTTGGATAGTCTGCGTATGAACTGGCTCTCCCTCGTGATATATCGAAATTCGTTGAGGACGGTTAAAGCAAGAATTATTGACACGAGAAAGGAGTGCCCCGTCGGTGTACTCCGGCCCTTTGAAAACAGCAACGTTGGTCGAGACATAAACGAGGAGAAATAATCATTACACTCACGCGACGAAATAATATAGTGCGGATGTGTATATGAAACCCTCAAGAGGGAAAGCTCGAATCTTATAGCTGAGAAACTCCTTGAAGATATATTTGAAAAATCAAATGTTTGCCTTGAAACTATTAAAAATAATGACGTAGCGCCAGTCTTTCGGATAAAATACTCACGATTGAGAGATAAAATACTTGGTCGGTTCGAATACAGTACAAATATTATACACTATATTCCCTTTCGTTGATGGCTTCAACATCAACGCTTTATCCTCAATCCAGCACTCCACATTTCCCCTTTGATATATTTTAGCGAAGGGGATTATTCAGCTACGTAATAAAATGAAAATGTGCAAAGCAGAACCTTGCACATTGATTCCTCATTACCTTCCACCTCTCTCAAAGGCAGATCTGCGAGAAAACGTGTTGATCGATTTTATCTCATAGAAAGAGAGAGCTTTGTGGGTGGTTGAAAATAATGAGGAAACTGTGGGCAGGGTTTTACCTTGTGCAATTGTTTGACTACTGTATTCATTTACTTTATTTGCTCAACATTTTTATGACTCTAAGATACAGTCATTGTCTCCTCAGTATCGACTTTTCTTCATTTTGTTCAATAGACCCACGAGAAATACAAATGGATTGACTATAATTGATCGAACCTGGCACAGTCACACCTGCACAAACTACTTCTATCACATTTCCTTGATTATATTTCCCCCTTGATCTATTTTAGCGAAGGGGATTATTCAGCTACGTAATAAAATGAAAATGTGCAAAGCAGAACCTTGCACATTGATTCCTCATTACCTTCCACCTCTCTCAAAGGCAGATCTGCGAGAAATCGTGTTGATCGATTTTATCTCATAGAAAGAGAGCTTTGTGGGTGGTTGAAAATAATGAGGAAACTGTGGGCAGGGTTTTACCTTGTGCAATTGTTTGACTACTGTATTCATTTACTTTATTTGCTCAACATTTTTATGACCCTAAGATACAGTCATTGTCTCCTCAGTATCGACTTTTCTTCATTTTGTTCAATAGACCCACGAGAAATACAAATGGATTGACTATACCTGATAAAACCTGGCACAGTCACACCTGTGCCTCTTCCTAATCCACGGAAGATACACGTAGCTTCTACACATCCTCCCATCAATACTTAATTTGCGGGATTGTCATTCTTATATCCAACACAGCAAATATACTGTAATAGTATCGGGGTACTATAGCAACACAACGCGCAGTGCAATATAACAGAGAATTACTGTGATAGCGATACTTAGCACAGACAGTTCTCTTCCATGGAGCGCGAACTTCCGTCGAGTGGGGAGGATACAATAATGGTCCCACTTATTCATTCATCGTCGACGACGACGGCGACGTCGACGCTCTTTCTCCACTCTCCATTCGTTCGCATCCTCAGTCCACCGGGGCCCATTTCTGATCGTTACTCCACGCCCGTTCAAGCTTCTTGCCCATGTACATTCCTTTTTCTCTTGTTCTACTTTCAACGCTTCGAAAGCACTTTTACGTCGTCTTCAAAGAACTTAATCTTTTTTTCTATGGATTTAACATCCAATTTTTCTCTTCGGATCGTATTCCACACTTGGATGTCTGAGAACAGAGGTGGCTACTACTAGTTGCTTTTGTATACCTGCATAAAATGTTACAGCACAAATTCTGAGGGTTCATTAAATGATGGACTTAACTTTTGCTCTACTCATTTTTTACTTAAATCTTTCACTAAGCTTTCTCTATGTGGAAGTCAAAATTAATCAGTAAACTTCCTCATAGAAGTGACTCTGTGAAAAATTAAATTTAATGAGGAAGTAATATGCAAAAGACTTTGCTTCTTTTGCTTCCTCACAGAGGAAGCTTTGCTTTCGTGAAAAAAAATTAAAATTGTGATTTTCGTGTGAGGACACTCAGAATGGTCGAAAACGTCGAGAAAAGTGGTTTACAAAAAATTTCCGTATGGATGTGTGTGTGTGTGGTCGGCATGCAAAATTCAAACTTTCATATCTTTACTTGTGAAAAGTTTAAAAAAAAATTCAAACAACTGTTGAAATTCTATTGAAACTTGCATTTTTCGAAAAATGTCTGCACTAGCTGACGCAAATTTTTAGCAATCGAGCTAAAAGATTTTTGAATCTTTACAAAGCTTCCTCTATGAGAAAGCTTTTTTTTTTTATCTAAAATAGATAAAGTTACTTTCTCATTGAGGTAGCTTTTGTAAAAATTCAAAGGTCATGAGGAAGCAATGTGGAAAGTTTTATTTTGCATCCTTTTTATACAATGACCACTCCAGATAAGGAATGATCAGTGTGGCAGTAATATGGTCTTATATAAAAATGTTCATTAAATCTAGTAGATTTTAAAATTATTTTCAAATGGCTCTTCCATGAATTCTAAAGTAAGGGTGGAAAAATTTAAGAGATAAGTATCGATTGGTGAAATTCCAAGCTCGACCCTGATGAATAATCTTCGCATATTTTACCTCTAACTTTTATGTCACACGCCGAGTACTTCGTTCCTCTGTCGCGCAAGCCAAATCGTAATTTTAACTCCATCTGACAGCGAATAAGAACTGGAAAGTTTTGCCCTTATTCGCATTTAAGTCTGTGTATAAACGTTAATTATCATTATAGAATCGATAATTATGACAATTATTGGTATATATCGAAGCCACCTATACAGCAGCAAAAGTGCTTACAATGTAATTAGCATTTATAAAGGAAATCAAAGCATGCAATGTATATTGAAAAATTATATATCAGTACTCTTTCAGCGTAGCAAGATTTACTAATAAGCAAACTTATTAAAATTTATAAAGTTATAAAAAATCAAAAGTTATAAATGATGCGATTAAAACCAATAAATCGAACAAAAATCTTGACCATCTAAAACCGATTAATTTCTAATTGAAATTTAGTGTATTCGACTGATTCCCGACAGTTTTAATGGAAAATTCTAAGCAGGATACAATTATACATTATTCATTTACGATGGAGTTGCTCTCGAGTGATTATTGAGTGTAAATAAATTCTCTTTGCCCAGTGGCAGATGTTGCACGGCATCTCTTCCTATTATCGTGTAAATAATACTGCGTTTACATACTCCACGTAACATATCGAATATACGACCGGGCCAGTTTGCTGTGAAAAATTGGGAATATCGTGTGTTCCGACGATTGAAACTAAAATTTAAAGCTCTCCGATGCAACAAATTGCTACGTGCATGAATTACTCGTTGGGGTGGGCTCAAGCCGCTCGCAAACTACATTGTATACGATACTATCGACCACATAGTTACATACGCGATAGGCGGACACGGTCAATTAGCGCGATTGGCTATTTACCTCTGAGCGTGACTTTTATTTGCAGTCGCGACGACGCTCGTCGATGCAACTTCCAGATTGCAAGTCAAAGAGCCACTCCATGGCCTGTGCTTTGCCTCTTCTTCGCATCTGTGGGCCGTCGATATGAAGAACTTCCTGCTCTTCATCATCATCATTTTTTTTTGTCCCAGTTCTGATCAACAACGATCGCCTATTTTAGGCTCTTCAAGAAGGGAACGTATTTTTTTTTTTGTTCGATTATAAAGTCCTATCAGTCCACTACCGACCTATCAGTGCACTTTTATCTTCTCTTCATCTCTTCTTAAAATCCTTCGTAAAGTTGCGCACACTCTCTTCGTGTTTACTCGGTGGTCCTCGATCGTTTTATAGAAAGTATGACGTGGCCAGCTCTTGCATCGGTCTTCAGCATCGGTCGTTTTCCCCTCAACTCAATGTTCATAATTTAATCCAAGCCCCTGGTAGGACAGTCCGTGTTCGTATAATAAAAGCGAGCCCTTTTCACTCCATTACCGTCACTTCCTCTTCCACTTCACTTCCTGAAGTACATAAGGAGCATGCTGTTTTAGTGCCTCACAAGAGTAATCATTTTATTGTGTTGCAGGCATTTTTCCCACTTGCACTACATACACTTTTACAACAACGTCTTAAAAGTATAAATAAAAAAATTTTAAAAATGGAAAGACAGACTGCTACAGTAGCAATGTTTATAGCAGTGCAGCAATCAAGCAATTTACGGAGTGAAGGGCAATTGCGAGGCACCAAAGACAAAAAAAAAAAAAAGAAAAAAGGACTCGTATAGTTCTTCCTCCCGAAGTTCTCCGATAAACACGAGTTAACCGCAAGAAGAAATCCACAGGATCAAAATCAGAGTCCCAACAGACACCGCGGTGCAATCTTGTTCCACTCCGTCTGGAATCGAGATTCCACTTTTGATAGTTAACTCTTTCCCTCCCTCTCTCTCTCTCTCTCTCTCTCTCTCTCTTTCTCTCTCCCCGGGGCGCAAAGTCAGGGAACTTTGTGAAAGAAGATAAAGCTCCGAAGTTTGCGACTGAAGAAGTGGGTTGAGCACGGTAGAAAGCGCTTGATTATCCCTTCAACTTTAATTTACAAGATAATAGCCCCGAGGAATATATCGTTAGAAAACACGCGATTCAAAGGGACAACAAAATGTATGAAGAGAGAAACTTGTGATGAAGATTGTATTCGCGAAAAAAAGAAAAGAAAAAAAAAAAAGAAAAAAAAAAAAAATGTTAAAAATTGAAGAAGATCTAAGCCGGTAATCTTGAATTCAAATTCGGGAAATTGGATGTGCAGGAAAGGTGGTATATCTGATGGTGAAAACGCTGGAAAGCGTGTTCACGACGCGGTGGTCGCGCGCGAACTGAAAATCCCAGGAAGCAACCCCGCGAATCCTCCACCTCCTACACAAACCGCGCCACCACTTCTTCCACGTCCCGCTCACCCAACATACCAATATCTGGGTGCCCTTGTCTGCTGCACAGACAACTACTGCTGCTGATACTGCTGCTGCTGCTACCTACTGCTGCTGCTGCTGCTGCTGCTGGTGGTGGTGCTCTTGATTGTGGACACTGTTTCGCTCTATGTATGACGTTGTAGTGACGTGCACAGAGACTGTATACAAGCAAGTGAGCAGACGGTGTGTGGGGTGAGGCGAATTCGTGGGGTGTCACCTGCTGAGAATCTAAAAGTTTTTTATAAAGATGGGACTTGTGCCGGTCGCCCCACTAACCCGGTAGCGAAATGCATAACGAAGGAGCAATCTTTGGGAAGAATTCTTGTGCATAAAGTTGAATTTGTTAGTAAATTAGACGTCGTTATAACTGAATCACTGACTTATGAAACTTGCATCATAGGATGAACAAAAAACGATTTTTTAAATTAAAATAAAAAATGATAGGGAAGGCACAATAGGCTATTGTGTTTTTGGCTCCATTGTTTTGTCATGTTCTGGTCATTAATCATGCAGGAATTCCGATAGATGTGACGTCCAGTTTTTTGTTTTCGCTATTTTATAATATATGGGCTCGAAGCGTTAAAGGGGAGGCTATAGTGACTTCGGATTTTTTCATCCTTATGAAACAATTTTCGTTTCACTTGGACTGGCTTTTTAGGATTTTTAGAATTATAGTCTGTAAAATTTTCGTCATTTTATTTAGTAGTGAGCTGGGATATGATTCTTAACAAATTTCTTGCACAGCAGATCTTGTCGTACAGATTTAGGGCTACTTTAAAATCCTACTTTACAATCCCTGCCATCGGAATTCTTGATAATGGAGACAATTTTTTAAAAACATATTTTACGACCAAAGGTCACTATAGACACCCCGTAATTTTTTTTTATTTTGCACCATCGATCAGTTTTTATAGATCATATAGGTTTTATAGTCAGATATAGGATCCGATCTAGGGTAACCCAGCCAATGAATGAACACAACCATGTTTTCGCTTCAGAATAGTGTCTGTGTTTAGAAATCTTTAAACGAACATTCCTAAAGTTTATTTTTACATTATAGTATTATTACATATAATAGCACCACCAACCTTCGTTTCAGGTTACGTTCATGCAGGAGAACTAAGATGAGCTGCTGACTGATAGTTTTAAAATAAGCTTTATCGGAAGAAAAATCCTCGAAATTTTCCACAAAAACTGTTAAATACTAAAAGTGACGATCCAAATTTTATTTTGTGTCCCTGGAAAATCGGTTTTAGCTGCTCAAACGTTTGTTTAGGGATGTTCAGACATTGGGTTGAACATTCAGGGTGAATCCAATGAACGAACAGCAGTTCATTCATTGGCATATCGTATTTAAAGCATTAAGCCAATAAATGAACGATATGATTCAACTGAATTAAACCGTGCTGCATTATAGCCGAATGAAGTTTGAATTTATTACGATTAAAGGTAAATTTGTAAATTTTATAATATCGTTAGTACCTTATCTAAAAAAAAAGTCTATTAATTTTTTAAAATATACTTGTTTTTGCAAACGTTCATTGATTAAATAGGCTGTTACCTACCATTATTTATGCGATTTTACATTCGTGTTGAATTGGTATTAATTCCATTTAATCTGTTCATTCATTGGCCTAAGTCATTGAGCGGTGTTCATTCATTAGATTTTTGTAGTACCTTCACAAAATACGTCTTTTTTCATATTGCCTTCAATTCTAATCGAATACTATGACTGCAATACATTTATACTATTATTTTAGTTCATTGCTAGGATTACCCTCTACAGCTTCGTTAATTTTTCTCCATTTTTATCGGTCTCTATCCGATCTTTTCGACATGTTGTGCACTTGTCCAGTATAACTCAATCAGCCCCCTAATTACTGTCTTGAGAGTCCATCCGGACCGAAGATTCATGTGCACCCTTGCAGTTTAACCGCAGCCCTGAAGGACTACCCCGAAGTTAACGCTATACATGAAGATGTAAACCGTGAGGAAGGGCGATTCATGTTTCTTCATATATACCAAAGTCTCTGAGAGAAGTGTCAAGTCCTTGTATAGGGATAGTTCCATATATATATATATGATATGCCCCTCCCTTTGCTCTCGTTAACTAGGTACAGTGCAAGGAGCTTACCAGAGAACATCGATCGAGCATGCAGAGTCCCAGAAGCCTCGTAACTCATAACTTTTCGGCTAATAACCCGTGCCCAGCAGCACCAACGTTGGTGTCTTCGTTTCGCACGTTTTCTGTAAAAGCTTTAAGCGGTCCAATGATAAAGTCTCAGCGCAATGTACGAAAGAAAATGCATTTTAATTTTTTAAAAATATGGATAATAATACAAATATTAGTATGAAATATTTTGGTAAATTTTTTTTTCCAATTTTTCGTTGATAAATCTCTACAGTCTCGATTGCGTTCCACATCCTTTGGCTTTGTCTCTTTTTTCTAATACATTTTTTGGCTCTTTGGATTCTGGACTGAATCCAGTTGTGATGGTTGCTGAGAATGGTCTCTCCGGAGAACAAGAGTCCAAAAATTTTTCCAAACCATAGAGCGTCTGCAGATCGTTTTGCATGTGATTGAGATAAGCCCAGCGATAATTCTTCAGCTTTCTCACATAATCTCGTGTATCCGGTTGATCGGCCACGATTTTCGCATGAGATTTGCAGAAGCAAACGCCTCTGGTGGACCTGGTGTGCTCCGGGCTTCGCAAAACAGGGCAACTACAGTCAGGACGAATAAATTTACTCGTCACGTCGCTGGTTCCTCGGTTTAAAGGACCTTCCTCTGATCCATTCGCCTCGCACTGCAAATCCTGATGGCAAAAAAAAAAAACAAAACGAACTGCTAGTTCTTTGGCGTGGAAAAAGCTCGGTGGTAAAGTTACGAGATTGCATCCGTGCAGCACTCGCCCATAAAACCACAAATTCTCGAAGGAACCGCCGGTTGGGCTAAAGTTTTTTTAGTGCAATATTCGCGCGATATAAACGTTCTATGTTTTTCACGCTCTGTACAGGGTGACAAGAATATCCTTGGAAGACTTGTTTTATCTCTTGCAGTTTTTATTCCCGGCAAAATAACTTTGTTATTTGTTCAAAAATGTTTTTTGATCTTAATTTATCCTGTCGTCGTATTTTATCTGCTTCTTGGTTTTTTAAATTTTCAATAGGCAGTCGTACAACAAATGTCATTACGATCATTTTGATCCTATCAGTTTCATCCTTTTTTCTCTTGTGTTCTAAAGCAACGGATTCTAAAGACTGTCAACTCCAAAAGCGTTGAACCCAAAAATAACAGAGCAATCACGAAATTATTTCATCACAGCAATATCCAGTTTATAGTGCTGTCAATAGAATCCTTTTGGAATTTAGAATTCATGCATTTTTACGTTATATTCGAAATCAGTAACGTTACAAGTGCTCGAGTATTAATTTCTTCAAGTTGGATTTTTTATATCGTGTAATACAATAATAATAATACGATTTGCATTAATATAACGTATATTTTTTATTAATGGTACAGTTCAATCACTGAAAGGATGTTTATCTGTTTGAAATGTTTTCTTCTTTTTTTTTTTGCAATATTTCAACAGTATTTTAAATAGATACAAAATAATTCAATAATAATTATTGATTATCCGATAATTATTCATCATACGAACTTTGTAGCCAATACTCAAAGAAGTTCGAGGTTTATTATTCATATTGGCAAGATTTTTTATTTAAGCATGAAAATTATTTTAATACCACAAATCAGACCATTCCTAAAGAAGAAAGTCAGATGCAGAGTAAATGAACTAAAAGTCCAACTATGCTTTGAGAAAATGTGAAGTGGTGTGAGAGGGTGATTGAACAAATAGAGCAGGAAGAAAGGGTGCATAAAAAGCGTCCGCATCCGGAAACGGAAGTATAAGCATAGTAATGCGATTAGTTTTAGGAGGGGTTCGTATTCACTAGGGACACTGTGTAAACACCCTCGCGGGTATTTCTGGCTGGAGGTACTAAATAACAAACTATAGAAGTGGAAACCATCCCGCAATATGCAGGTTGCTCTATTTTACGTTAAGCATTGCTGCAAATATCGTACATCATTGTTTTTAATTACGTAGATTCAAAGAATGATTAAAAAACTATTCAAGCTGTACAACATTTGTGAATTTAATTACTTTCAAACAGAGATGTGTTTTACTTCAAAGCGGCTTAACATTTCAAAAGACGCATTCTGGCTTCCTCAAAGGTTTCCTAAAAGCTTTCTAAAAAGTAGAACATAATGGTGAAGTAATGAGCTTGTTAAAAATATGGCAGAAAGAAGAATATAAAAAGAGCTATTTGTAGTGACAAAAAGAAAAAATTGGAATCGTTGTAAAGCACTAAAACATTATCGTGTATTTTTGTAATTTTTCCATCTCCGCCCAAATTCATTGCGGTCACCCTGTACGGTATTTCAAAGAGCATAAAGTATATACGAATGCTCATAAAAATATAAGCGAGAGTGTATACGTGCCTTGACGGTTTTCCAAAGTGTTTCACCGCTTGTCCGTTTCATCTCGCGATTCAGACCATTATCGATGATTTCGTCGATGCAGGTTTTCGTCTTGCTGGTCTCAAGCTCAAGATTTCCAGCTCCGTGTGACACTGACACGCCGTAACAGTTTTTAATGTCTTCGTGGATCTTATCGGACATTTCTTCTTTTCCCTTATTTCCCTCTCGACTAATTGTCCTCCTGCTGTCGTTCCGTTCAGCTTCATTTGTGAAAACGTGATTTCTTCTCAAAGGCACAGATTCTTCGCACATCATTACTTCCTTTTCTCGTCTTCCTTTGCTACGCCCTCGAGTGCTTACTCCTTTCTTTCCGCACTTCGATTTCTCCAACACTTTTTCCTCTCTTCCTTTCGCCAAAGTAGTCCCTTCACCCTTTTCGAAAATTTGGGGTTTCCACATGGCGCTATCTCGTTTACATAAGGTCCAACTTTCCGACAGATGTCGATGAATCTGCCTCAACTCACTGTCCTCCCTCGCCAATTCTCGAGCTTCTTCCGAGGTGTCACTCGGATATTCCTTCTCCTTCGTTTCCTCATTCTCTTTATCTCCCTCTTGCATGAAACTCTTCACTTCTACGTTGGCTAAGTCTTCCTCTAAATTTCTTCCAAGTTCCTCCTGTTGGCTAGCAGCAACTGTACGTCCATCCATCCCCGTGTGATAAATCTTTCGAGTATCGAGTTTCGAGCACCGGGCTCTCGGCTGTGTATGGCGAAAACATCGAGATTTATCAGAAAACTTTTGAGCCACCTTAAACGTAAGACTTTGAACGTCAGTGGGAGTAAAGTACTCTACTTAGGACTCAACAACTATTTACTCTGCTTAAAAAGTTTCATAGAAATGGATTGAAACCGATAGAAAAACGAGTTAAGTACATTACAGGCAATCGCATTTCTTTTTCGGCTACATCCACAAAAAAACGTCGACGTTAAAATTCAATCTGGATTTTTTTCTTGCTTTTTATTTGTAAGAAATGGCAGGATAAATACAACAAATTTGCAAGACAAATTGTATATGCATTCACGGTATTTTTCATTCCCCAATATATGAGGCAAAACTCGTCTAGTTGGCCATCCCAATTTTTCACGAGACGTCCTCAAATTTATTCAGCATTTTGGTCTGGTTGACGAAAAAACGTAGGAATTTTTGCAGATTTTTTATTGCATATTACAGCTATTCAAAATTTCTGAAAATAATCATTGTTCATTTTTTAACGCCAATACTACGGATCGCAAAAAAAAATCATAAGAACATCAAATTTTGGATTTTCAGCGTACTTTCCAACAACATTTTTTGTTAAATTCTCCGATTTTATTTTATGCTATTTTTCAATTAAATAAACTTGCCACTTTTTTCTCTCCAAAACGGCATTTCCGATTTAGATGAAATTTTCACGTTTTGTTCCTTGAGCTGTAACTCTGCAGCGAGATTGCCGCCCATTTCGCCAATTTTTTCTAAGATTCTAGGCATTTCAACGAAAAAAAATGTAAAAATTTCAACTAAATCGGAAATACCGTTTCGGAGGGGAAAAAAGTGGCAACTTTATTTAATTGAAAAATGGCATAAAATGAAATCGGAGAATTTTAGAAAAAATCTTGTTGGAAAGTACGCTGAAAATCCAAAATTTTATGCTCTTATAATTTTTTTTGCGAGCAGTAGTATTATCGTTAAAAAATAAACAATGATTATTTTCAGCGATTTTTAATGGCTGGAATATGCAATAAAAAAATCGAAAAAAATTCCTACATTTTTTCTTCAGACCAACATCCTGAAGAAATGTTTGGATGTTTTGTTGCCTCATATCTCAACGTCTTAATTTATTCGCACTTTTATTTTCGCATATTACAAAATAACAATGGTTGCTCCCTTCGATTAAAGAAAAATCAGTGAAGATTACCTGCTCCATTGAATTCCTGCTGCGTGGCTTAGAGACTCTCGTCGACGCATCAGTAGCAACACGACTGGTGTTTCCCTTTCGCTCAACTGAAAGTTTGCCAACAAATTGATTTATACTTTCCAATAAATCCTGCGATTCTCCCGCCTCCGCCTCCTTTTCTTCCGGCTCCTGTTTCAAATGATCCCACGCGTAGTCTTCATCGTTCGAATCAACACCAATCCTGCCAGCACTTTTGCGCTTCACGAACTCGCCTACATCCTCGTAAAGGTCCTTAAGCTCTTGTTGATCTCTCTCGCACTGCTTCCGAACGTCTATATCCACGCTCGAGCCCGTTTCAATTGATATCTTTGCCCGAAGCTCTCGACAATTCTCGTAGACGCTCTCACATTGCCCGGAGACTCGTTTATTCGACTCCGAATAGTCTCTGTGACGATTCTGAGGCGGAGAATCCATTTCGGGCTCAGAGTGCGGCTCCTGGTAAGGTCACAAGGTATAATTTGAGCCTTACATTTCGTATGAATCAGCAATTATCTTACAACGAAACACTTCCAAGTGTTCGACCCTGACTTTAATCATTCTTTAATGTATTGCAGAACTCGAAAATCTGGGCAATTTTTTTTTGCTCAAATTTACGAGGGTTTTTTGTGATTATTGAATATTAAATTAGAAAAATGACGTCGTTATGAAATCAACACATAATTAGTACATCTTTAATTATACACATGACACTTAATCACAAATTAAACCATTTGCAGCCAATGCTCCTTTATAAAAATATCTAAAAAACCTGCAAAGTAGAACCTTGCAAATTTCTTCCTCATTATTTGACATTTAAAAAAAATGTTTACATGTATGCAAAGTAGAACTTTGCAAACTGTTTTCTCTACAAAGCTTCCACTATGAGGAAGCAAAAACAATTTTAAAAAATGTTGTATTCTATAAATATACTTCGTCAAATTTACCAGAGTTCACCATAATCTAAGTAGGTTGTATGAAATTTGTAAACCAAACCCACGAATCTTTAGAAACATAAGAGTATCGAAACGAAAAATCATGAAATAAAGAGATTGAAATTTGTGAAATATATTATTACCCCCGGTGGAGAGTGCCAGTAGAGCTCAGACTCCTTGCAGATGTTCCTAGAGTGATGCTCTCGAGGAACTCGAAAATCGTCGTCTTCCTCGTTCGAATTTACGAGCTCCCGGAGTGGTGAATCGAGTCTCGTGCATGGCTCGATATTCCCATGTTTTCGCACAAGACGATAAGCCCCCGTGTTATCCGGATTATTGCGATTTCGAGACGTTCCAGGACGATGATACTGCGATCTTTGATGGGCACTCACAGCCTTTGGTAACGTTGGGATATCCTGCTGGTGAACGCTACGATTCTTTCCGACTGAACTTGCTTTCTTCGACGTGCTGTAGTCCAAATGCTGAGTCAGCGACGCCTCCAGTTTCCTTCCAGGAGAGAAAATATAAAGGTAAACCTTGTCGAAACTAAATACAAATGTATTTCTCTCATGAAAATGGGGAACCCATGAAGAAGCTATATCTCAAAAGAAGAAAGAGGCTCTAAATGTTTTCCGATTGTTTCAGCAGAATACCAACTTGCATCTGTGCTGTTCGTTAAGACACGAATCCATTGAATTATTGTGAACTGATTTGGAGAGGCCGTAACCCGATGATTGCCTTGTCCGACGTTTTCGTAAATTATCCTTTTCGGAAATTCGAGCGAGATCCACCCGAAAATCAACGTCCGACGCGGCATGACGAGTCTGACGATGGACATTGGGCTTTGGGACACAGCGAGTAGAGCCGGAAAATTTTCGTGACTGATGGTCCCTGTTATTAATCATGTCCTATAAATATAGAACAATATTAAAAGGATAATTAAGAAAGGATGAACGGACAAGTATTTTCGTGATATTAATCAACTGCCACAAAAAAGGGTTACCAAGAAGTTGAAAAAAAAAGGCACTTCAAAGCTCTTGTAACCTGTTGAAAAGTGTTACATCGAAAGACTCAAATTTCAAAAGTATTTCATTAAAATACCCCTTCAAAGGAAAAAGCAATATAAAGAAGCTCCGCAGAATTTTAGTGAATCCAATGAACCTTCAACAAGATGAACTGACCGTCTGTGCATCCATGAATAATCGGTCTCTTCGCGTCCAAGCTCAAAGGATCTTCGAGACAGATCAAGATCAGAGCTTTCAGTCGGCAAAGGAGTGTCACATTGGCTGTAAATGTCGATCCCCTGATTTGGGCATCACAGCCCTACATCCAACGACGTGTCCTTTTCTTCGGTTATATATCACTCCGTTATTACTTCCCTCAGCATCACAGAGCTCAATGGAAATACGTTTAACGAGAGTTGCGGACGATGTTGCTGTCGAAAGTGACGCCAGCACATTCGTAGGGTTATATAAAAAAAAAAAAAGAAGAAGAAAGAAAAAAGGTTCGATTAAATCGAGGCGAGCGGATATGCACCGCGAATCACTCGCATTGTTCGCCTCTCGATCGTTTCGCTCGCTTCGCTCGATTGACCAAACAGCTTTACATTCTATTATTCAATTTTCATTCAACCTACGGGGGAGTGAAATGAATTTCAATTCTTCTATAAAAAGCGTGTGATTGAGAGTTATGAAGACCTGTGTGCAAAAATGCAGTTACTATTCTTCAGCTTCCTCTTCAGCATTATTCAGTCATATCGACTGCTTGCTGCAGGATCTGCGAAGTAGGAATTTTTTAAAGGAGATCTGATGTTATATTGCCGGCCACGTTGTTGATTAGGGAAAAAAAAAACATTGTTTTTTCGTAATCTTCTTTTTCTTTGTTGTACGAGGTCCGGCTTTTTCGGATTTTGGTGCTCAGTTGGAAGTTTGCTTTTGATGGGAATAGAAAGATGCTTGATTTTCGATGGATTGTTGGTAGGTTTTAGATTGGATCAGTTAGTATCAATCTGTTGGTTTGGTTAAAAAAAAAAGTAACCCGTAACCAATCGAGTTGGGAGCATTAAATAGCAAGGAGAAATATAATTAACGATTGTGTTTACAAAATGGAACCATAATGTCATAAATTTTCATGTCATCAAAAGGTCCTCAAATTTATTGAGGATGTTGGTCTGGTTGAAGAAAAATCGTAGGAATTTTTTCAGATTTTTGTTACATAAAGAATTATAAAGAATATATAATTATATAATTAATATAATTATAAAGAATATTATTGCGAAAAACACTTGTTCTTATTTTTACTGTCCTTATTTTATTTTTATTCTCTTTTTTTCTTTAAATCAAGGCTGCCTTACAGGAAATAAAAACCAATTATTTTCAGTTAATTTATTAAGTTTTTAAAAATACTTATTTGACCAACACACCAATCAATTCTTCGCGAAATATCACAAGCCTTGACTCTTACGTCTGCTTCATATATTTTTTCACTTTCTAACATTTGCATACGAAAAAATATAAGCCAATCTCGAAGAACAGTCTTTTCATGCAAATAGCTCGAACGATATAAAAACTTTACAGCCTCCTTATATTTTCGTAACTTCAGAAGCGTTATCGAAACTAGATGCGTTACAACTAAAACCAATCATACTTATCTTTTCACTCCGTGAATTCTCGTTCCACTTTTTCTTTCGATTATATTTTTTACTCAACGATCAATCGTGTGTTTCAGTCATTCATTTTTCGGCTTTAAAATGAAGCTATCAACCAAAGCTGATTAGCAACAACCTTATAAACCAGTATTTTTTTTTTTTTACATTTTCGTGTTTAACTAAAATGACTCATTATCTTATCCTCCTAAACCCGAAAAACCATTAATAAAATCAATCAACTATTTAAAAAAAAAAAAGAGAAAAAAAACTAAAACATCGACATCATTTTTCCAAAATTCTGAGCTTCGTTGATTCTCCAGAAAAAATAAGCAACCATATTCTTTGGCCAACCGATTGCGAAGAAAAATCTAACTACAGTACTCGAACAGCGATTGATTTTTTTCTTCTTTCTTTTGTAAAATTTTTTTGCAAATGTATTCTGTCGGTGCATCATAATCAATGGAGAAATATAGAGCGCAAAGCTCCCTTAACGAGATCTCCGAGTTGCTTTTCTTCACCCGTATCTTTTATCTCGCTGCACCCCTTGGCATACACACCAGCGCGCTGGCTCAATTTCCGGAGCGAACGCTTTTGTGTATACTTATCGTATGAAGAATTGCTTTCCCTCGCGGATGAGAAAGACGAGCGTGTATATATAGCGGGGCTCCGGGGATCGATAAGGATTCGACTGGGGTTTTTACCCCGTTGACCAGGAAACTCATCCTCCACCTATTCTTTATTCCCTCCTTCCTATCTGCCTTTATACCTTTCCACCAGTCGTTTTGCTGGACCAGACGGAAATCCTCTCATACCCTTAGCCACATATTCCACTCGCATAAAAATATTCCCCAAGTTTCGCAACATCCTTATACAGATAGATGGTTCAAGGGATGAGTCGTTGGGATATGTACAAGGGACATCGCGATTTTAAAATACGTGGCAGAGACAGAAGCGACGACGAAAATCGTGAAATTCTTGGCTCTTCGAAAATCTCCACGTTAGTCGTATCTTTAACAGCTATATCCTTTGGTTTATGCTTCTGCGGTAAAGTACGCGCAATTTCTGTAAAAGACATACGCCAACCGTGCATTTATGATCACTGTCATTTTTCCATCATGTGAGGAACTTCACGAAACTTTTTATCGTCTCGATATTATGCTGACGATAGTTGTGGCATTATTTATAATTAGACTGCAAAAACGTAATTTGGAGAAAAAAAAAACGCGACGGAATATTGTTTGAAAATTAGTTTAAGTAAAGTAAAGTAAAGAAATTTAGTTAAGAGAACGTGTTGATATAGTTGATCATTTTTTTTTTGTCATTCACTTCAATGGATGGAGCATGTAACATTTCTTTGGATTTTTTTCTTGGATGTGAGTCGTATTGTAAAAAACGTACATAAAAGATTTTCATTTTGAAGTGTAATTCAATGTAAATTTATTTTTTTAATTCTTTAATAAATCCGTAGCATTGATTTTTAATTGATGAGCATAAAAATCGATTTTTCAAGAACTTAGACATTTTTTACTTATTCTGAAAAAATTACTAAAATACTACTCATAAAGGCGAACATTTTAAGCATAAACGGGAATCTTTTTTTTTGATTCTTCATGAGTGTTTAAAAATTAAATAAAAAAGTAAAAATCTCACTAAAAAATTGTAGAAAAAAATTGTACAACTTTGGGACGAAAAATTGGGAGTAGAATATATATTTTTTCAATTTTTTAATGAGTTTGAAAAATTAGAAAGAAATTAAAACTCTCGTCAAAAAAACATAAAAAATTGTCCCACTCCCAATTCTTTGTTCCAAAGTGGGACAATTTTTTCCGGAATTTCATGAGACTTTTCATGTTTCATTTATTTTTTAAACTCTTTTATTAATAGTCTTTTAGAGATTTTTTTGGGAAAAATAAACAATGGGCAACTTTTTGAAAAGACGATTTTTATGTTCATTAATTAAACACGAATGCTTCGGAGGAGTTGGAGAATTAAAAAAAAAAAAAATTTGCATAAAAGTATACTTCAAAATGAAAAAACTTTTGTATACGTTTTTTTACAATACAACTTATATCGGAGAAGATACGTGCATTAGAGAGTTTTTAAACGCAATTTTTAGACCAATTTTTAGAATTTCACAAGTGTACGAAGTATGCGATGAAAAAATGGAGCATGCTGCATCCATTGGGGTGAATGACTAACAAAATAATCGACTATATCGACGATGGTCACGGTAAAAGGTGGTCCGATCGGTGTACACGTACATAAAAATAACTCAATTTTTTTCCTTCATTTTTTAAATAAAAAAAAGCTTAAAAACTGTAGAAAGAAAAATCTTCCCCACTTTGGCTATAAGCTAGATAATTTTGTTATTCAACAAAGCATATTTTTCAGAATTCTTTCAGATTTTTAAATCATGGCATTCGATATGTCACTTAAAAAATATATGTAAAAAAAAATTGAAACAAAAAAAAAAATTTCTTCAGTCCAACTAAGCCTACAAAAAATGATGAGCCAAATCAGACAGGTCGAGGTCAAATCCAGGTCGAAACGACGTGGATTGGCCCATATAAAAACCTGAAGACGGTATAAATAAGATGAAAGGAAATAATAAAAATACTTCTAAAGGTCTCTTTACTCTCGAGTGTTTGTCAATTTAAGAAATTACGCAGTGTTGTGTTGCGTCGAAGATTTAACAATGCAGCTGCAGAGCTTTTGGCTATTCTTCCGAAAACTTTTCACCAAATCTTTTTCACACCAATGCTGCATCCACAGCAGCACGCTCTGTCTCGTGAATTCGCTTTTGTTCTTTATTATTTTCGTGGGTAAACTCGTTGGGCAAAGTTTGGCTAAGTGCACGAGAGAGACTCGACGGAATAAAGTGAGGATCCGAAGAGGCGAACTATATGGCGAACGCGAGCGAGTACCTCGTGCATGCTAAGTGCGTTATCGGCTAACCAGGCATCGTCGTGCTTGACGAGAAACTTTGCCGTAAATATCTTTGATCGATTCTTAAACAATGAATTTTATGCAGCTTTATCGAAGCTCCGTGTGTATGTGTCTAAGTTTTTATCAGATCTGGAGCAAAGTTCCTTAATCCTCTGGTGGTTCACTAGGCGAATAATTGCATTTCACCCGAGATTGCTGATAATATCTGGAGGAAGAAAAAAAAAGTCAGAAGCCAATTATCAACTTTATAAAAAATAGTAAAAGTTATGAGAATCTTTTTTTTTTTTTTTTTTAATTTAATGAAGAATTCTAATTTCGATTGAAATTATACTTTTTTTGTAATCTCTGCATGATACTAATTGCTATGAAAATTAAAAAGGGTGCAAATGAATTTGCTTCCTCATTGAGGAAGCTTTGTAAATTATAAATATCAACAAAATTTCATTTATGAGAAAGCAAAACGAGTAATTTTTTTTTTAATAATCCATGATCATTTACTGATCATTGAATAACTTCTTCACTCCTCGAAATAATAAACCAGCTGTGCAATGCAGGAACACTTTTTTTTTGTAGATATTAAAATGTCGTATAAACTGGATTTTTCAAAGAAACCTCACCAAATTCTAAAACACATTTTTTTATGTTAATCTACCACTGGAGAACATTTTAGCCCGAACTCAAAATTTGCTAGAGAGCAAACACAAGTTTTTTCGAAAAAAAAAAATCTTCAAAAAAAAAAATGTTCACCATAACAAAGCTTCCTCTATGAGGAAGCACAAAGAAATAAATCCAGGTCAGCTTGGCTTTGCTCGTTCAATACGTAATTTAGATGGAATCAAGGTTTAACAAGGTATTCAATGGTTTTGATATTGGCAATGAATAAAAAAAAGAAGGTCTCTTCGTTATCGTTCACATAGATGCACGAATAATTACCAATTGCGATGGTTACAAGTGTTAACGATTCGAAAGGAATTAGGTATGCACCGGTGGCACGAGAAAATTAAAAATTGTACTCATTTGAAAAAGTACACTCAGACCTCTATTTAACCACTGCAATGCATTTGATGAAAGCACTCTCATCTGCTTGACGAGAAAAGAAGAAATCCCACTCTTGAGCAATTAGCGACTATTCAAAAAATTGCGACTGAAGTCTGGTTGAAAAAAAAAATTCACGTTTTGGCCAAATTGGATATACAATATTTTAACAATCATTTCAATAATCTCTACTATTCGATCACTTTTTGTCCAAACTCTAAGACTATCGTAATCCACTTTTATAAATATTTCAAAATGTATCTGTTGTATTCTGAGTTTGACAGTCCTCTATTTTGTCACCACTAAGAACAATTTTTTAAATATTTAACCTTCTTTGCCACTTCGGATTTAACAAAATTGCGTTTGAATATAATTTACAACAAATTGTTTGTCCCTTCAAAATTTACTAAAAAAAATCGGTGAAATACTCTGTAATATTATTTTTATTCGTTCACCAAAAAAAAAAAGCATTCAGCCTTTGGAACAGAACCGTAAGCACATTGTGAATATTATGTATAAATTGATTGTTTCTGTTATAATAAACAGAGACTCGCGATTATTATTGAAAATTTCCTAAGTCTCGTTGATAATTATAAACCTTTCGAGGAATTGTTTGATGTGCTCTTAAATATCTCTACGTTGCGCAAATCACTTGATATTCAAAAGGAATCATTCAAACGAAATTGTACGCTCAAAGAAGACTAAAGACCAAAAGGGAAGCGAAATGAATCCAGAATTGTGCCGAGGAATGAGCGAGAAATTTCAAAGTAAAATTAGGGAACCTCGAGAGATCTGGATTAAATGAGCGTGTCAAGTTCGCTCAGTTTATTTTATCAATAATATATAAAGTATCGCGTTTTGCACGACACGCTTAGTAAATATATCTCTGATCGATGCTTGAATAATAAATTTAATGCAGTATGTTTTAACGCGTAGTCGAGATTTCCTCGTATAGCTAAACTAAAGTGCGCGGTGACGAGGCAAGCGGATCCATTAGCCGCTAAAAGATTTTTAAATTAAAGAAGAAAAACAATACATTACTTGAGTATGTCGCTTCAGAGTGGTACCGTGAAATGGTGGCGTAAGAAGAAGGGAAGAAACAATGAGTTGTCGAAAAAAATTGACGTCAAGTGGGTGAAGGAGTTGGTCGGCGATCCACGTATACTTCTGAAAAAACCCAAAGCTTTAGAATGGCCACCTCAAATAGGTATGGACAAAATAAGGGCCACTACGAATGTTGGCAAATATTTCGTCAACTGTGCCAGCACATCAACAGTTCATGGCATTAATCATTTGGCCGCACCGCATCGTCATCCCTTCGAAAGGTTTACAGAGATATTCTTCAAAGTTTATAGTTCTCGTTGATTTAATTTTTTTTTTTTTTAATTGCTGAAGACTCCCTAAGGATAATTTACGGATGGGGCATTCCACCTGGTTTCGACCTGACCCTTGACCCTTCCGATTGGGCCCGCAGTTTTTTTTATATAATTCACATAATTCTAAAAGGGACTCGTTTGAAAAAAAAATTTACTGATTTTCTGATTATCCACGATTTTGTAAAACAAATTTTCGACCGACAGATTTTAAAAAGCTGAGAAGTTCTGGAAAAACTTTTTTCGAAAATAAACATTTTTGGTAACATTTTTTTTAGCCTTTTTTCTATTTAAAAAAAAGGAAAAAATTAGAAAAAAACAGTAACCTTATGATGGACAGCAGTTAAAAAACTTCTGTATGTAACACATGATTTAAAAAATGTTCTAGCTGCTAATTTTCTGTTTTTTCTAATTTTTTGCATTTTTTTAAATTGGAAAAAGGCTAAAAATAATAGAAGGAATCGCCGACCCACTTCGGCTCGGTTACCAACATTTTTTATTTTTACAAAAACGGTTTTTCAGAATTTTTTCAGATTTTTAAAATTTGTACTATTGATAATTTGTACTAAAAAAATCGTATATAATAAAAAATGAGTAAAAAAGAAAATTTGATAAATCAGTGCTTTTTAGAGTTATGTCAATCATTTAAAAAATTCCAGACACAATCGGATTTTTTTGGAAATCTGGAAAAATCAACGATATTGAAGATGCTAAGAACATTTATTTGGAAATAATGCGAAAAAGATAATAATAATTTTTTGTTAATAGTTTAACAAGTGAAATAATGAAATAAAACAGAAAATACACATCGACTTTTAGTTAGAAATATTTTAACACACAAGATTTATTTAAAAATTTAAAATCTTGATATTGTGAAAAATAGTATTTCAAAAAATATTTCTACACTTCTGAACCTCAGAACGATTCACTGAAAATAAAATTTTTTTATTTCGCTTGCTAACACTCAGTATCATTTTGAATATTGAATAAACGCATCATTTTATTGGAATAAAGAAAATATATTTTTTCCAGGCAAAAAATCCTACAGAAAATATTTACTTATTTCCAATTGTCTGTTGACGACAGTCCTTAGCTCTTTTTGACGTTATGTCTTATTCTTTAACATTTAAGTTCTTGATGCTCTTTCGTTTTTAGAATGATTTTTCTCCCATTGCTAATTTTTTAGAATTTTGATAGAATCATATACTTTTGATTGGAAATCTAGTAAAAATCCTTAATAAAAAGCTAAAATGAATCTTCTGAAGAATTATAGAATTATGTATTTCAAACAATAGAACTATTGTAAAAAAAAAAAGAAAATAACAAGAACACTTGGTTTTTTAAAGAGCTCTCGCCGTACTTTTCATCGGTGGAGCACTTGCAACTTCGATCGCTCTCTCCTGGTATTTCTGGGGACGTTATCAAAACGATGCAACAATATTGGTAATTGATCACAGATACAGGCAAAAAAAGTTTAGAGTGACAACGCCGTCACTTATGGCCTGTCCACTTGATAAAATCGACGTGAGACGATTTGCTGAGGTTTTTGAAAGGTAACATAATTCCGGGTTATACGAATATATATTTTTTTAAAAAATTTAAAAATTATAAATATATTTTACAGACACAAAATCAAAGACACGCCCGAAGCGAGAGATTTCTTTCTTTTCATTGCGAACGCGACTTATGTTGAAATGGAAAAAACACCAAATTACACGGAAGTTCCACCGGAAAAGTGGCTAACAATACTCTGGGAATTGAAGACTAAGCTTCATCTAACTGTATTTCCAGATGAATTGGACGTGGAGAGCTCGAGAGAGTGGGTAATGACGGAAGAAGGATTTTGTCTGATGCTCTATAGTTACGTTAGCCTCTATATGTCTTATAAGTAAGTACACTTACTTATGATTATGAAAGATAAGACTCGAGACCGAATTTAGGCGAAAGAGGTTTATTGCTTCCTCATAGATGTAATTTTCTTTCCACGGATATTTTTGTTGAGATTTTCATGTCAATATACTCAGAATGATCTAAAAACGCCGATAAAACTGGTTTTGAAGAAGTGTTACATTTTTAAAAAGTGCATATACGTTTTATAATAAAAATCATTTAAGCCGTTTCGACCTAATGGAATTTTTAAGATTTTGAAAAATGTTTGTTATCACTGTAACTGGCAACAAATCAATTAATGCGTTATTAAAATACTGAAAAAAATTGCAAAAAGGTTCAATTTAAGCACTGAAGTCATTTATGAGTTTCTTTTTTTTTTGCCAATTCGCAAAAACATTATCACATACGTGCCTGAAGTTTTAGCTCATTTTGCCAAATGTTTCTAAAATTAAAGGTTGTCTCAGAATTTCAACAAATTCAAATTGTTATAATACACGAGCACTCCTACAGCTCTTCGCTAAATTAAATTTCTGGTTAATAAATTAAAAAATGTGTGTTGACTTCAAAAATCATTTAAAAAGTTTACAATGCAGAATTCAAATATTTTATTTTATTATTTTTTTTTTATCTATAAACAAGTTACTGGATAGAAAACAACTGGACAGTCGTAAAACCGCCAGCTCTGCTTCCGTCGCTAACTTTCGCCAACCGCGAAGATTTGCGAGGAGTTACTATCGAAGATCACTCACTGAAGGTGAGTTAATGACTAAAAATTCTGCATTACTATAGATATATGTGAGATCGGCTCCGTAATTTTTTATACAAAAGCACTTGTCGAAAAACACGTACCAAATTTTAAAAAGATTTTTTTTAATACTTTTCACCTGAGATATCATTTTTCGAAACTTTTTAGAACCTCAATTCTTTTTACATTTTATCAGGAAAAAAAAATTGAGGTCTTAAAAAATTAAAAGCCCCTGATATTATTTTAATCTAGTCATCATACACCCATTTTGATAATATCACTCTTTTATGTACATTAAAACTACCTTTTATGTTCATTTTTATCCCAAAAATGCATTCTAATCTGTTATTTTATTTTCCAAAAATTCTCAAAAATTTTGTTATATTTTATAAGTTTTTTCAGTATTCTTTCAGATTTTTAAAAACGTACATTTAAAAAAAAATTCAAAAAATTATATCTCAGGTAGAAAGTGTTAAAAAAATCTAAAAAAAATTTGGTACGTGTTTTTCGACAAGCACTTTTGTATTAAAAAAAAATTACAGAGCCTACCTGAGATGCTATCGCCAGATCTTAATCGAGATTTCATGAAATGCTCCATGTGCAAAGCTCGCGGATTTAAAATTGTGCTTTCTCTCCTGTGCATCATCAGGTAAGTGTCTATTATCCACTGGAAGTGCCGGAGCTCGAGAACGGTGGTGAAATCTTGAGGATTGGTGAAATCTCCGATCTCTTCTTCGATCCTCACGAAACAGTCACGTCCGACGAAGTGAAAAGCTTGACTATAAAGCAGAGACGGTGCAAAATTCCAGAAGAGCGCGGTCTTCGGATGTGGCCGATTTATACGCACAACATGTGTATCCTGGAATGCAAATACGAATTGATCAGAAAACTCTGTGGTTGTTATCCTCATTTCGCTCGACCGATGCGTGAGTTAATAAAATTTTATCAGCAATCACTGAAAAATTGTATAAACTCACTGGGCACTCTGCTGTTAAGATACTAGCGAAGATAAATTGGCGAATTCTGAAAAAAAAATGAAGATGTACCCCTAAGATAATAATTTAAATCGATACAAATTTTAGTATCTGAGGGAAAAAAAAAAATAATTAAAATCATATTTGCCTTCATATTTTAAACCGGTTTCAAATAATTCAAAAACATATCCCAATTTTTTTTTAATAAAAAAAAAATCTTTTTTATATGGAAACCATTTTTTTAAACCTGTTTTAATTTCATGTGTTTTTGAGCTTTTCTCTAGTGGTGATAAGCTTGAACGAGATGTCCAGTAAATTTTAGATTTTTATGTACTAAATTAATCCGACAATAAAATTTAAGCGGAAAGAAGATAAAAAAATACATGTATTCTTAACGGGCAAATTCAACCCCTGTAGACAGTGTAAATAAATTTTTATTATTTTGCAATAATTTGGGAATACGTTTTTCAATGATTTAAAACCGATTTAGGGGGTGAAGCGATTAAAATTCGATTTAACTCCCTTTGAGAACCACCCTAAGTCTGCAAAGTGGAACCTTACAAAGTTCTCAAAAGTATTAAATAATGAGGAAGCAATTTGGAAGGTCCTACTTTTTTATTTCATTAAATTAAATGTTTATTAGATATACTATACGTAGTGTCATCGGTAACTGTTCTTGCAGCCGGAATTGCAGTCTGTGCGGCTCATCAGCTACGCTGCATTGGGAAGAATAGGGATGAATTAGTACTGACACGCGAAAATGAGGATGAATGCGGATGCTTTATCAATTGCGACACCTCTGTCTATGATCTTGTTGGAACGACAGTTGCAGTTGTGTACGTAATTAAAACTTTCATAATTTTTTTTTTTTCTTCAGCAAGTTTGGAAGAGATATAAGACTTGACTTCCAATTCTTGTATCTCTTCAACCCACAATGTCGACACAGAAAGATTTCTTTTTTTTTTTTTTCATGTCTGGTAATTTTCAAATAGAATTAATTTTTTAAATAATTTTTTTAAGGAAAACTGGCTCACCTAACTTTACTATTGTGAGGACTCACTTGAATTTTCCACTTGACAAAATTCGTCGGGAACTTTTGTTCGGCTTCAATGATTTCCTCGGTTAGTATATCTCTTGTAATTTTTTTTTTTGTTATTCTTCCACATTAAGCTCGATCAATATGAATTTTCCTTGTGCCAATATTTTCAGCGGCCGTCGGCGGTGCCGGGGGCTTATTTCTTGGCGCAAGTGTCCTGTCCTTCACCGAAATTCTCTACTTCTTTACGATCCGTCTCTTCTGGTACAAAATGCAACTCCGCCGGGATAAGAAAGCTGACCTCGAACGCAAACAGAGGATTAACAAGTTTTTTCTTAAAAAGGCGAAGAATGACGAAAAAAACATGAAATACTAATTTAAATTAAGTTTCGCATTATTTATACGCTTACAATTGCTGGTTCTCACAAATTTATCATATTTTTGCCAAAATTCTTTCAGTTTTCACCGAAATATTTCGACTTATATCTCAATTTGGAGAATTAAAAACGATACGAAATCGGAGATTTTCTTCGTGTCACAAATTTAATTTACATTTCAAGCATTCTGAAAAGAATATTAATTATTTTCTCCGAAACACTTGAAGTGATCTACGAATTTTCTCGAAAACTCGCGTTTTTCCTTCAATCAAATTGCATATTTGCCTCAATTGTATCATACTTTTGTAGTATTTTTTTTATAGATATAATTTGAAACTATAGTCACTGGTAGTCATATTCTTAATCGGTAAACTCGATGTTCCGTATTGAGAGAAACCTGTTCATCTGAATTTATGGAAATAAATGAACATGAAATCCTAATCACAACATTTGTGATAAATCAAAGGGGATCCCAGGTTCAAAGAGAAAGCCTTCAAACAATAGTTTGAAAATACTTTATTATGGTTGAGTGTGTTCGCACCGTATCAATGTCTCTGCCCAACCGATTTTCAACACTGATAGAGAATCAATAATATTACATACATACATACATATACAAGTATAGACATTAGTGGAGGGGGAAAAGTGCACGAACGGTGCGGACTTGGTCTCTAAAATGTTCTCTTTGCATTTAGTGTGAATGCATGTGTGTGTGTTTGTGTGTGTGTATTTGTATTTTTGGAATTCGTAAATTCATATAATCTTTTTTTCTTTTTTTAATATTTGGCTGGAAGGTAAAGACGATTTTCCTCTAGAAAGAGGCGAGTATATCGCTGAAAGGGGTTCCGAGTTCCTTTGCCGCCGCCTCGAAGCTCTCCACGAAAGCCCTCCGCTGACTCTCACTGGATAACTGCACACAAGAACGAAACAAATTTTCTGTATAGTGAAAGTTGCACTCGCGCGTATTCGTTGAGCTGTGCACGACTGCGCCCTCACAGCACATACGAAGAATTTAATAAGTATGATCAAAGGAATTGAGATATTGAATTATTCTCTCGTGACTTACCCTGTGATAAAAGTCTGATGCGGCGATGCACAGTATCTTCTTGTCCTCATACTCGTACTTTCCAATTCTCGATTGTACGTGCGGAAATCTAAATATTTCATGATTTAAGGAAAAAACAATTCGACGACAATAAGATTATTGAATAGTCAATATGTAAAACTCTTTTGTGCCGTACAACTTTCGAGAGTTTCAAAGGATACAGCGCTCTGAGCCAACGATTCGTCGAGGCGCTGATGAAGAAACAGGAGAGACACCAGGTCGACATTGCCAGCGGCAAACTTTGAATAAAATTAGGTAGACTGAACACTACCCAATCCTGCAATAATTCGAGCTGTGCGCCGTTGCAAGCCACGCGTTCACAGACCTAAAACCCAACGAAGAAAACGATTTTACATTATTGAAAAAAAATTGCATTCCCTCTTCGCCGGTTAGTACCATGAAGTTTAAGCTTTCATGTATTTTTGTCGGTCGAAAAAAAAGTAATATATCAATTTAGTGGAAAGCAGAGCTGCAACCACTTCACCGAACTCAACCTATTTGTTTATTTATTTTATACATGACTAGAAGATTATTGTGGCTCGTGCGCTTTGAGTAGCTACAACAAAATGGTTGTAAATACCTTGAAAACAACAGCGGACAAAAGCCGCTGGTGAGGTTGCTGCGGTGAGAGAAATTCGCCAATGACTTTAGTGAGGATGTCCGAGGGGGGAAAAAAATCGCCGAGAACTTCGGAGAGAACGGCGCAAAGTACTTGCACCTCGGTAGGATAGCCTCGTTTGATTCTATCGAAAATCGCCGATGTTCTTTCGATTGATCGTACAAGTGCCTCGGGTTCTATGTCCGGAAGAGGCTCCTCCGCGACTGGACAATTGAATCTGTCGGCTGACTCAGTGTACATACAAGTCAGGAGCAGTTGCAGTGCGGGCAAAGCGAGTAAAGGACTGGGCTGCCGCAAACGCTCTACTGCAACTTTGACTATCTGTTCAGCTACTCTTCCAACGACGCTTCGCGTTCCTATTAGCCTCTCTAGACCCTGAAATACAATTAATACAGATATGATTAGCTTTACGTCGTCATATAGAGAAAGTGTATTTCAACGTTTTCCTAGCACCAATTGCACGCGTCAACAATGTAAAGGAGAAAATATACTTAACGTTTCTTAGCAGTAATCGCACGAATATAAAAGTGAGAAACGAACCTGCAAAAGAGTTCTGTGAAGATCCGTAGATATATTTGGTACGGTGACTAGTGTAAGAACTAATTCGAGGACAGCTGGGGCTTCTGCCTCCGGTGGAGTATCTTCGGCGTGCTCCAGAAGGAAGAACACGAGGGCCCACATGATTCTCTGATGTTCTTCACTTTGGCCAAGTACCCTTAAACGACATGTCAATTAAACCATCGAAATAACATTAGTAATCACATCTGGCAAGCTGTAAAAAATATTTGACACAATCAGAAAAAGTTGGTGATTAATGAAAAATGCCAAATGCAACGTTTATTTCTTTTAAATACTAGAAGTGAATGAGTTGTATGATTAAAATACAGATGTTTTATATCTGCCATTTCGGAGCTTCCTACTAGCTTCTTGTCTCACAAAATTATTTAATTTTCATTTTAACTTTCGCGTAAAGCACTCAGGTCAATTTAAAATCTTTAAGATATCTCAATCTGAATATATTGAAATTGCATGCTTTTTTTAAGGCAAAGAAAATGTAAATACAATAAAAAACATAAATTCTGCAGGGTGAATATAAACAGTACATTGAGTGTTAACTTACCCATTTTCCTCTTGAACTTCGAGTCGCTTCTGTATATATTTAATTGCGAGGGGATGCACGATATTCATGGTTTCCTCGCAATTGGCTAAAACAGCACTTTGCAGAAGATACAACATGCCATGAAGAGCGGTGATGCGTGCCGGCAAGAAGGTCGATTTTAGACTAAGGTCGACTGAGCGTTTCACCTTTTCCAGAGTCTCAACGTCCTTTAATACACAATACAAATAAAAATATGTTTCCAACGGTATTTTACTAAAGGTATAAGTAATTAAGTTAGTTACCAAAGGCGCTAGTACTGCCGCCGCTTTGCAGACAGCGATGACGAGATAGTGATGCAAAATTTCATTTTCCACCGTGTGAATCCTCGACATTTCCATGCAAGTATCCAGCATCCATTGAAACTGCGCACGCTCGACGAATAATTCAGATATCGAGAGAAGTGATTTTATAACTTCGTTGAGCAATCGCGGTGGTGTATTAGCTCGAGGCATCATCCACCGAGTATATAATTCGATAAGAAATCGTAAACAAGATGCTAGATCGAGTCTCGCTTTCTCCAGTGCCGAATCTCGTTGTTCCTTGAGCAAAATCACCGAAGAGCTTAATTTGTCCTCGTGAAGAGAGCAAAGAGACCAAAGGTACGGTATCGACAGTTGACTGTAAGAGAATTCTCTGATACCCGTGTCTCTCTCGATATTTCCACGATCGAAGAGATGTTCCAGTCTCACTGAGTCATTTCTCTTCCTTCCGGAATTACTAACGAACTCGTATTTCCAGGAAAGAAGATCCTGAACGAAAAGCAGCCGCTGTGAACTCTTTTTGTGCAGTGCCAGCTGCGGATCTCTCGGATGATGAATCGCCGTGCTGTTTGCTGGATTTCCGGGGCAGGGAAGAAGCAGAGTCTGCATGAGAAGCCGAGTGATCGCTTGAACAGCCAAACCGGTAGCTTGACTCTGCAGAGCGTCTTGCAAAGGCTCATTCTCATCGCTAGAAACGCTGAGGACGCTCAAAAGCGCCATCCACATCTCCTCAAACTGAAGCCGCGAAGTCCAGCCAAGTAATGTCGCGCGGAATATAAATTGTTGAAGTATATCAACTTCCTGAAGAAGATTTGATTCGGTTGAAAGCAGGGGAAGATTACACTTCGTTGAGCCTGAAGCAACGGCGTACCAACCTTGTTTCCAAGCTAGAGGCGGTGTCAAAACGTAAGTATTGACCAGTGGCTGCCGACTCACGCTTATTATAAGACTTTTCAGTGTTCTGAACATAAAATTTGGGATGTTCTTGGCATTGGGTCGCGACTGACAATTTTCTAGCCAAGAAACGAGCGAACTCATCTCCAGACATGCCCGAGCGTAGAATTTCGTGTCTTCACCTTCCAGGGCGTCGCTCAAGCCTAGATTTTCTGAGAGGGTCAAAGGATTTCCGCTCTTTTTTGACCAATGATCAACTAATCTTGTTACAGTCTTCGCAGCTGAACAAACCCACGTGTAGTGACTCTCTTTGCCAAATATCTTCGATATCCTGTCGTTCTTCAGCAATTCCTCAGCGCAATTTAGCGTTAACTCGAGTTCGTGTGGCTTCATAGTTCTGACACGTTTTTCCTCGCCGTCAAGCATCCAATGAGCGGTCTCGAGACATAACAAGGCAAATCTTGCCAAATCTTCCTCATATTTTTCTTCCAAAGCTTCCATTAAGCACTTTTCGAGATCCGAAAAATTCGCAACGTAAGTCGTCACCGCTGGCATTATCGTAAAAAGCGTTTCCCAGTAAATCGAGTCTTCGAACAGATTCGATAATCTCAGAACGTATTTACCTACTTTTCCGTTATTCTCCGTTGAGAGAGGATCGTAGATTTGATGGGTTTTTGGCACGAGCTCGTTGATATTGCAAACTTTCTCCAGCACGCATTGTCTCGCTGAGCGATAAAGAGCACAAGGCTCTTTAGGCTTTTCTTCGCCGGAAAATTCGCACTCGCGAAATTTTTCACTGGTTATTCGTACGCCGAGTCTCACGCACTCGATTAATATTTTTAAATCGAATTCTTTGGACGTGAGAATTGCGTCGCAGTCCTCGAGCTCGAGACTGCTGAGCAATTGGGCGGATTCACGGAGATCGGAAGTAACACAGGGATGACAACAGCGCAATTTCACCTGTGAGAAGAACCACTGACGATCGAGCTGTATATTCTTTACTGTGGACGGATTGAAAGGTCGGCAATGCTCGAGTTCGAGAGGCGAAAGATCGTAGTAAGCCGCTGCCAATTTATTCATCAAACTCACGAGAGTTCCGTGCTTTCTCGCTAATTTCGTAGCTCGTAGAGTCTCCATAAGATGTAATAAATCATCACGCGGCAATTGCTCGAGAGCGTCTTCCGGCTGGGAAGCTAAAAGAATCTCGGCTCTTCGACTTGCGATTTTTGCGGCCATTCGCGAAAGCGCTAAATGCTTTGTGACGAGAAAACGGGGCAAGAGAGCGAGAATCACAGCGCCGCTTTGCGAGTGATGAGCGCCCTCCATGCATTGAAGCAATCTTTTGACGAAACTAGGCCTGGAAAGATCAAGACATCTCGCAGCAATCGCTTGAACGAGAAGCCCACTTGCAGCAGGATTTCTGTGCACCGAAGTCACCACAAGATCTCGAACCGGCGACTCCGTAGCCAAATTTATCGTTTCCTCTATGTGATTCACCAAAAGCCAAGTCAATGGCTCAGCATCGTTCAGATTTTCGCACACATGATCACAGAAAAGTATCGTTCCAGCTTCTTTGACTATTCTTCGATTAATGCTGGTTTCACGAGATAACATTTTCTGATTTTCCTGATTATCACTCGAAATTCGTTTGTTCTCGTGAGTCTCATGAAATGCGCTGCTCCAACCAGTATCCTGAATCCCCAAGATTTTCGACCAAAAGGTCACCTCGCTGTAATCAAGCAGAGTCATCAAATAAGCCCAATGACAAGTTAACAAAGGACAGGTAGCGGCTACATCGAGCATCAGCGAATTTAGTTCGCAGATCGGAAGATTATCGTCTTCTTTGGCACGAATCATCTGCATCGTTGCATTAGCGACTTTGCAGTGACTTCCTGACTCAAACATATGAATACAGAGCTGAAGAAAGAAGGCAAATTGATGAACAAGATAAGCGTCCATCGAGTCAGTTGAAATACTGCGCTTCTTTAACGAATCAACGGGATTCGACATTTTCTTCCGATAATCAACGACACCGATCATCGCGTGAATCCTCCAGCCAACAAGACCGATGACTCTGAATATAAAAATAGACAGAATATTTTCAGGCGGGATTGAAGAAGATTGAACGTTCGTGGCATTAAGAGGATCCGCTGAGGCTGAAATATTGTCGGGAAGGCCTAAAGTGTGCGCCAGATCGGTCATATAAACACTGAGATCGGACAATCGTGCTAGCATTGCTTCTTCCTTGGCGTAAGCGATTAACGAGAGAAGAACGATATTTACCATGCCAAGCCAACGTTTGAGTTTCACGGTTGTTTCCTCGGCAGTCGGTGGTACAGTGAAGAGAACTTTGAGAAGAGGATCCACGGGTCTGAAAACTGTAGGCGAAACAGCGGAGAAAAGTTTCATCAGAGCAATGTCGGCTTCTTTCGTTTCGATACGAATTTTTCCGCAAGTCAGCGATAGTAAAATCGTATCTGTTGCCAGACGAGACCATCGGCGCCACTTTTCTTCGCCGTTTCCGTCGCTGTCGTAGCGAGACTCTGCAACGCATCGCGCCAGAAGATCGATTATACGTGGATACTCGACCAAACGTAAGAGAGTCGTCATTAAAACTTCCCGAGTGGTTTCTAACTCTCGCTGGTCTGTCGGATTTTTTGTTGAGGCCGAAGAGCGCGTGAGAAATATATCCTCGACAGTTGGCACAAGAGCTGGGATGCAATGCGTCATCGGTGGCTGTCCACTTGCCATCAAACCGTCACACAGCTGGATTATCTTTGGTACGTCGATTATGTTCTTTGAGTGATATTTTTTGTAGGATAAATGAACGAGAAAACCAAATATCTTGGGAAGAAGCTGATCGGTCTGTTGTATCTGTGCTTCGTCAATAAATGCAAATTGATCAAGCACGAAACCTATGAATATCTTGTCGGTATCCAGTAGACAGTAGTTTACATGCAGTTGCACCAGTTGCGTAAGGAGAACTAGTACCTGACACTGAAATGGTACGGAGCCTGTTGTTGTGTACTGCTTCAACGATTTAATCACCATTGGCTCGAAAATCTTGATAAAAGACGTGACTGATGATTTTTGATTTGTCGCACGAGCAAAATTCTTGAATACCGTTGATATCTTGCGGTCGTCTCGTCTACGCCACGAGCCAATCCATCTGGAAGTGAATACGAATATGAATAATAATAATATACGGAAACTCTCGAGCAAAGAAACTTTAATACTTGCACTGAAATTTTTGTAAAAATATGTTCGAAACACGGTTTGAGAATTTATACGAATACTAATTTATAACAATATTGATCAACTGCTTTTTAACGTGAAACAAATTATGAACTTATTTTTGTTTGAAACATCATTCTGAGTTCACTGTGACGCTATAAAAAAAAAGCTTACGAAAATGAAATCTTACCCAACGTCGGGTTCGTTTCCACCCCTGCAGTTATTCCCCATAGCTTTGATCGTCTCTGCCATGTGTCGCGCAGGTCTCTGAAAGCACTGAGCGTACAATCCCCTCCTAGAATCATCTTTATGATTATCCCCAGCTTTTTCCGGACTTCTAACAGTCTCAAATTCGCTCCAACGAGCATTGAGATTGGTGCCAAACAAACACTTCAGCAACTGCCTAACGCACTGCACGGTAGTAGTCGGCGAAAGTGTCAAAGTCGTTTGCAAATAATGTAAGATCTCATCAGCGAATTTGCTGGCTTCCAGGGTACTGGCAATTTCCAATATTTGCGACAGTACTTCGAGACTCGCGTTCAACAGCGCCAAATACATTTTACTCGCTTCATAGTCGAGAGTACTGCTGTAATTTGCATGAGCGGCTTTAAGCGTCTCGTACAATTTCATGTAATGCGGTATTGGCAAAAAATGGCCAGTGAGATCTTTGCCAATCTTCAAAACGCTCATTCCTCTTTCGCTTCGTTCTTTCAGCTTTTGATCGTTTCCGGTAAGTTTTCTACGAGGCGAAAGTGACTGAGCTGATGGCAGAGAAGGCAGCGACGACTTTGAGCTCGGCGGAACGAGTTGAACGCCGTCGATAACGTGAACGTAAATATTCAAAAGCCTCGCTACATGTGTAAACAATAATTCCAGGTGACTGTTGGTTGTTTTATCCTCAAACAAATTCCAGAGATTTGCGGAATCAGTTGAACTCGAGGTTTTTCCGTTAGTCGTATCGCCATTCAGCTTTAAGCCATGAAGCGCGATTCCCGAGGTCACATTACCCGCCAGCAAGATCAGATGCCTGTGGGTCGATAAATCGAGGCTCACCGGTGATGACGATAGCATGGAAGTCGCGAGGGACAAAAGTCCATTGCCAATTGGCGTGAGAACGTCGCTCGTCAATCCAACTTCGTTGATTTCCGTTCCTCGGCCAATGGCACTCGTTTTCATCTCTTTCTTCATTGGCAATTTTGCAACGAAACAATCCCACGCACGAGGATAAAGTGTTGTCAAGTAAATCTCACTGAGACGGCACAGAGCTTCGCAACAACCGTAAGCGAAGAATTTCGATGTGTGTACGAGCAATTTTTCCGTCAATAGACTTATGACTATCGAGAGGGCATCTTCGAATTGATCGCGTTTTTCACGAGTCTCGGATCCAGCGTAGAATGAATAGAAGGGCTCGATTAGACTGTCAACCAATAGTTTGTACTCCATTTGACAGGTACGAGTTAAGAGAGGATCGGATATTATCGATGATAAGTATAGCTCTGTGTAGTGCGAGGCCTTTCGCGTTACCTCGGTCTCGTTGGGATGCTGGTAGTACAGAGAGGGCACTACTCTGAAATATACGTTTTTCGATAGCGTATGCAAATTATGATTCGCTGAAAGTAACTAGTATAAGGAAGATATTTTTAAAAAATTGTTTTTCTGAGTTTTTTTTCAATTTCTTGTAGCCTAAAGTATTAAGTTTAATTTAAAACCAAATGTTCACAAAGTTTCAAAAAAATTGACCCAGTTATAATACTTTAAGTGATTTATAAAAAAAATATTTGTTAATTCGTAACTTCTACGAACGCGAAGAGCCAAATTTCTTCCACTTACCCAACGATAGCTTCGCTCGCAGCTGTCCGTATTCTCGGATCCTGATCCGCCAACAACGTGAGCAAAACGTTTATCACATTTTCTTGAAAATCGAAGCTTCCCGTGATGTACTTGACAGCGATATACGGAAGTTCGCTTAGAACTTGAGCCAGTTGGACTTTAACGAGAAAATATGGATTGTTGACTAGTCGTAGGAGTTTATTCATTACAACAACTCCGAGACGATTGTCCTCAGACTCGAGGAGATCGGTGAGACACGTATTCAAAGCCATAAGTGTCTGGCGGCAAGCCGTTGTCGACTCGTCGTCTAAACCCTGGCAAAAGAAATTTTATAAAAAGCCTACAAGTGATTTATTGCTTCTGCAATAATTATCATGCCTCTGATAGTTTTGAAACAAAATGTTCATTTTCTTAGGTCGATTTTCCGATAATTCTTACTTTTGCCAGCAAATTAATGAGATTTTCGAGAGGCACGACTTTTCCACCTGGATATTTAGCGCTCTCTTCTTCCATGTGATCGTAACGTCCTTTACATTTGGCATAAGCAGCCGTCAGATAAAATCCAACAAGCATCGCAACGTTTCCTCTAATCTGCGGATCCGAATGATCGGCTAAGAGAAGAATATCCGCGATCATTTGTTGATTGCCATCAATAGTCGGGTCTTTCGCGAGAGTGGCTGAGAGAATGCCCGGATAAATTCGCAAAATATTTCCGATGCAAGTCAGCGCGAGGGATTTAACGCTGACACGAAAATATTTGTCAGGCACAAGTTGACCGGCGTTTCCTGTGAGTAAGAAGGAGGAGGCAATGTAACGACAGGCGTATTTAAGCGGCACGTCGGCATCGGTGAACGAGCCAACATCAACGCGATCGTGAGGGACATTCGAAGTCGTGATTTGCGACGAGTCATCGGAAAAGTGCAGTTCTTCCTGCAGAATTCGATCCTCCAGAGATTTCTCACTTGCCACAAAGTTTGTCTGTCCCTCGAGCTTTGTTGTGTGATCCAGCGATGTTTCTAGGTCGTTTGCATCCTCAATTAATTCGCCTACGGTGCATAAAGAATCACGAGAATACGTTAATTGTTGAACTTGATCAGTAAAGGCAACAATTGAGACCCGTAGGGTGAGTACAAAGTATCGTTACACCTTTATTCTGAAAAACTGCAACAAACTTCGTTTAACTTCAGCGATAACTTGACGGAGTGGTGACTCGAGAATTATTTACGAGAACTATAAAAAGTGCGACGACAAAATATTTTGTGACCGTGAATTTGAGAAATCACGTCATCTATATAAAGTTAAGTTGTATTAAACAGATTGAATTATTGTAAAGGTAAGCGAATGAAGATAAATTCCGTTAGAACGGTAATTTACAACCGTTTCAGTCAAATCACTTTTGGCCACAATGAAATGATTTTTCTTCCCAGATCCCGTAGTAATATGCTTTATAATCACCATCTAGGTATCAGATTAATAAAAATACTTGAACCCTTATACCTACTGTCTATCGAGCGATTTGCCAATGAGCTCTGATTCTCCGAATAATTGTCGGACATCTCCAAAACTTCACCGCCAATAGGCGGTGTATCTGTGTTCGATCTGTGAACGGTGTTGAAGCTGTTCACAGAATCCGAAATCCATTGCTCGACTTTAGGATGAATTTCCGGGATATCAGGCTCGAAAAGAGTCAACCTTGAATCCGCGTGATCGCCGGAAACTGTCGTAGCCGAAGCGCTCATCTGACCCAAAGATATTCGCGCAATATTGTCTGTTGCGATTATTTTACTGCTCGGTATTCCTCTCTCGGAGGTCAACACCTTGACGAGATCGCCCTCGGGTGACTGTAAAAGTTGCGCGAGAGTTTCCAACGCCGCATTCACCATATTGTGATCGGAGTGCCATTTTGCGTAGTGAAGGCACAGATCGTAGATCTGAATAAGACAGTCAAGGCGATGAGTGTCCGCCTCGACTTCTTGCTCCGAAGGCGCGTTTATGTGAGGCAAAATTATCCTAAGACAGCCGAGAACTCCGATCACGAGGGGTGCATTGTCTTCGGTTTGGGACACCGGCACTAAACTATCTGTAAAATTTGATTTCAATAATCAATTAGTATCAATAAATATCTTAAGGTAGTTGAATCTTGTTGGCACGAAAAAATCTACAATATTTTATATCCAAATATAATTTAGTTTTTTTTCAATATAGCTTTTTTAGTCTTCCTATTGTTCAGAAATGATACTTCTACAATTTGTCAATGTTCGAACCTGCGGATTTTTTTTATGATAAGTACATTATTACGAAAAATCAGACGCGCTGAATTTTATAGACAATTTTTATTAACGAAAAAAATAAATTAGAGACGCCGCTCTTTTTTTAAAAATATTATCAATAAAAAAATTTTCGCATTATCCGCTTTACGAGACATATCTTTCAAAAATATTTTTAAAAATGTCATAGCTATAAGATAAAAAAGTGATACCTATAAGATTTCTCAGAACATAAGCCAAAAAAATCCGAGGCTTTCGACAGTAGAGGCACGTCGTTAAAATCATACTGGCTGCATTTCTTCTGAATACTGCCTGAGACGAGGATAGATTTGGATAGAATGCTTTGAGCAGTGTCTGTAAAAAAAGTTTCACATAAAAAATTACCCAACGAGAATGAAATTAGCGGCATATATTTTAATATTTCTAAATAAACATTTTCAAAATACTTTTCAGTCCAAATAACTATGAGTAATTTACACATTTTCTACAATGATTAATGTTTTCTTCAATAAAAAGTTTAAGATTATCAATATTTTTTAAATCTTGGGAGAGTTCTTTTTGTTATGAATTATTCACAGTTATTCACACTGTAAAGTATTTTTTATACATTTTTATTAAGAAAATATTGTCCATCACTACTAAGTCCTGTTGGGCATAATTTAAAGGAAGATTAATTAGAATATTCATTTAAAAACTTAGTCAAAGTTTAGTAATTAAGATGTCAATAAAAATTTGTTATAATTTTCTTACCTTAACATCTTTGTCAGTCATGAAGGGTCCTAAGCTCTTTAATATCAATGGCAATGATTGTGCCAGAGTGTCAATAACAGATTCCTCGCTTCTTTGACTAATAGCTACTATACATGGCATCAAATTGGACACATACGCCTTTCCTTTTATTGGCCTTATAGTGTGACTGAGAATGCTAAATCGCCATAGTGCAGCTCTCAGTGATCTTGCAGATCCATTTTTACTTATCATATTATACAGCTGAAATTGTACCTTTATAATATTGCTGTCTGCCATTGACTGCAAAATTACAAATATTTTGTTAGTAGAATTTTTTTTTTATCCATATAAAGCAGAGTACTTGAAAACAATTTAATACTCTAATGATCCTGTTGAGACACTCATCAGCCAACATCCTAATATCAGATTCCGGATCATCGCATAGATGAAGCAAATTCTTGATGGCGAGACTCAGTACTTGAGAAAAGTGTGCAGTCGTTTTAACGCTTGGCAGACAAATATTGTCTACTATCATTGTACAGCAGGCAATCTTCTCCGCTTTCCTGAATGAGAAATGATTTTTAATATTTGATTATATTGTTTTATAAAAATACCTCAAAATACAAAAATATATATAATTTAAGTGGATATAAACGAATCATGAAATGACAACCAGTGATTAGAAAAAAAAAAAGGCTTTTTCACCGATGGCAATCTTTATATCGTATGTTGTTAAAAACAAACAAAAAAATACTTAAAAAGGTTTTTTTGAAAAAATGGCTAAAAACCATTTTTAGGCGATCTATAATTTTTGTAAACAAGACCAGAATACGTCTAAAGAAATTTATCAAATAATTCTGAGAGTGACCTTTGAGACATTTTCAAAAAATTGGCATCAATTTTAACTTAAACCACACATCCGTACTATTGTTAACAACAAAAATAAAGTTTTTTCAGAAGAATAGTGTGACGAAGCAAAAGATATTTTGCAAAATTGTCAGAGTATAAAAAAAAGTCTCATTATTCGTGAATTAAAAGAGGTCTGTTTATTAAAATTACTGTGCGTACCTGGCTGCAAGATCCGGCAAATTGTTGCTACTGGGTTGCCGAAAATTCTTCAATGTGTCCACCGCCTTCATAGCAGTATTTAGCGCTTGCGCCATTGTTGCAATATTCATTAACAACAAACGGGCTTTAATTATTCGAAACTATTGTTTTCTCGTGTTCTCGTAATCCTCGGATAGTCACCCATTTTTTTTAAACATCGTTACTCACGTTAAATTTGCGGGAAAAACATATTGACAGTTAACGAAGTCATAACCACTACGGTCTTCTGCCATTTGTGACAGAAAATCTTTGCCAATGTACATATGTAAAACCGTGTGCATACACACACACACACACACACACACACACACACACACACACACACACACACACACATCTGCTGTAATATCGTGTGTTTGTGTTTAAATCACCGCACGAGAGCCGGAATTCCATTGGTGCCGCCATCGGACGTGAGAAAATGTCAAAACTCTGATATATTATCATACTGCGCGGCGACTTTTAGAGGGCGCCAAACCGCAAATCCTCGGCAGCTTGGAAAATGGCGGACGTATAAAAATTCGTGAAAGTTTATATCGCCAATTGTTGTTGTCTTCTTATCAGCGCGCCATTTACCGAATATTTTAACAATTATTGACACAAAGTTCACTAAAAATAAAAATAAAACAAAAAGACTCGGTTAAAAATTCAGTCGAAACGACGCTCAATCGAAATTGAGGGCGAATCTACAATGAGGTAAGATTTTTTAAATCACTTCTGAAGCCTTTTGGTGGTTTTGGAGGTTTCTATTTAGCGGCTCGCATGTTGTGATTTTTGTTTGCATCTTATGGACTGTTTATTGCGGATTTTCAGTCACATGGGACATCATTTTCTTTATTCGGAAATGCATGTAGCAAGAGAGCGAAGAAAGAGTGTGCATTTGCTTGTGCTTTGTGCTGATATTCAGGTCACTTGTAAAAGAGTTATGTCTCAAGGGGAGCAGAATTCTAGAACCTCATTCGGGTACAAAAAAATCTGTATTTATTGAAATTAAAAATTAGAAATTAAAAAAAATTGATGTTTTAGCCAACACTGTTTATCACGATGATATATGGGTTGTCAATTGTCAGTTTGTTTGTCGGCTGTTAATGTCTATGCTGTACTGGTTTTCCCTCATATCCTGTGTATTCCTAGTACGCTCATATCAGTATTTATTACAGCCCTGATGAAAAAAAAATCTATAACTCACTATGGCGTTACAACAAAAAATTACTTCTTTAACTATGTAATGCTTATAAATCACTTTTGTAGAAAATACAAGATTATATAGAAAATTACAAGTTTCTAGAATATTTGATGGAAAATGAAACAAAAATGTGACCGAGATGCCAGTGTCAAATATAATTTGCTGTGAAAACTATAGCTTAGTAGAAAATAAAACAACTTTCCATAATTCAGTCAAAGTGTTAATGAATTTATAAAAAACAAATATGACACAGTTCTCTTAAATTCTTGTAGAAAGTACAAGATTCTACATCAAGTTACAAGGTTCTAAGACACTTGATGGAAATAGAAAAAAAAATGGGATAAACAGGATTTATTTGTTGTAACTTGTTGGAGAAGTTATAAATTTCAAGAGTATGTAACAATTTTCTACAACTCATTCCAAGCTATAAATTTAGTTAAAGAAAATCTAGTCAATAAACTATTAATTTCTACGGAAAAGTGCGAGAATCCGAGGTTCGGCGGTCAACCGCTAGATGGCCACTTCGCGATCCTTTTCTCGCAAATGAACTTTACAAGACAAATCTGTAAAGCACTCAGTGCCTTAGCTTTGAATTAAGCTGTTTGCGATGAGCAAAGCTTTGTGCAAACTTTACAATGTTTCATTACATATTTTTATTAATGTAATATTTGCACAGAAGTAACGTTTGGACTACCTAAAATTACCCTCAATTAGAGTTTTATCATGAATTTATAATCATAACAATACCCTTGATATTTTCAGTGTCAATTGCTTCAATGCTTTAAGGCTCATCGATGAACAAAAATGCCAGGATGTGCGGCGATCGGCTGCAACAATCGCAGTGAGAAGGGCTACACTATGAAATGTTTTCCTCGTAATCCTGCACTCCGTACACTTTGGACCGAAAAAGTCAGCAGAGCCGACTGGATACCATCGAACAATTCTTTTCTGTGTCACGTACACTTTGACGCCGATCAGTGGATACTCTCGCAGAGCGGTAGAATAAAACTCAAGCGAAACGCCGTTCCCTCTATATTCACTGTAACCTCCACGCGTAAATCCCCAAGAAAACGCCGCAAGCTTGCAAACGAAAAAACTTGGATTAGCGCGTATCTCAACGATTCTCTAGACGGTTCAACGTTGATCAAAGCGCGTAACAGTCTCCACAATAAATTCGCAAAGAAAAGCGTCTGCAACTTGAGATCAAGGAGAGCTATGCGCAGTCAAAAAAAGCATCAAGAAGAGATTGTCATCTCCGACGACGATAATCAAATTGTTGCCGAAAACGGAATTGCACGCGATAAAAATACCGGTGTTTTGAAGAAAATCTCAGAAAGTAAAGTAAAACCGGAAATGAAGTCGCAGGTAGAATCCGAACAGGATCTCGATGATATTGAGAGAAAATTGCGATGGATTTGCGACGGTGAATGGCAACCCGATGAAAAACCCAAAAAAGAAACAATATCGACAAACAAAAATGGAAAAATTGTAACTTCCTCCACCAGCGTGGATGAAAAATTGCCATGCTCGAGACTGAACGGTGACGCTAACGAGAAGGAAGGTAATATGAGGGAAGCTATTGACAGAAAAAGGAGATCAAGACACGATATTATGAAGGATGTTGAGAAAACCATGGGCGCAGGAAATTCGGCATATGAATTAAGCGCCACGAAGGAAAAAAACGAAAAACCTTGCATTGATTTGAGTCCGCGGGAGTCAAGGTTTACGATTAAAGTAACTGGAATGGACGAGGACGTTAGCGAAATCGTCAAGAGTTTAGGATCCGAACCGATTTTTCAGTATCAAACGAAGAATGAATCAACGAGGAATCGTAACGGTTTCGTAACTTCGGTGATTTCGGTCGTAGATCGTTCGGTATCGAAAAACGGCGAATTGCTCAAACCCAAAGTGGAGATTGATCATTTGCCAAAATCTGAAACAAAAACGGATTGGAATTGGCAGGATAACAATTATCCGAAGCTTTCCGTTGAATCGCCAAACGACGATGAAAATCCAACGAATTTCAGACAATTGCGAAAAAAAGTTAAATTTCAGGAGGAAGTCATTCGCACTTTGACGAAACAATTGGCGGAGTCTAAAGATTTTGAAGATACAAAGGATAAATTGAATTTTTCAAATGATGACAAAGCGTTTGCGATAAAACGACAGCCTTGTGAAAATCAAATTGAAAAAGATAATTTGCTAAAGGATCTATCGGAGAGGGTTGTTAAATTGGACGAAATTAATAAGAGTTTGAACAAGCAGGTTACGGAAAAGAATCAACAGACGAAGAAGCTCGAGTGGCAGATTCGACAAAGGGATAATCGCATCAAAGAATTGAACTGGAAGTTGGAAAAAGCCTCGAAATATTTGGAGCGAGCGGAAAAGAATACAAATACCTATAGAAAAAAGATGATTAATATGCAGAGTCTGCTTGCAAGACGAAAAATACGGGAGGAGAAAAATCAATCGAACGATTTATCAGTAGCGAGCCCAAAAGAAAAATCGCCCAATGTTGTGAAAGAAATGTGCAGAAACGAGGACCAAAATGAGGTACAAGAAAACGCAGTTTACGAAACTGTTCAGGACATTTTCGATGAGAGCAATGACTGTGATGACGATCCAAGTGTTATAGATACTAGAGAAGACTTTTTGCGAGAATTCAAAGGCGCGCTTTAAACAAATTTCAAGCGTTTTGTCACTCTTTAACTCGCAGTTACTCGTCTACAGAATTTTCATGCATATGGATTCTTTGTTTCGCATTTTTGTTTGACATTTAATTATTTAATTGATTTAGCAAAAATTGGGATCTGCTTGCGATTTATCTTTGATACAAAATAGCGAAAACAGGACCGCAGCATAAAACAACCATCTTTATTTTCATCAAAAATTAATTTAAGAAAAAAAGAAAATTTTCAATATCTGCATACGAACTACAAACTACTTTTTCATGGTCATAAAAGCAGAATTGATATTTGAGTTTTAGATTGCGAGAAATTCTGATAATACGAGTTTCGGCGATTTAATGATCAAAGATTCAACTCTAACGGAATCGAAAATTGTACGAATGCTCAGAAAATGTTTTAATCTGATTCACTGTAAATACATTAATGATTTTTCAACTTTTATTTTTATGTGTCGTCTTATTTAAAGACTCGAGTGAGGATTCCTAAGAACAATTGAATGAAAATGTAAACAGTTCGCCGGGATGGTGTTCTGCAAACACATCACTATCTCAACGTTTGGGCGAGCAAACACTCAAATGATGTAAATAATTTGTAAGTAGCTTCGTACTTTCGATGTAACATCTCAATGAAATATTTTCATCTTCCTTGCCTGCGTTTGATTCATTGTTCACCAGCGGTAACATCAAGATATTCTTGCCTGGCAGGGCTTTTCTTATTTTTAAGATTGTCGGAAATTCATTACCATCACGAATTAAGTTGGCCTCGTCTTTGTAAACCTGTGAAAGTATCTAATATGGATCAAAACTGAATATTTATTCACACTAGTAAAATCAGTGCTCAACATTTGTTATTTTTCTTTTAAAGTTTTGCGGATTAATTGACCACAGTGACTTTCGAATCTTTTTTTAACTTAGTAAAAACGTACCTTGTCGGAAATCGACGTAAATTTGTTAACGCTTTTAAAAATTCTTCACTATTATAATTTCTCTGTGAACCTGCATTACTGATATTTAATGCATATAAAGCTTTACAGAGACGATTAAAAATATTTGCGATTTTTTTACGAATGGTCTTCAGTTTTACTTTAAAGCTCTGCAGTTCAAGACTCAAAGACAATACTTTCGAGTTTTTTACACTACGACTTTACGATTTCAAGGGTAAAATACCTTTATATCTTTTACAACATTAAAATAAAAATAAAAAAGTAATTTTAAACTCGAAAGTATTTGCAGATTATATTATAGCGAGAACCTGTTTTGTCGCGATTTTTGCAGCCTCGTAGTTCCAGTGCAAATGATCTTCCAGCCAGGGATTCAATTGATTGTTGATCATGATTTTGACGTGGTTCGGTGTACATCTCTCGCGCAGTTCTTTTTCAATGTATCGGTACAACAATCGGCGGACACGTTCAGGATTTTGTCGTGGAACCAAACTATGACAATTGACAACTGAATAATTAAGGATGCTTCAAATATAGATTCCCAAACAACAGTTTGTTTGATTTACTTAAAATACCTTGCGACAAGATCAATGTTCAAAAAATAATGTTTATGCCATCTGCAATGTCGATTTTTCACTCTTAAGGTATTCAAATTCTGATTTTAAGTCAAACTTTTTGTTGGGAATGTGTACGTGCAACGTCCTTAAATTATAGTGAAACTAAGAAATAGGTGATAAATGTACCGCAACGAAAACCTGGCTGTGACTTTGCTTGGAATCGTTAGCTTCGTTGAGCAGTCGCAATCCAAATTATTGTCAATGTAATGGAGATTGAAGGAAGGATGTCGCCAAGCGTGCATAAGCGTTTGCTTGACTTTCCCATCGTGCGCGAGCTTACTCAAGCCCGCCTTCTCTCTATAATCTTTCATATCAATTTTAAGATTCCGATAAATATCCTCCTCATCTGGAGTGATTTGCATAACGTCGTCGTAGAAGCCAGGAATTTTAAGACGTCCCGAATGATCGACCAGAGTTTTTATAAGAAACAGAATGTCTTGCATTGGCTCGTACAATATTCCTCCGTAGTCTCCGCTGCGCAAATTACATTTTGGACCGACCACACACACGTCGAAGTAACAAACACCCCGAAAACCATGAATAATACAGGGATATTTATTTCCTATCCATTGGCCGTCGTTTGTAAGAATACAATCGATTCCCACGAGAAATCCTGATTTTATAGCTTCTAAATTTGTGTCTACCTCGATACTGCCTACTTCGTGCATGGATTCTATACGAATAATTTATTTCACGAAAAAATAACATTTTTATTCCAGTGAAACTGCTGATAAATATGATTTATCTTTTAAATAGGATTTATGTAAGATTTCAGGAAAAGAAATGTCTTTTATTTCAATTGATAAAAAAGCGAAAGAGCGATGTGAAGAAAACTAAGACTTTTGATTTCTAAGAATTATCATTCTAATCTACAAATGATAGATTTCAAAAAATATTCTTCAGTAGACTAGAAACAAAATTAACACATCAAATATCGTAGTTTTCTTCATGACTTTCTCCCCTTAAACGTGGAGTCTGTGAAGATTGATCATCAATTATTTACCGCAAAATATCTTAACGTTAACCGGCAGCGGCAATCCTAGAGCCTTGTAACATTCGATCGCGTGAATAAAACACAATAAGGGTCCTTTCATTTTCGCCGTGCCGCGTCCGTACAATTTTCCATCACGTACAATCATTTCGAAGGGATTTTTTCCCCGAAAATCGTGGTCCACGTCGGCAACATCCAGATGGCAATAGTAAAACAGAGTTTTCTTTCTCTGAGCTTTTCCTAACGTCGCCAGTACCAACAGTGGAATATCTATCTGAAATATTTACCTGAAATTTATTATTGTCCTTGGAAATTCATAATTCATACGCATTCTGTGTCCCACAGTATTACAACATTGCTTAATTTTTTTTTTCATAAACGTATCTTCTGCATAATAATAGTCGTAAGTGTTCTAAACTTACAATGAAAATCTTACTCTATCGTTTTCGAGCTTTAAATTGATTCAAGGTTTAGAAACTGAATAGTTATACCTGATAATCTTCTCCCTCAGGACTGTATATTCCCATTTCATGAAGTTCCACATCAAAGCCGAGATCTTTCAAACGCTCCTGCATCCACTTGATCAGAAGAGCTATCTGCTCATGAGATTTTTTATCGCTACTCACACCACCAATTGCAACAATCTTTTTCAACTCCTCGACGTAATTTTGTCGTTGTTTGTCGATGTATTTGTAGCATTTCACGACGTCAGGAGGTATAGGCATTTTAAAATCATTCAAAGATGAAAGACAAGTAGATGGTTAATTAATTACTCTTGTCTCCGTCCGACCGTCAAAGTCTCTCGAGTCACGTGTTTCGCACGGTTTTTGTTATTTATTTAACTCCGACAGTGACACAAAAATGTTAATACAATATCATCGTTTAAAAAATACAATAACTCTATACAACTTTTAGTCGACGGATTCAATCAATAGAAAATTAATGATTTTAAAAGTATTGAGTAAAATATAAACTAAATATATTTAAAAAAAAAGAAACAAGTTTAGAATTTAAAAAATAAATAAAAAACAGTTGTTTCGTAAAAATATTTGTATGAGACAATCGCATAATTATCGGTACAGTGCGTAGGGATGTATTTTTGAATTTCATACCATTAATATAGATATAATACAACCGGAAGCTGCTAGAGTGCAGCGGCAGTTTTCAAGTTACCGAGCTTCTTCTTGTCCTTCCCAAAAGTTTTGTCCTTGATCGTTGGCTCCTCCACTTTGTTGCACTCGCACCAAGGTGTTATCGTTTTATCACAGTTCAATGAAATATTTATAATTGTCAACGCGGCATCGGCGATTGTCGCGTTCGTCATATCGACGATCTCGTAGGACACATTGTTAAGGCCTGTTTGACGATCTCGTTTGCGCGTTATCTCGCGCTGATTGTAACACTTTACCATGTCCCTTTTACGGTGATTTTTATCATGGATGTGTCTAAAATTTCATTAAAAAGAAATTCAATTACAAACAATTTTTCAAAACACTACTTTCGTTTATTTTTTTATTTGTCTCCTATAATTTAACGATAATCACGAAATACAACTGTATGTTATTACTTTGTATAAAGCCCCTTCAACGTTTTTTTTGCAATAAATTTCAGGAAATAAAATGGTAAAAAGCAAATACGTTGAAGTAACAATCGTTACTTTTGGTCATTACATTTATTTTTCATAATTTTGTTGTGGTAACAAATTTTATTAACAGGCAAAAGTGATTGATACTTACTTGAACGTATTGTGCGTTCCCGTCGAGATATTCTGCGGTCTATGGACACTCAACGCAGCTTCTTTCAATCTAACGTAAAATTCGTCATCCTCGAGGCCCCAACCCCAATATTTGTTCGACATTCCATTCACCAGCTCAAAATGCTCTCTGAAAATTCAAATGTTTCTGAGCGTTTCAAGACGAACATTGATCACAGAGACCTACACAGTGATAACGAACTATAATATTTTTCAGACGAATATTTATCGCAATATTACCTTCTAATTAATAAGATACCACCGATGAAAGTTGAGTAATGGTATCGCGGATGTAAATTCGGTGACGATACGTGGAATGGTCCTTCAGCAGGGTATTCGTAAGACAATTCGTCGTTCATAGGCAACAAATCTACGTCGTGCATTGCTATATAATCGAAATTGTTCTTAACTTGCAGAAACCCAACGTTTATCAGTGATGCCCTATTAAATCTGAATCTATCTACCTGCAAACATGAAAATTAAAAAATTACTTTTCCGCCATATTTGAATAAAGTAAGATTGTAAGAATTTTTCATAGCATATAACTAACTTGATTTAATATGTATATGCTGTAGTCTATATTCTGCTTATCTAAGAATTTTTTCATGTGAGGAGCAAAGGCAAGCAGTTCTTCGAATCGATCTCTAAATGGCACTAGCAAAGCCAAACGATGTTCTGAAATCTTGAGCTTTTTCAACCGTAGATTTGGCAATCTTCTGGACTCTGATTTATCACCAGAGGCATCGTCTCTGCACTTACAATCATCTGAAACAAAAAATTAGTAGACATTAGCTTTTTCTTGTTTCTTTTAAGGAGAGAAAGTCCAGGAAAAGTATAAAATTACTAAAATATTTTGTAGAATAAGAGTGAAGTTATTTCAGATGCTTATTATTTCAAGCAAATAATAAGCTGCGACTGTGAAAAAAAAATTTGTCAGAAATCTCCATTATCATTTTAGTAGATATGGAAAAATTGTTTTAGAAAAATCAGTGTCTCAAATGATTAAGTAACACTTCTCTTCAAACCGTAAACAAGTGGAAATATTTCTATCTACAAAATATTACAGGATTTCAAAGTTATCGCTGGACAGACTATAAAACCATTTTTTGGTAACAAAAAGAATTACTGAACGGCTCACCTATTCCAAAGGGAAGGACGCTCAGCAAGAACGAAACGACGAAGGTAATAAAAATACATACGAGAAAATGCCTCGCCCTGAGATTCCTCCAATTACCTTCCATGCTGAATGTTTTAAAAATTCACGGCATGAAAATCATATTTTCGAAGCAACGCATCGTTCAAGACGATTGAGTATGATCTTAATTTTTCATTGATTACACCTGTGATTCGTGATATTCGATCTAATAAATGGTTTCATTGCAATTCGAAAATTAGCTCCAAACGCAAGTATTTGACCTGCCATTATTAGTATACGATGATTTTTGTCAGTTGTGACAACTGCTTTTCATTCTTGAAATTATTTATGAAAATCACGGTGTAAAACTCATTGATTAAACAGTTTTTGAAGTTTTCTTATTTTATTGCAAACTAATCTCAGAATTTTTCGAGTATTTTAGATTGAAACTGCACGACAACATCAATGGACACACATAACCTCGCTAACCTCGATGAAATTTGTGGTCGATAAAACAATGTCTATTCTTTATCGACCACGCTCGTGTTATCGACGCAGTTTGGTGAGTTGTTATTTTTCCGCGGGCGGGGGAGGGGAGGGGGCAATCCAGGGAAATAAATTTTCAAAAGGAACGTTGCGAAAACTACACTTTCCCGACGTCGTACTGAAAAATTTCGTTTAACTTCTCGAGAAAAAACTTTTTTTAGCTCGTATATGATGAGCAGAACTCGCCTTCGCCTCGTATTATACTGGTTTCGTCGAAAAATACAAATTTGAGGTTATGTTAACAGCTGAGCGCATCTTATGGGGCATATATGATTCTTTTATTTATTTTTCTAACAAACGACCAACTATCAACCGTTATTATAAGTCGATTAAAGTCTGCAGTGAATTGATTTCGGCGAAAAAACAACAACATGTGGTAATATTACCAGTTGAGCTAGTAATGTGACCGGCTGACCGCGACCGAAAAAACGCATACGGTCTTTTCTAATTATCTGTCAAATCGTTGACTATCGAACGTTTTTATAAATCAATCCGTAACTATCAAATGATACCGGATCGATTGATCTATAAAAAAGTTAATTCGGCAAAAAAAAAAAATTCCCGCCGACTTCAGGTTAAATTTTAATATTGATTTTTAAAAAAACTATAAACTATCAAAAATGTTTATTGGAATATCAATTATTATCAATCGATTATCAAAATGATTAAAAAAAATATTAAAAACTTAAGTTACGCCGACTAACTTCACGGAGCTAATTAAGTCGTTGACTGTTATTTTACGCCGTGAAGCGCCACCGACATCTTCCGCTCGAAAAAAAATTCGTCGAGTCGTGCGATCTTGAGTCGTTTGACTTTCGGTTCTGAGAGCGACACTGAAATTCGCCACCTCCAGCCCAGTATTTGTGTTGCTTGCTTCGACACGGACATAAATTTAATACTGGTTGATAATTTCGCGGGATATGCGACTGAAACAAAGCGGGGAAAAGCTTGAGGCGTGATGAAAGTAACGGAATAGAATGGGGCAATATCCTCGCGAATTATCATAGCCACGTGGTGCGAATTCGACGAGGAATATGTTCGACATCTGATCGAGAGAAACGAAGCAAAGGAGGGAGACAGAGAGAGAAAGAGAGAAAGAAAATATCCACAGAACAGCCATACGCCCGCGAAAACAAAAGGAGAAGGACGTACGGAACGCGCGCAAAATAAACAGAACGGTGATATGAAAATTGCATACTTTGTAACAAACAACTTTTAAGATAAATAATTCTTGATTTTAGGTTTAAAGCATCTGTTTTGTATACATGAGTGTCAATATAGTAATAAAATATGGAAGCAGACAAGAAATTATTGTACAATTTTGTATATTAATTGTCACAGGAGTATCATAAAGTTTTATATTTGGTAAGAAACATTTCTTTTTTTTTCATTTCGTTTTGCATTGTCTTAATTTTTTTTTTTTTGCAACTTAGCAATGAAAATTGCAAGCTGAGACAAGAAACAAATTCAGTAATATTTTTGTAATGTTGGCATTAGAGTTTGATATTTCTTGTACTAAGGTAGCTTCTATTTTTTTTTTAAATTTATTATATTCCATTGTTGCTATCCGTTTTTTTAGTTCTTTTATTGCTTTTCTATTTTTGTTAATAAATTCTTCCGATGGTTCCATGTAAAACATAGCTAATAGAGTTAGTTATCTTTTACTAAATTTCTACACTGTTATTCCATTAATTGCTCTCTGAAAGATTATACACACATTATTTTTTGTTACTGCTGAATTTACCTTTATTACACTGCCCAAATTTTTTATTACTTGTTAAGAATGAGCAATATTTAAATAAAAATGTATTATAAATAATGTTCAGGTTGAATTACTAAATAATTCTTAACAATAAGCATTAATACAATTTTTTACAAATCGTTACTTTAAATTTCTTTTCTGCATTAAACACAAAAATTAGTAATTTTATTACTTTCAAATAATTATTCATGGCCATTTGAATTGAAAATAAACTGAACTTTAAAAAAAATATTGTCCATTATTAGTTTAGATGTAAAAGAGAAGCATTGCATTGCTCTTAACTTGTTTGAAGAAACACTCAATGCAAAAAAGTTGATTAATCTCTAATAAAATAATAAAGAATGCTACAATATTCAAAGAAAAAATGACTAACCACCAATGCTTTTGTTCTATGTAAAAAAATAAAATTATAAAATTCTGCAGTAATTTCGCTTTTATACTGCGTTTTTAAAACAAAATAATAATTATTTACTATCACAAGCAATTATCGAAATTGCGCTTCAATATAGAAGGCTTCACCTCATTAAAAACAGCATTTTAATTTTTCATCTAAGAAAATAATGCTTTATACTCCACAGATAAAAAATGTCGGGGAAAGGAAAGCTGAGTACGAAGAAGACTCCGGTGAAGGCTCGTGAAGGTGGAAAAACGGCGCAGTCATCTCTGCAAAATTCAGACACAAGTTCCGAGGGCGCTGAGATGTCGTCGACGCTCCCAGTCCTCAAGAGCATCGACAGCGCTCGTCAACTGCCACGTTACTGCGCAATCCTGCAGCGAAGTGCTGAGGAGGGCGTAGGAATGGAAGATCTCGACACTCTTCAACTAGAATTAGAAAGTCTCCTGTCGTCGGTGGTCGTTCGAACGCGAACTCTACAAGAGGAAATAGCAAGCCTCTCGTCGGCGGAGGAGCGACGGGACAAGAGATCAAAAAGCGGCAAGGGCTTATCTACGTTTGACAAAAAAATACGCGACGACAAGTCAAAGATAAAAGATGTAAACGCAAAGACGCAATCGCCACTTACGGCGAAGTTATTCAAACAGAAAACAGTAGGTGCGGGCGACAGAATCGTGCCGAATCCTCACGAAATCGTGCGTGTCGAGGGCTCGAAATCCGACGTACCAAAATTATTGTTACCGAAAAATGACACGACCAACAAATTTTGGGCTTCGGTGGATCCTTACTGCACGGACATAATGCCCGACGATATAAAGTTACTCGAGGAATTGGTTGCATCGCACAGCGATCTCGGTGATTTTAAGAAGATTCCACCGCTCGGCAAGCATTACAGTCTAATGTGGGCGCACAACGATCTACTGCAAGAAGAAGACGCGGCAAATCCAAATCGCGAGAAGAAGAAAACACGATCGGATATGTCGATGTTGGTTTCGAAAGGCGACAAGAAGGTAAACGGTATTGCGGGGCCATTGACACAGCGTTTAGTCTCCGCGCTGCTGGAGGAAAACGTTTACGTCGCTAACAATAATACGGAGAACAAATTATTCAGGGACGGTGATCCGCCAGTTTTGCGTGATCTGAGTATACAGAATTCGATGAATTTCGAGCTGAGAATGCACAAGGAACTGGTGGAGCAGGGAATTCTCGAGCCTGACGTTCACAGAAAGAATCAGGAGGATGACGAGATACTGGCGGAGATTAAAAGATGCCAGCAGGATTTAACGGCCTTGTCCAGTCACAACGTAACGCAACTTAAGAGACTTCTTAATCTCGCGCAAGAGGAGAGCAAACGACAATCGTTAAAGCGAAAAATAGGCACTGCTGACAATGAAGTTGTCGAGCATTATAACAAATTGATAGGATCGAAGCAGAGAAAGGTACCGCTTACGAGAAAGGAACAAGAGAAAGCATGGGCTTGCTTGAGGGAACGCGAGGGTCTTCTCGAGCAATTGAATATGCTGCCGTCCAACAGTATCGGTGAGCCAGTCGCTCTCAACAATAGCGTCAACATGTAAATCGAAACTTTCTCGAGTTTTATAATGTTAAAGGACAATCGTTGGACGATTGGATAAGCGAAACGATACAAATTTCTATGTCCAAGATCGAACTTGAGTGTTCGAAAAAAGTCTCTTACCGAGGTCGGTTTGTCATTGAGTACAACCTGTGGATAAAGCTCTAAAAGTGTGTTCGGTTTATTGTTAAGTAGATCGCTCAGGAGCGTGTATACGAAGCTTTCTATGAAGAATAACGGAAATTGAGAGCTGAATGGCTTGTTAAGAAGACGAGGTGTAATAAAGATTAAATTAATTGCAACTATGCTTTTGAGAGTTGATTTTTCTGTCTGGAATGTATCCCTTTCAAACCCTTTCTCGGCGAAATTTTAGTAATCCGCAGATGGAAGTAGGAAATACCTCGGTCGGTTCCGAACTATTTTTTTTTTATGCGGTTAAGCAAATACTAGTAGATTCCGCCTAATATTTCCTCAATTCGTAGTTCTCAGCTGTTTTTTTACGTATCAACAATTTCTGAGCAATTCTGTATAGAAAAATCCGATGTTTTTTTGTCGATTTTATAACATCAGAAATTACATATTTCGTACTTTTCCTGTTACTACTTATTTGCTCACAACTATCGTGCTGATAAAGTAAAGTATGCACTATTTAAGTTCATTTATATATTTCTGGAATTTCATGAACGAATTAAAATTATATTTTATCCTTTTTTTCTCATTAAAAACAGTCACGCCACAGATACCTTCGCGTAGTCCCATAAAAGTTCACGTTTAAAATGCAACTATTACCATCTTCATAACTTTAAGAATATGTAGTGAATTGACGCCACATTTCACATGCATATCTCTTATTACTGATAGATTTCATGTCACACATTTACATTCTTAATAAACGAAGCTACTCGGACTCTCGTAACGCAAGTAAAAATACTGACCGAAATCGAAAAAATCGACTGGCTGGTGGAAGTCTCAAAGTTTACCGGAATGCGTAGTTTCAGCAGCGGGTAAAAAATGAATGGCAACACTTTAACGCCAGTCTCACGACATGGATGTTTATTCGATATCACTGTACAGTATCCTCGCCAAGAGAGTTATTACCTCAACAACGTGCGTACGCGACGGCACAACAATGATGATGAATCGTCTCGGAAGGGGGGACAATTGAATTATGGTATATAATGGTTTAACTTAACGAAGAGCAAAAAAATTGAGTCGATCTTTTTTCTCGAGTTAAAAAAAAAATTAATAATAATCGTACCCGTGCCGACGACGATGAATGGTGATGATGTTACGAGTCCGTGATTTTTTGCTTTTTGTTTTTTTGATGTTCTTTTAAATCGGGACGCGTGGGTAAGGCGTGTACGTGCTTTCGCAAATTACTACTACTCGCTGTCATTTCTTAATGACAAACTAATTAATCGTCCGGCAATCTTCTCTCTCCAATTCGTGGGTAGATTCTTCAACGTTTGTGTTTTTCTTCCTTTTCCTCGTTTATATATTGTAATTATTATTTCAATAACAATGTGAGTTAACGCTACATGAGGCGGTAGGCCATGAAATGATATAAGGAGGCGGAAAGTCGATGAAAACGGGATGGTTTTTGTTTGTTTGGGCGAAGGGCTTGGAAGGGTTCCGGTTACGGTTCGAAATTGATTTTGTTGAAAATGTACAGCCCCGTTTTGTTTATGTTTTCTTTATCATTTTGTTATTTTTTTTCTTTTCTTTTTTTTTTGTTTTCAATTTTCTGTTTTAACAGTCAATTGTCGGACCGCAGCGTCGCCCAACCAGAGCCATTGGCGCACAGCAATTGCATCGGTGGTGGTTTTTTGGTGATAGATTTTACTTATCGCATTGATGTTTTTGGGTTTTTTTTTTTTCCTTTTTCTTTCGAATAATATTATATAACAGAGAGAGTATCGTGTTAAATTCAAAGGCGTCCTTAATTATTTCATGGGCTCCCGCGAACCAGACAGCCGACGGTCGTTCCTCTCTTTACTATTGAAAGCCAAGAATGATGACACGAGCAGCGCTGCCTTGGCAGTGACGCACTATCAACTATCGGTAATTCGTTATGGAGGCTGTGTGTTGTTTAAATCTCTTCACGATGGATTAAGCCCGCTTAGAAGGCGAACAGGAGCAAGAAAGCCATCATAAGACAGAAGAGACCCATAGCCTCGGACAGGGCGAAACCCAGAATGGCGTACGAGAAAAGCTGCTGCTTCAGAGATGGATTCCTGGCATAACCGATGATCAGGGAGCCGAATACCGACCCAATTCCAGCACCTGTGGAAAAAACACACATTTATTATTATTAATCAATATCGATATACAAAAAAAACGCAATTACTCCAAAAATATCGCAATTGCCAATTTGAAAATAGCTAATTGCTTATTTTGTTTCGTAAAGAAAATTGTGTTAATCCTATGCGATTAATTGCTTCTGACGATGTTATAATCGTAGAAAAGAAATTCTCAGATCCAAATAACAAACAAATTATACAAGATACAATTTTTTAATATTTTCAACTTAAAGAAATGAAACCTCCGAAAATTAGTATTTGAATCCGGAGATTTTTTTATGATCATAAAATAGTTATGAAAAAATCGATCATATTGTATTTTCTAAATGATATATTTTTGTCATTATTCGAAATTTTCGGAACAAATAGAAAATATCCACCAATTTTGATGCGAAAAGCGTAATTTTTTTATCAGTAAAAAAAAATTGTATGAAAAATTCGAAGCAATGCATTCTTTGTAACTGTATTCTGATCTTGTGACAAAAATCCTTAGAACCGAAAATATTAAATATGAAATGCTCTAGTACGGCGGTTTTTGCCGCAAAAGTAAAGATTTTCCATTCTGAAGGAAATAACTCGGTCAAACACTTAAAAAAATTAAGCAATCTTGTTACATCTACCGATTTTTAATGGAAAATTTTATACATCAGATGTGTTGATCGTGATTTTAAGCTGACGTTGTTTCGAATATTACTTGATAAATTGTCTCAAAACAGAAGAATTTACTCCGAAAAATACGAATTAATTGCAAGTTGAAGTAAATGTGAAAACCTTTAAAGTTTTATAATCCCTTTGAAATGTATAAAAGCCCAAATGGACTTTTAAATCTTTTTGATATAAAAAAAAACTTTTCGTAAATATGAATAATGGGTGTTAACTTTTTCGTTTTTCCAGGATTTTCAAACATCCTTTTCTCATCTTCAGGACGCCAGGATTCCAAGGTACGAAGGTTCTTCTTTAACACCTTCAGCGGGTTCGAGAGGGATGGGAAAAAAATTAGAATGCAAAAAGCATCAGGAATGCTACCATGAGACAAAAAAGTCCCATTGCTTCGGCAAGTGCGAAGCCGAGAATCGCGTATGCAAAGCACTGCTGCTTCAGGGAAGGATTTCGGGCGTAGCCGATAATCAGGGAACCGAAGACCAGGCCAATGCCAACGCCTGGAAAATACAGTTGAAATCACAAGGAAACTTTTATAGGAAAGGACCACAAAGGGACGGCAATGTAATCGACCTTATATAATCGTTGCATAATACTTTTTCTTCAATATACTTCGTAAATTTGTAAAATTTATTTGAACTTGCAAATTCGTTAGTTCTTTTTTTTTTAATTTGCGGTCGATTAATAACGTACCAGATCCAGCGACACCGACGGTGGCGGCGCCGGCACCAATGAATTTCGCGGCGGAATCAATGTCACGATTGATCGTGGAGGTCTGGAAGTTGCGCACGATTGGCGACTGTAACGAGACAAATATATTCAATTAGACAAAATTTTCGTGATTTGTAACAAATTTTCAATGACACCAAAAAGTCCCTAAAGTATCAATATTATTGAATAATAAATAAAAGCAAATTGGGAAAAGTTTCATATTTCAAGTTGTGAGAGAGATTGCAGTTACCCACTTTGGTATTGAGTGCTGCTGAATGCCTATAGTTTTCAATCGATTTTTATGTCTGTGGTCACATATTGTTGATTTATACAAATTTATTTATTTCGATTTTTTCACTTTAAATACTACACATATTTATTTATCATAAAAATTTATTTCAACAAATGTAACAATAAACAAAATGACAAGTAATAGTTGAAAATTCTACAATGTTTTATGTGAATATCTTTTATTAACCTCTATATTTTAATTTTTTGTCTTACACAAGAATTCCATTATTTGGTTTTTTTTTACTAATATCACATATATTACATAAAAAAATAAATCTTTAGTAGATAATATAAAGCTGCGAGATCTCTGAACCCTTTTTTTTCACTTCTGGGAGAGACATTTGCGAAGTTAATTTGATGACAGCAAAGAATTAAAAAATAGCGATCAGAATATAATCCTACTGTATAGCACATAAAATGTAATGTTTTGTAAAAATTTCACAGCACATGATTTTTTTCAATGAATTGCCGTCTTAAAATCATGTCGGAAATCCAAGCCTTCAAAAAATTCAACATAATCATTGACAGTTGCTTAAAAATTCTCAATTAAAAATCAAAGTCCATAGTAAAAAGAATCAATTTTATATATATATTCAAAACTGTTTTCCAATATTCCTTTGTCAAATGATTTGCAAAAAAATTATTTTACACTCGAAGTATTCCTTGGCACTTTCAGCACAATCCACGCCCATTTTCACACCAAAGTGGACTGTCACTAAATTGTAGTTGTCAAAAGTGCGAAAAAAGAAAGAACTATGACACTCCTGAGTTTTTAAATACCTTGTAACTAAAAAGTAATTGTCATGGATTTCCTGCAAGGAAAAGTGAGAGCCACTGATCCAATTAAGAAAATTTTCTGCATTGTGTCAATTCTCGTAATTCGTTATTTCGAGGCACGCCCACATTTAGTTTATTTTCTATTTTACAAAAAAAAAAAAAAAGAAAAATGTCAAAAAACGTTTAAAGTGTCCCGTGACTTATATAACCTTGGCTCATTATGCAACGTGCGCGCGCGACGGTGATCGCGCGTGCGGCTGCGTTAGCGGCACCAAGAAACGAGACACACACACGCACACCCACACTGATCCTTAATTTAAGTTTTACGAACAAAAAAATGAACGAATAATTACAAAAAACGTGACTTACACTAACGAAGCTGGTCTGCCTCTGACTCTCCTGCAGGGACTGGCTCTGGTTAATCACGGCGCTGCTCAACGGGCGCAGGTAGCTCTTGGTACCCGCGACAAGCTGAAAAAAAAAGACGGAAAAAAAATCAGATTTTGTACCTCCCGTCGAAAACACATTTAACTGAAATTTAAGGAAAAATCGCATTTACGTAAATTCACATGAAACATGATTCGATTATGTAAGCCCATCAACTATCGTCGCTGTGTCTCGTCCACGTTACTAGACTCGTAAGAGTGATTTACGATAATAAGATTTAATGACTGTTTCAATGAATAAAAATAAATTTAAAGCTCAACTCACGGTGGTCCTGGCGACCGGCGCGATGAATCGGGTGCAGGCGAACATATTGACGGTTGGTTGGGTTTGGTTGATGTCTTGTCGACTCAAAGATTACCTGAAAAAAGACGAGAAGCAAAAGCGCGTCGATGAGCGGAGATTGGGTGGCGACGAGTCGGGAAGGTGATGATGATTCTCTTGTCTCGGACGCGAAAAAAAAGAAGAAAAAAAAACCGCCCCCCCGAAAAGTGTTACGAGATAGAATAGCTTAAATTCATCTTACGCAAATTACAACACGACGTACTTTGTGCGTAACAATTTGCTTGTCGAGAGAGAGAGAGAGCGAGAGAGCGAAAAATTACTGTCGTGCAGCCAAAAATCGAACGGTTTTGAACCCCAAAGAGAAGAATTACGTAACGACTAATCACGGTCAAACTATGAAACTAACTGCCAAGAGGGGTGTATAAATGAAAATAAATTTTCCGTCAAAAATTTGATCGATTTCGATGAAGACTCGAATGCAAGACATTCGTGTTTGTTTCGTCTCTCGAGCACGCCGCGATTCTTATGCGGCACACAGGTTTTTCGTTATAAAATGGCCGTTTTAACCGATAGACCCTTCCTCGCGGTTTCAGTTTTCAATCCAATCACCCAGTGACTCAACAAACGAATTTAACGAGTTTATTACGCAAAGCCACGAGCAACCGATGATAAATTATTATACTTTATGTTGTGAATGTTAAGAATTCGATCGATTTATTCACGTTTGTCGCTTTAAATCAGACGAATTTTGACTCACTTGCCAGCACAGCAGGCGCTCGGACTTACCAAAGAACAGTGTCGAGGAAGAGGCAAGCCGACCCGGCCTTTGGAATGTTGAATTGGTGAGTGAAACGCGAAACGGAGATGCGCACACATTGGCTATTACGCGTCTGCGCTGCTAACGGAAATCAACGATTTTCGTTAAACCAGCGGTTCACCACTTCACACGCCCCGGCTCCCTTTATCGACCAACCGAATTTAGCCGAACGTATTTTTCGTCTGCAACTTACAATCAAGCGAGACTTTTAACGTATACGAGATTAATTAATACCCTACATTCGAATATACGAATAGATCTTCAAAACTTTTTATTGAATTATCCGATTGATAGTTCGAGCGGTGAATTTCTCTTTTATATTTCGATTATTCGTTCAGGAGCTTCAATAGTCGTTTGACCTCCAACTTCTCGTTGGTCCCAGTCTCCATTGATATTATGGCCGTATTTATGTTGAACGTCTGTAAATTCAACGGTTGCGGACTCACTTTCAAGAGCCTGGGACATTTGATACAACACATCGAAGAGACGCATATCGGTAAAGCACGATTGTCCAACAGCCTCGAAGATCTCGTATTTTTTTCACAAGAGTAGTAATTCGGGTGGTAAAGAATTTGGATTTTCGAGGTTATGTGCGCGCGCGCGCGCGAAAAAAAAAGAAAATAAAACCTGCAAGAGGTTATCTGGGCCCCCGAGGTGATTTACGTAGCGCGTGGGACTTTCTTTTGCATTGGGTTTCGAATAAAATTGCGTGACAGCTCGCAAATTTGTCACTCACGGATTACGCGTTATTTACTCTTCAATTTCGTACCGAATATTGCGTGTTTATGAAATTCTGTTTCTGGACAATGATGAATTAAAAATCGGCAGAGCAAAGGTCATTTGTTTGACAGTTCGGATTATTTGTAAATCTGCATTGATAACGCTTTTGTAGACGATAAACGACTTTCGTTTTACGTTTAACTTTTCTTTAATTATATATTGTCGCATTGTTCCGGTGATCTTTCAGTCAGAATATTTGAATATTTGAATTAATAATATGCTCGACGATCTTGTTTGGTGCGCATCAACTTTCTACGCATCGAACTGAATTTTAGACAAAATACAAGATTTAACGAGGGTGGAGATTTGAATGAATCGTTGTTTTGCAATAAATTTTTGATAGGAAGCAAATAATATGTTACCTGTTCGTTGTACATATTCGTGACATTGTGAATTGATATGGAAGCCAAATAGCAGATTATTTAAAAATTTGTATCTGGATATCGTAGATTGCTGCAGTATTTTATATTAAATCCACTTAAAGCTTTGAAATAAAAATATTCATGGTAAAACAAAGAAACATAATCATGAGTATTAGAAACAGTGGTAACAGATACACTCTTCAAGTTTGCAAACAGAAAAATCTTTTTTTCCATAATGGGCACGAAAAAAATATAACAAAAATATTTGTCTATGTTGAGAAATATCTTCAGTGTCTAATGTTGAAGTAAAAAAAAAAATTTCTATTTAAGCGATCACAGGATTAAAACAAAATATTCATGTTCAAGAAAGAAAAAAAATAAAATAATGAATACTAAAAAGAGCAGAGAGCAGATTATAGGCTCAATCTTTTTTTCAGCATCAAAGATCTAAAAAAAAAAAGCTTCTGTATCGATATATTGACTTACATTGACTGTGCGATGCAAAAAATTCATATTCACCCATAAAATGGCAGATATAATATTTAGTAATTGAAAGAATGACGACTACCACTGCATTTAACTTTTTTTCTTAAAGTATTATATTTTTTTTTCGCCAACTAACTGGTTGAGAAGTTACTTTGGTGCAAAAAAAAAAAAAGAAAACACCAAAATGTAGCTCTAAATACTAATATTTAGAGGTCCCTCACACAATTTGTAATTTTGCAATTAAATAACATCGCAAATACGTTTTTGCATATTTAAACTTTTATACACCCTTAATGACAACTGAATGAGTAATTTTACAGCATGTCACTGTAGAAAATTCAATGCCCCACAAAAAAACGTCCATTGCAAAAAATTCCAACAATTTGAAAGTTATTTCAAATTGTTAAAACTTTTCTTAAAACTTTTTTTGTAGAACATTCAATTCTCAACAAATTGACTCTTGAGAAGAATTTACCATTGTCATAGATTGGAAATTGACTTCACTGACCAGGCACAGGATGATTGGCGCGATTGGGTATCTCATCTCTTTAAGGATTCATTTCACCTACATTCTCAACTAAAAATTTGTTTTGGGTGGAAACTTGGTATTTTCAGATGAGGGGAAAAAAAAAGAATTAACGATATTGAAGATACCAAAAACATCGATTTTGAATAATAACAATGACACACAATTATTAATATATTAACTAAAAAATTGCTGATAAAAATTTGATACAAAAGTTTATATTTTTAAATGTGTCTCTGATTTTTTTGAAAACATATAATTTTGCAAAAAAGATCATTTTATTTCAATTATTATTATTTTTTAAGCACCAGATTGCGAATATATTTTCGTAAGAAAAATTCTCAAAAACGGAAAGTTTAATCTTTTTTTTTAGATAATTACCTGTTCCATTTTGCACACTTAAAAAAAAGGTTTTCTAACTTATTAATAACTTTACACAATTATTATTATTTAAAATTAATTTTCTTAGTATCTTCAACAACGTTGATTTTTTAAAGATTTTTCTCTTGTTGCAAAGAATTGGTATTCTAATAAAATAGAACTTTTGATCGGGAAGATATGTGCAATGGATCCTGAAGAGGCAGACTGGATTCGATGAAGAAAAAAAAATGGTGTAATGAAAGATATAAAAATAAATTTCGATACTTCATAGATTACGACCCTCACGTAGTGGAGCAAACGGAGTTGCAGCAACCAACCTGTATACCGTTGAGTTACGCGTTACGATTTCTGACCGATGCGGCGAGAAAAGAGGGCTTAAAGCCCGTCAGCCAAGGAAGATTGACTCGCGATACGAGTAGCAACTTCGCAACATCAACGAGAAGTAGAAACAATGCTGCGACACCAACAGGTAAACGATTCGCGGTGCCAGGCATTCGGTAGATCCCCGACTGCCCGAGTAATATTTGGAAAATGCTAGGAAGCGAAGCCGAAGAGGGCGATGAGTTTGTCAGCGAGCCGGAAGACAGCAACGACTCGTGGACTACTTCTGAAGAGTTCTCGGCAGACTTTATACTTCGCTACGGGGGCAACAGGTACAGAAGAAAAAGAAAGAAAAAAAAAAAAAAAAAGAACAAAAAATTATTTTCGGCGATCTATTGAAAAGTCATCGTTATTTTGATTAACCGAAAATTCGTTTAAAAATGTGTAAAACACTTTGATCTCCAATTCCTTTTTCCCAGGGTAATAAATCCGAGTTCCGCGACGCCGACGAACAACAACAGTAGCAGCAACAGTAATTCGATTGATAAACCATTCGCTTGTCCGGTGCCAGGTTGTAAGAAGCGTTACAAAAACGTCAACGGAATAAAGTATCACTCTAAAAATGGTCACAAGAACGATGGCAAGTACGTGCATGATTTTATGCCTCAACGTTAATCAATTTTGTTTTTTAAACTGATAAGAACATTTCATGCACTTCAACGGTCTTGAGTTCTTTTTTTTTTTTTTTTTTTTTTTTTAATTCTCTTGGCAGATAAAAAGATGTTGCAAATTTTTAAAAAGCATGTTCAACATTGTAAGATAATGTTTTATTTATTATTCATACGAGACGCAAAAGGTTTCCAGTGATTAGAAAATAATATCGAGAGCTCACAATATTATGGTACCTTAATAAGCGCGTTTAAAGCTCTTTTTTTTCCTTACGGCGTGGCGAAAAATCCGATGTTTATATAATTATTAACAAACTATCAGTATCTGCAACTATGGACATAGTAAGCCCTCATAATATGTCTTTGCTGGGAAATATTTACAAATTTCAGATATCTTTCAGACTTACGATCGGGTCCTTCGGCATTTTGCTTCACAGATGCGAGAAAAATAGCACCTATGATTATGTTCGAAATTTTAATACCACGAGCTTATCGGTGAGAAGAAGGAATTGTTAAACGGGGAGCAGCCTTCTCGGCCTTTATTCAACCGTTCAATTGTGGCAGAGAAGAAATTACAGTTTTTGTTATCAATCGAGTAGTCTCATCATTTTAAGGGGCAGGCAAATCCTATTTAGTCGGTAATAAAAACAGTCGGTAATTTTTTAAAATGTTGAATTTGAAAATGTGAAGAAGTAAAAATCAAAGTTCTCTGGATGAAAACCTCAAATCTGGCTACTTGAAAAAAGGAAGCATAACAAATATGTAGCTCTTCGGAAATGATCATTATGAATATTTTTATAAATCCATGACTATCAATAATATTTTTCCGGATTATGAAGAAATGCTGTATTACAAAATTCTTCAAGTACGATAAATCGAAACGTGAAACTTAGTAAAAAATGATAGAAAGAAAAGAAACTATTTGAATACCGTGGTGCTCTATATTCCTTAAAAACTCAAAGACTCAAATATTTCTATACTTTTCAACAATTCTTCTCAAATCTTTTGTCGAATATAACAAATTTAGCAGAAATTGAACGAGTGCTGAAGCTATTTTAATAATGTAACGCATACGTCTTGAAAAAGAAAAAACATGTTTGCCAATTTGCTTTTTTTCTTTTATAATTTTGTCCTCTGTATCATCAGATAAAAATATCAAATTTGCGCAGGATACGAAAAGCATTCAGATGCCCTTGCGGAAAGAGTTACAAGACTCCATACGGCCTGAAGAATCACGCGGCAAGTCAGCACGCGGGTACGGTGTTACAGATAAAGTTGCTGCAGAACGGTAAATCCTCGCAGTCTTCTTCAGCAAAATCGGAGCAGCATCCGCGTGAGAATTCGTCAAAGACGGTGCCACCGTTGAAAATCGGAAAACACGCACTGGCGAAGGCAAAGATTGCGGCGATCGAGGATCACGGTTACATTAAGTCCGAAAAAGCGATTTACACGGAAAGCAGCAGCGAGTCAACGGCGGTAAGAGAATGCGAGGACGACGAGCTTGGAATCTTGACGCCAGCCTCGACGCCACCACTTCCGTCGCAAAGCCCTGCAAAAACGGAGAATATCGTCGGTAATCCGCAGCAGCAGCAGCAGCAGCAGCAGCAGCAACAAGAACGATCGCTACACAAGTACCTCGCGAACGTCGTCGCATCCAGTCAGAGCGGCCAAAGTCGTCGCAATATCGTTGATAACAACGCTAACTAGTCACAGCAAAACGAGTCATCTATATAAAATTTAAAAAAAAAAAGAAGAAAAATATGTCGATATATATATATATATATATACATATATATACATGTCTCTTATCTACGTCTCGCATACACCGCAATGTTGAGTTTGCAAAGTGCGCAGAGCGCTCGTAATCTCTAACTACTATACGCTTGATAAAGTCTCCATAGAATTTTGTCGCGAATAGATCAAGTATTTTAAGACGCGAGAAGCGAGTAGATAAACTTTCGCTAGCCCGAAAGCGTGGTTCAAAATATTCGCCAATAGCCTAGATATCATCGTAGAAAATAATAAATATATAATCGGTTGCGCCAACGATTATTTACTAAGTGCACTTAAAAAGAAAAATGTAAAAAAGAATAGATTTTCCTTTGCGCATAGATTTGCGCATACCGAGAAAGAAACAAAAAAAAAGACAAAAAAAGAAAATTCTACGTTCTGCCGAGCTTTAAACGAATCAAGAGCCTCGCCAAGCGCAATTTCACCTACCGACGAGATATATATATATATATATATATAGATATATAGATATATATGTATGTACACACCACATAGTTGATAATTTGTTATTATATTCATAACGCAATAAAAAGTATAATAATAAAGTGATTACTGTAGAGATGTGAGAAAAATTTTGTTACGAAGGAATAAAGTGGAAAATGGCGAGAGCAATTGTTGTGTATATGTAAAAAAAAAAAAAAAAATGTCCGATCGTAAGCCCTAATGAAAACAGAGATGGGCACCATTTGAATGGAAAAGCATTAGAAATACTATAAAAAATAAATACTCATGATTAATTATTATGTGGAAGTAAAGATTTGTGTTCTTTTCGAAATAACTACGAATAACTTTGTTTTTTTTTTTTTTTTCAACAACAATATTTCGTAGTGTCTATAAACTAGTTTAAAAAAACGTATTTATGATCCTGTTTCAATCGAATCATGCCCATCCCTGAACGAAAACAATATTTTTTTTCTTCAGCTTTCGTTCTCGTTTTGTAGGGTGATGAATTTATATATATATTTTTTTTCTTTTTTTTTTCGTTTTTAAATATACATAAATATAGTCGACTATAATAATGAATGTTTTTGTTTTGAGAAGTGTTGGAGCGACAAGGGACGATATCTCTCACGAGAGAGGGACGAGGCGAAAAGGAAGGACTCGAAACTGTACGACTTTTCTTCATCATTTCGTGTAAATACGCTAAAACCTGTTGACTTAAACGAACTCTAAACGCTAAAGCATTCTTTCGTTCTTAAAATTTTCTTTATATCTGTTATCATGTGGTTTTCATTAATTCTGCGCAACGTTTTTTTTTTTTCTCTTTTTTTTTTTTACGAAGGAGTGAGTAATCGGTAATCATTTATAATATATTAAAGTTGATGTTACTTTTTAATCGCTTAAACGTACTAATATCAATTTTAATAATTACAAGCATCGTTACGTCCTTATGTAGAGTCAGCCGAGTGTGTGTGTGTATTACAAACGTCGTCGCTGATAATTCCTCGTTTCCTCATACTTTTTTTTTTACCTTCACTCGTGTTTTCTTTTTTTTTTGTTTGTTTTTTTTTTCATTTTTTTCTAGTTTCTGTACTTTTTCGTAAATTCGCTTCACCCCTCGCTTTCCCTCATTCTCACGATAAAACAAGCACTCTCTTCAATATATAGTATATATATGTATTTATCCCCGTAATTTCTATCCGTTCACGCGTTTTGCACACACACACTTAGTCTCTCACCGTCATTCGTTCTCGCTCGCGCCCACATTCAATCAATCTCGTTCTTCTTTTTTCCTTTTTCTTGTTTTCTTTCTCGCTAGGCAAGAATCCTCCGATATTGCGAATATATGTTAGAAAAATATGCTATGCCTAAAATAGGATGTGAAGGCCTGAAGGCAACCTTTCCGTCGATATTATTTTACCAAATAGCATTGGTGTGCGTTCCCACAATCATGCGCAATTGTTTTTTTTTTCAATATCTTTCTTCTCAATTTTTTTTGTTTTGTTCAGATTCTGCTTTATCCATTCCTTTTTTTTTCATTCCGTCAGTATCTCTGTCGTTAGTTTGCAATGTACTTTAGCTGTCTCGCGTTGCAAGGTTTGATATTCGGGAAGGAGAGAAAAAAAAAATCCCGATGCGACTTTGGGAGGTGGGGGCGAGAGATTATTTCAATAAA